>CM042317.1:39333251-39743251 GCA_023566125.1 Zingel zingel
TGACATTAAAGAACGGCTTGTTTATTGCTAAGGCCATATGGTCAAAATTAAATGATTTAATAATAATGTATAACTATAGCAATAACTTATTTCACTAGTAAATTGCTGTTGAACGACAAAAACAACCACCAGATGGAAAAGGACATTTACAATAACTTCAAATGCACCACGAGGCTGTAGTTTACCAGTTTCATTGAACGCACCGTCTGTGTTGTTTCTCCGATGGCAGCTGAAGATTGTTACATCCCGGTGTTGAATCCTCTACGGTAAAACACAGTCAAACTTTACACCGTTTAGCGTTAGCTGTCAGCATTTTAACCGTGTTTAATCCAGCTACTAGCTAGCGGTAGGCTAACGTTAGCTGCTGTTGAGTATAGTGTTAACTAGCGTCCCGTGCAGCGGTGTTTGTGTTGCCTGTATGGTCTGTTTCAGAGCATCAGAGAGAAGAGCAGACATATCAGTGGCTCCAGATTTCGGTAGCCAGGGTTGGCAGGAAGAAGATTTTTATAAGTAAATGTTCCAATTAATGATCCAGGCAGCACATTCTCATCTCCCTCCTTCATTTTACAGTCCAATGGTGGCTAGAACGGCTCCGGGTCAAACGTCAATATGGAATGGATTTTTGTCTCAGATTAATTAATTGAAATGAACGCGTTATTTTGACAGCCCTAAATAATAGTAATAAAAACAGACATATTTACATATACATTTTCTTATATAAACAGTGTATATATACACAGATATACAGATGAGTAAGGTGCGGATGAATAGATAAGACATATTGCATAGTTGGAGGTAACAAAGAGTGATTGATAAATAAATAAATAAATAAATATAGTGCATAGTGCAGAATATTGTCCAGTGATGGCTCATATACACATAGAGACAGCTAGCAGTGCTACCTTATGATGTTGCATTAAAGAGTCTGACTGCTGCTGGAATGAAGGAGCTGCTCCTTCCTGCACTGAGGGTGCAGCGGTCTGCTGCTGAAGGAGCTGCTCAGGGAACTCAGTCTCATGTTGGGGGGGTGGGGGGGCGAGAGGTGTTGCCCACGATTGATGCCAGCCTAGCTGACATCCCCCTCTCCCCCCACCTCCTCTATGGTGTCCAGAGGGCAGCCCAGAACAGAGCCAGCCCTCTTCACCAGTCTGTTTAGTCTTTCCTGTCCCCCTCTGTGCTCCCAGCTCCCCAGCAGGCTGCTGCATAAAAGATTGCAGATGCCACCACAGAGTTAGTTATGGAGCTATCAATGCCAAAAAGGGATTATTTCAAGTTCACCGTGTCAAAAAACAAACATGTAGGCTATTCATGTTTTGCTGGCCACAGCAAGCGTGCACATTACATAATTCATCTAACATGATTTACACCTGACTTCCAAAGCAGAGCTGCCTAACAGAGAGGCTGTGCAGTTAAAGACCTTTCAGTATTTAAATGATCATTTTTCATTATTTTTATTATTTATTTATTTTTTTATAGCTTGATCAGTTAAAAAGTTGTCGTTTTGCAGGAGTCGGCGTGTGTCGTCTCAGCTGAGACGGTGAAAACACCGGTCCTTTACCCCCCCACCCACACACAGGGAGGTGCCAACAGAGGGACAGGATGCCTACTCCTCCACCTCCCCCTCCTCCGCCAGGACCCCCTCCTCCCCCCACCTTCCATCAGGTCAGTGACCCCGACTGAAGGCACACATCACACCACACTGCGAAGGTTCAACGCCAATCGGCCGCAGAAACTGGCACAATATATTGTTCAGTGTAGCAGCATTTATCAGCCTTGAGGAAGATGATTTAATTATAATAATGATAGTAAATTAGTTTTGGCTGGATTGGTCTAACACTCTGTATAAACACTCTTAACAGGGCAATAAGGGGACAGTAGTTTGATTTGTTTAGCCTGGAGGAAAATGAAAAACATTTCCTCTTAGAGATCTGCTGTGCAGTTACTTATACTTGGAAAAACTTAAGAAACCTGGAGTCTGGGCTGAAGCTCATGTTTTCCCTGTTTGTGTTCCTACCGGACATAAACACCAGAGAAGGTTAATTACAGCAAAATATAGAGTTTCAGGGTCTGCAGTCAACATGTCTAACCTGGCAGGATGACAAGTTACCAAGCTACTGAGTCATGTCGGCTTTTGTTTACACGCCATGGTTCAAAGTGTGCCGTGTAAACCCAAACCAACCAAGCGCATGGCTCCGGTTCAGACGAGAGGAACTGGAGGTGCGATTGCTTACTTGTGAACTTCCTCCGCAGGCGAACACGACTCCTCCCAAACTGAGTTCATCCGAGAATAAAGGCCGAGGAGCGCTGCTGTCGGACATCCACAAAGGTGCCAAACTAAAGAAGGTCGCTGCGATCAACGACCGGAGCAGTCCGATTATAGAGAGTAAGACACACACACACACACACACACACACACACACACACAGTGAGCTTCTATTATAAAGCCAGTGGCACACCAACCCGACGGCCAACCTCCGGCAGAAAGGAAAGTCGGACTGACTGAATAGTTCACCAAAACGTGTTTCTGAAAACATTTTAAGAGAGAAATAGGCCGTGCAGTTGCTGAATCTGTCTTCATTACAGATTGACAAAGGTCAGTTTAAAAGATTTTCGAACAGACTCGAGTCACCGACCTCACCAGACTGTCCGACGGCCGAAATGTACACACAGAGAAATATGTGTTTTGTGTTTATGAAATATGGGGAACATACACGGAACAGTTCGACAACGTGAGTTTAAAAGTTCATTCTTGAACTTGTAAATAAATATCAAGGATTACTAACTGTAGTAGCTTCTTCCGTAGCTTTCAACCACTTTTTGAGGTCTTCAAACAAAATCAACTGAGCAAACTCCATCTGCTGACGAAGACTGTGAGAAGCCGTTCAAAGCCCAGAAAAAAAGCTAGTTATTGGATATGGAGTTAAGATTATTTTGTCAAAAAGCGGGGCTTTTTTTGGAATTTGGAGCTCTATTACATGGAGATATATCTCCTATTATGTCCAAATATTTGAACGTTAAAATGTGTGTCTAGTCTTGCTTTCATATTTGTTTATATTGACGTGGATGTCAACTTTTCACCAGAAGCAGGAGGCAGCGGTGGAGGAGGAGGAGGAGGAGGAGGAGGTGGTTTTGGAGGCGGAGCGCCAATGGGAATGGGAGGCCTTTTCCAAGGAGGTGTGCCAAAATTACGCCCAGTTGGAGGTAAAAATATTTTTCTTTGCTTAATCTGTAATGTGATTATTTATATCTGAAAATGTCGGCTAAGAATTAGCATGTTTTCTTATCACAGAGAGGGGAGTTGAAGTCAGAGTTCACCTCTGGACGTCATATATATATATATATATATATATATATATATATATATATATATATATATATATATATATATATATATATATATATATATATATATATATATATATTGTTTTTAAAAAATCAGGGTTCAACGCTGTTTTTTTATTTTTCAATTGTCCAGTTGGGAAAGTAAAAAAAAATTCTACCTTCCCAAAGTGAATATTAATTTTAACTGGCCCCCATTTAAAAAAAAAAAAAAAAAAAAAAAAAATCTGAGGAAAAATGTCAAAAAATATTGGGAAGTGGCCGGGTTGGTTCAGTGGGTAGAGCAGGCGCACATGTACTGAGAGGTTTATGCTTCGACGCAGAGGTCCAGGGTTTGAATCCGACCTGTGACTTCCCCCTCTATCTCTCTCCCCTTTCTCACCTAGTTGTCCTGTCAAAATAAAGGCGGAAAAAGCCCCAAAAAATAATCTTAAAAAAAAAAAAAAAATTGGGGGAAAAAAGTCAAACTTCGGGGAAAAAAATATATTAAAGCGTAACACCCCCCCCCCCCCAAAAAAAAACCTCAAACGCGCCACAAACGTCAACAAAAAACAGCCGAAAAAGCATGAAGGGCCCAATCAACTCGATTCATCTGAAAATGAAACTAGTGGTGAACCCCAGAAGGGGAACGGACTGCATGTCTTGGAGGGTGATAGAAAAATGTGCTATTCTTTTATTTTTTTTATTTTTTTTCTTCATTATTATTATTTTATGCAAATCATAACTTTGCAAGAGGTACTATTGAAGTATACATAAGATATTGTTATACAGTTTGCTTTTTTACGTTGTTGTTTTTAGCTCTAACAGTGAAAGAAATGTTAAGAGAGAAACTGCGTTGTGTGCTGGGTGGGTACTGTACTACACAATAACTATTCATCTTGTGAGTGTAATGAAAATCTATCCGTCATAAAAGAACTGATAATCTGTCAGTACTTTATTCAGCAACAGGTCAAACAGCAAACAAACAGACAAAACGGGTCAAATGGAGAAAAGGAGAAGATAACCTCCTTTCTCTTTATTTCCACTGAGCTTTTACTTTTATTTCTACTCTCAGCATTCTGTTCCTCCACGACCCTTTTGTGGTTATAGAAATAAACAACTTGTGCAGAATATTTGAAAGGCCATTAGCCAAAGAAGTCCACAAAGTATGGATCGGCAGAGAAGATTTGGACGTGAACGTGGTTATTTTCCCCTTATCTCTGGCGGAGCAGACGGATCCGTGGTCGGAGCTGAAGCAGTGAGGAACGAGGGATGTGAATTATGAATGAAAAGCTGGAACTTGATTATTTTTAGAATATCAAATATTAACCGTAGACAGAGCTGTAAGGTCGGACATTCTGCCGTACTGTCAGTTGCCACTTTAATAACTTTGACCCATAATGGCCAAACAATTATACATTATCAGTTTTCCAGATCAATGATCAGAACTGTTTTATGGCAATATAAAGTAGGCCTGCACGATAAGTCGTTATAAAATCGTGATCTCGATTCACCCCTGTTGACGATTTAACTTTTAAATGACTTTGATTTTTTTATTTTTTTCTCCAATTAATTTATTGAAAGCATTTGACATTGACATGTTTTAATGATGTAAAGACGTGTTCCAGGAGTCCAGATAGAGCCTGCATGACGGCCATATGTAGTTCAATGTGTTATATGTCACTATTTCTGGTAGCCTCCTGGACTTAAATGGCCAGTATGTACTTTATTTTCTGTATTCATTGAAGCCTCTGTGTTTACAGGCTTGTGGTGATGCGCAATGTGCTATAGGTGTTAAAAATAATCTGTTTGGTACCGCCAATTTGTTTTGTTTTGTCATGGTTAATGTGTGCAATAACCATTACACTACACGGAGACTCGTGATATCAATTCTAAGCTAAAAAAAATCGTGATTCATATTTTTCCCCGACTCGTGCGGGCTTAGTGTAAAGTACTCTGGTTTGTGAGGTTTTTATTTTGTTGAATTAGCCCAAAACATTCCTGTCTTATTTTATTAATTTACCTATTTCTCAATTTATATTAAAGTACTATGTCAAAATATCTATTGATATTGTGATAGAAAATTGAATATACCTTAATTGTTTTAGCTCTCATCGACCCTACATCAGTTGATTAATCGTTTAGTCGATCGACAGAAAATTAATCTGCAACTATTTTGATAATTGATTAGTCCTTTAATCTAATTTTTTAAAGGTGCCCTGCCACACGTATTTCATACTTTGTGGTAATGTCTGAAGTTCTATCATGGACATGAACATTTTTTGTGGACCAAATGCCTTGGTTACCTTGTTTCAAGCCATTCTAGCGTGGTATAGAAAGCCTGCAGGAAGACTCAGCTCGATTTGTGCCAGTTCTCATTAATATACAACGAGCTAAGCTGCTTGACTCTGATTGGCTAACAGCTAACCAATGAGAGCCTGGCTATCAGCATCCTTTACCCAGCACAACTGGGCGAGCTCATGAATAGTAATGAGCTCAGGCAACACCACGTCAGACTGACCAGCTTCTGTAATTGGCCTGATTTCTCCGCTTATTTCTTTCCAGAGGCTAGAGCTGACAGAGGAGGTAGCAGTTCATTTTCACATTCACCACATAACACAAACACACGTGGACCTAACAGATTTAAAAAAATACGGTTTTGTGTGGCAGGGCACCTTTTTAAGTAAAAATGCCCCAAATTCTCCTGTTCCAGCTACTCAAATGTTTGTAGAGATTTGCAGTTTTTCTTTGTCCTACGTGATTGTTAAAGGGAACTCTTTTGGGTTCGGGCCTTTGGTCGGACAAAACAAGCAATTTAAAGACGTCGCCTTTGTCTTTAGGAAAATCGTGATCGTTCTTCTCACCTTTCTCTGACATTTTTTAGGATTAATTGATAAATCAACAAAATAATCAGCATATTAATGGATAATGTAAACAGTTGTTTATCTTACCAAAAATAGTTGTTGTCTGAAGTGTTTCTGTGACGTCCTGAGCACCATCTCTCGTCTCTGTCCTTCACCCAGATGGTCCAGCGGGCGGTTCGGTGGGCAGAGCCGCCCTGCGCCCCCCAGGGTCCCGGGCCGCGGCCCCTCGCCCCCCCACAGGCCGCTCCCCCTCTCCCTCCCAAGCCAACAAGCCCTCTCCACCGGAGCACCAGCGCTCCCACCGACCCTCGCTGCCCGACATCTCCCGCTCCTCCAGCAGCGGCAGCAACAGCTCCTCCATAGGCAGCGGGATGAAGCACAGCACCTCCGCCCCCCCGCCTCCTCCCCCCTTCAACAGAGGAGGCCGTAGCAACGCTCCGCCTACCCCGACTCAGAAAGCACACGCTCCACCTTCCTCATCCTCGTCCCACAGCAGAGAGAAGCCCCTCCCACCGATGCCCAGCAGAGGCCCGACCCCTCCCAGCTCCGTGAAGCCGCCTCCGTCTTCTAGCAGGCCGCAAACTGGTGGCTCCTCAGCTCCTCCGCCTCCGCCGCCGTACAGGCCGCACGCATCGGGCAACGTCTCTAACGGGGCATCCAGCGTAGACGGGGCCGGGGCTCCGGAGCTGCCACAGAGGCACAACTCCCTGCACAAAAAACACACATCGGGAGGCGGCAGCCAAGGACGCAGCCAAGCTCCTCCACCTCCTCCCTCTCCGTCTCCATCCGCATCCTCCCACCAGGTCAGCAGACCGCCACCACCCGCCAGAGAGCCACCTGGACGCAGGACAGGTACAACCACCTGCACTGTAAACACACACGACTCTCAGTATTCACGTCTTTTACAGGTCACGGATCATACGGCAGATTTTGTGTTAAAGTGCTGATATTATGCTTTTTGGCTCTTTCCCTTTCCTTTGTGTTATTTATCTTTTTTGTGCACGTTATATGTTTACAAAGTGTAAAAGCCCAAAGTCCACCCCAAAGGGACTTACCATCTCCAACAGAAAACACTGTTCACAAACTGCTCCAAACAGCTCTATTGTAGTCCAGCCTTTACTTCAGAGACAAACGTGGTCACTTTGGAACACACGTTATAATGCTCGCCTAGCTGCTAGCATGGCACGCCCTCATACTCTGCTTCTGACTGGCTAGTAGTCCTTACCTAGGTACTGTCAGGGCACGCCCTCATACTCTGCTTCTGACTGGCTAGTAGTCCTTACCTAGCTACTGTCAGGGCACACCCTCATACTCTGCTTCTGACTGGCTAGTAGTCCTTACCTAGGTACTGTCAGGGCACGTCCTCATACTCTGCTTCTGACTGGCTAGTAGTCCTTACCTAGCTACTGTCAGGGCACGCCCTCATACTCTGCTTCTGACTGGCTAGTAGTCCTTACCTAGCTACTGAGCATGTGCGACTCCCAACAAAGATGGAACAGAAGTGAAAGGTCTCACTCTGTAGCTAAAACAGAGAGCTCAACACACAGGGTGAAAAGAGGAGCTGCAGCAATGTGCAGTACAACAAAAATATGGTGTTTTTTGAAAATTAAACCTTTTCTGATATAACCTCAAAATACAATTATGAACCTAAAAATAAGCATAATATGGGCACTTTAATGTAAACTGTTGAGGATCACTTCGCAGTCTGTCTGGAGATTATAAAGTGATCAAGTCACATCTTATATGTGCTTTAAAAGGCACACTTAAAGGAAAGGTTCATCTAAAAATACAGTTCTTCTGCACACCCAGTATCCAATGATGTACTTCAAATTTCTGGGTGTGTATTTTATATTTTTGGCCAAATGTAGAGAATGTAATGGTACATATTGATATATTTCCAGAAACCTGAACCACTCTGATTTGGTCAGGTATGGTCTCGTTGAGTTCAATGTGTTTAGTACCTGAGTGGATCCAAACGGGCTGATCACATAGTGTCATCATCATCACCGGAGACCATGTGTTTTTAGAGCTGCTACCAACGACTATTTTGAATAATAATTTAACTTGAAGATGATATATAATTTAGTTTATTCTCTCTCCTGTAATATCCTGTCATCTTTCTACTCAGCTCTCTAAAAAAGACACAAAAAATACTGTTCTATGTTGACCGACTAATCCATCGTTTGACCGATCATTTCAACACTGTGTGTGTGTGTGTGTGTGTGTGTGTGTGTGTTTTGACTCGTTATCTCTGAATCTCTTTTGTGCAACGCAGCCATAAAGCAGCAAACATTCAAACATTTGTTCCCGTGGATCACACTTAATCATCGATTTCTGAAAGTAGAACCGAAGGCAGGGACGGGATGTGTTTGGCTTAGGGATGCAAATTATCGATTAATTCATTAATCATTAATTGATTGACTTTATCGATCAATTAACTGATAAGCGGCTTTTTTCCTGAGAATGTAAATATCTCACGGTATCAATAGTGTCTTTAACATAAAAAGCAAACTATTGCTTATATACTGAATACAAATGCATGTTATATTGCTCAGTTGATGTTTTATTGTACCAGTTGGGATACGGTACAGATATTGCATTTATGTAGTTTAAAAAAATAAATTATGCACAGAAAATTAAAATACATAAAAAATAATTGTGCACTGGCTCACCTGTTGCATGTGAAACATTAAGCAACATAAAATCCATTTTAAATAGAAATCTAAACAATATGGGTAGGCTTAGCCTATCTGGAAACATTAGCAGCAACACTTATAATCCCCCTTGGTCTGAGAACGGTAACCGTAAGATTACTAGCAGGCTCTCCGTGAGAAGCACTGCTGACTTTATCTGCCAGTCGTTTCCAATGTAGTGGCAAGTGATTGTTATGTAGCTCTCTGTAGTCAGTGCCGTCCAACAGTCAGTCAGAGCCACATTAGCCGCGGCTAACTGTGTTTTTAGCTCAGCCTTCTTGTGTTTGTAGCGTGCTTCCAAGTGGGTAGTAATGGTCGCTCGAGAAGGGATATTATATCCATGTAGTGTAATAACTCCCGAAATCCCTCACCGTCAGTGGTGCTAATTGGCATCATATCTTTTTCGATCATGCGCAAATCCTCTGAGTAATGCCCTCCGCTTTCCTGTGATCACATACTCGCCTTCCCACCACTGCAGCTATTGTAGGTTGTGAAGGCGACAGACTTCCTCCCTGCAACATGGCTGCATGCAAGTTATGAACTCGTAGAGCTGCTGAACTTAAACGTAGTACCGCAGAGTTTACGTTGGGCGTCTTTGTCATCATTAATTAATTTGAAATGCTCCCACGCTCCACTCTGTTTTGACCGCCTCATGCTTGGTTTCTTTTTTGCCGCCTCAAGTTTGTGTCGAGTCTCTCGCCGCCCGCGAGAATCTCGTGTCACGTTCATTAGGCCTACGTCCTGTGGGAAACGGTCTTAGATTGCAATGTTCAATTAGCCGACAATTTAATTTAATCTAGTAAATTCTTATCGACAATTAATCGATAGTCGATTAACTGTTTACATCCCTAGTTTGGCTCCTCTTACCGTTTAAACACCCCTCTTCTAAAGCCAGGTGTCTGCATAGATACTTAACACAGTGTAGTTTCATATTTCCTGTTATTTCCACAGCTGCTGCTGTGGTTTGGGACTTGTTTTCCTCATCAGATTTACAGTATTTCAACTTGTGGAATGAATGTGTTTTTACTCGATTATATTTACTCGACACTATGCAGTTTTGGCCATTTCTTCTCCGTTTTCTCTGCTGGCAGGTCTCTCTATAGAGCTCCCCCTACAGCGCCGATGTTTACTTGTGTCAGTCGGCCGTTTCCTCTTTCTCTGTTCCTCCGACAATGCTTTCCTAGCTTTCTGCTTCTTTTTAGCTGCTCAGCCGTGACGATAGTGTGAAAAACTCCATCGCTACCTTGTTAGCCGGTTCCTGAATGGGCGTATGTGTGCAGTGCCGTGAAGCAATTCGTTACATCGCAAGACCTGATATCACGCGATACTTCCTGACGCTGAGGCCAGCGGCTCGCCAGCCCAAAGTTGCAAGGGTGGTTTTTCCGCTCACAGGCACTAGGGGGGAGCGACCATTCAACCCGAAAAAAAAAGTCATATAACCATTCCAATGACTCCGAAGCTGTTCAGTTAAGGTAAATTAAGCTAAAAAAAATGCATAGTTCCCCTTTTAAGTGGATGCTATGTGGATAGTGACACACATGAGATGCCTCCTTATTGTCAAAGTGCCCAAACACATGTTTGATGTGGAAGAAAATAGTTTTTGAACTCTTTTAATTTAAGACGCCTTCATCTACAGAATGCTTGAGTTTTATAGAATTAATCTTTTTCATATCTTAATAATCGGAGAAACTCTCGGGTGATGATTTTGCTTCCTTCCCCAGAGCAGATTTATGGCTCACTGGAAACATTTATATTCATATTTTGAGCACACAAAACAGGAAGGCACTTGTTAGCTGCAGCTCTGTGTTGTGATTGGACGACGGAGCGATTCGCCACAAGGCCTCCTGGTTTCTCTGCATTCCTAAAGCCCTGTGGAATATTCCAGCATTCCTCTTCACTTTTCACACTCGCTGCTACTTCTTCCCGACTTAAACATTTCAGACCTCTTCTGTTTTCTGTCACTGTTCCTGTTCTGTGCTCCTTGTTGTGCTGTAGCCTTTTTTTATTTTCTGATTTAAAAGCCGATATAAAAGAGAGCTACGTGATGTGTTACTGTGTTACTGGTGCAGTACAGCAGCTGTTTCCAGTTTCTTGAACTGGAAATAAGTTCACAAGTCACAATTTATAACCGGTTCCCATCCAGACAGCCGTTAATGGTTCATGGTTGGTGTTTGGTTTTCCTTTTTACTGCTGTTGTGTCTTTTGTGGTGCATGCAGTAACACTCCCAAGATCAAGGTATTGAGAGTCCTAGAATTAATTAAAGCTGTGTTTTCGATTGGGGGAGTGTGGGGGGGGGGGGAGCCAAAAGAAGAATAATGTGATTTTTAATTGCTGTTAAAGAACTGATTTTCCAACCCCAGATGACGGAGCCTTCTCAAATGCACCGATACTGGAACATTTCTTGGTATCAGACTCCGCTGGAGCTGCTGGAAATATCTGAACATGACGGGATGTCAAATCGTCTTCACAGTATGTGATTTAGGGGAACAATTGAAAATAAACTAAACGGGGGTGACCTCTACCTCACCCAGTAAGAGCGTGCGCACCATGTAGGCTGAGGCCTTTGCAGCGGCGCGGGTTCAAATCCGACCTGCGGCCCTTTGCTGCGTGTCATCCCCCATCTCTCTCCCACCTATCCTGTCTATCCACTGTCACTCTGAAATAATAAAGGGGAAAAAAAGCCCCCAAAAAAGCCGAGAAATATTGAAGCACTCGGAAACGTTTGGCGCCAACATCTACAGAAGTCCCGTTGAAACAGCGGTTTTAATTACTATAATTAAGGCTGCACGATGTGAGGAAAATATGCGCTAACGTTAAATATTGCGATAATGATATTAACTTACGATAAATAAACATATTAAAGTGTGCTCAGTTCTGCATTTCTGCTGCTTTCAGTATTCTGCTAAAATACAACAAATTGATTGTTGAATTTAAAACAAATGAAAGGAAAGAATTTCCAACATTCTTTTATTGAACAAATTAAACATTGAATTAAATATAAGGAATTTAAATAAATAAAGTCCAGTTTTCCGCTGATATTTTCTTTCAACTAACACAAAAATCTCTGAGTGTCTTTCTTGATATATCGCAGCCTTCGCGATGACGATTAAAGAAAAACGATATATTGTGCAGCCCTAACTATAATGTAGTGGTTCCCCTAGGGGTACTTAAGAGTACTACAGGAAAATATGCGACATGCGATAACGTTAAATATCGCAGAGGGTACGGAAGCTTTTTCTTTATGCATAATTCCTAAAATAATTGCACTATAATAATGAATGAATTTAGTGATGGATTCTAAGCGTTGAAATGCAGGCTTGCATTTAAGTATTTTTCACTTCCAAGCAGAGTCCAAAATTAACTTTTTGTTCTGGTTATTGAATGATCAAATTTGACCAGCCACTCAATAGATTACTGTTGTTTTTTGGCTGGTGAGTGAAGCATATCTACCAGCGTTTGGCTGGTAGATGGTGCTAACTTTGGACCCTGGTTCCAAGGTTCTTGTTGTTTACAGCAGTGGAAGTATTCAGATACTTTTACTTGAGTAAAAGTAGTAAAACCACACTGTAACTAATACTTTGGTACAAGTAACAGTCCTGCATTGAAAATGTTACTGTAATGTAATTAAAGTATTAAAAGTACAAGTCCAAGTACTCGATGAGATAAATCCTCCCATTTTAGAAGCTGGAAAGGATCCAAAAAGTTGTGTTTAATGGTACACACACACACACACACACACACACACACACACACACACACACACACACACACACACACACACCCACAAATGGTCTAATCATCTCAGCTGGACTTGTAGGCCGTTATATTGTTGGCTAGTTTCATTTATAATAAAACATAGTGTATAAACTACATGTGTTTTGTGTGCAGGAATCTGAATGTATAAAGTAACTAGTAACTAAAGCTGTAACCGATGAATGTAGTGGAGTAACTAAAGTAACTAGTAACTAAAGCTGTAACAGATGAATGTAGTGGAGTAACTAAAGTAACTAGTAACTAAAGCTGTAACCGATGAATGTAGTGGAGTAACTAAAGTAACTAGTAACTAAAGCTGTAACAGATGAATGTAGTGGAGTAACTAAAGTAACTAGTAACTAAAGCTGTAACAGATGAATGTAGCGGAGTAACTAAAGCTGTAACAGATGAATGTAGTGGAGTAACTAAAGTAACTAGTAACTAAAGCTGTAACAGATGAATGTAGTGGAGTAACTAAAGTAACTAGTAACTAAAGCTGTAACAGATGAATGTAGCGGAGTAACTAAAGCTGTAACAGATGAATGTAGTGGAGTAACTAAAGTAACTAGTAACTAAAGCTGTAACAGATGAATGTAGTGGAGTAACTAAAGTAACTAGTAACTAAAGCTGGAACAGATGAATGTAGTGGAGTAACTAAAGTAACTAGTAACTAAAGCTGGAACAGATGAATGTAGTGGAGTAAAAAGTACAATATTTCTCTCTGAAATGTAGCGGAGTAGAAGTAGAAAGTGGCATGACAAGAAAAGACTCTGGTAAAGTACAAGTACCTCAACATTTGTACTTAAGTACAGTACTGGAGTAAATGTACTTAGTTACATTCCACCACTGGTTGTTTAGCCTAAACAGGCGCAGCGTTGTGCCTCTTTGTATAAGGTTTTTTGTTCCTCCAAAAATGTTTCTACCATCACACACGTCATCCTGATCATCTGTGTGCGTGTTCCTTGCAGCTCCCCAGGTGCCCCCCTCCGTGTCTCGTAATGGCAGTCGGGACGCCCCTCCTCCCCCTCCCCCGTACCGCGGCCACAGCTCTGCGGTGTCAGAGTCCCTCAGCCGAGTGGGTAAACCGCCTCCACCTCTCTCCTCCTCTTCCTCCTCCGTCTCGTCATCCTCCTCCACCCGAACCCCGGCCGGACCCCCTCCACCGCCCCCGCCGATCCGGAACGGCCACTCCTCCATCTCCTCCTCCAAGTCCATCACAGGTGAGTCAAGCTAGATTCGTGGTCGTGCGGAGGCTCCACGCAGAGCTTTTGCTGTAGCCTACGTAAGTGGCCTGAAGTTTATACTTGTGCGTTGGTGTGTGCGTCAAACTTGAAGAGAATAGCGGGGCCGGCGTGTGTGTGGAGTGTGTGGTAGGGCGAGAGAGAGAGTGACAGTGATTGGCTTCATAGCGAGCAGAGGTGTGAATCTTCACTGATCTCCCGATTTGATTACGATTATCACGTCTTCGATTCGATATCTCGATGCATCAAATACGTTTTTCTATTAAAGCCATAGAGGATATTTAATTCATAGCTTTTCAACCTTCAAAACAAAAAATTCTGCAGTGCTCTAATACTAAATACTTTGGATACATAAAACTACAGCACTGAGCACATGGCACGTCCTGAATGTGCAAAACATACCAGAATATGTAAACAGAAAGGTTGTCAGGCAGGCATTAAATTGTAAACAGAAATAATCCATTATGGCCCGGCCGATTATCGATGCAGCATCGTCCATGTCCACGATTCACTGCATCGATTATTTGATTAATTTCAACACCTCTAATAGCGAGTAGCGACTCTAGAGTCTTAGTGAGAGAAACAAAGTGTCTCCCCTGTTCTTTCTGACCACGGTGGGACATCTGGAGCAGGAGAAGTTAACCCTCTCCTTGATTTCATGTTGTTTATGGAGAAGGAGAACCAGGAAATGAGTCGGGGGGGAAATACAACGCTACCAAGCCACGGCCGAGAGACGTGCCTCGCCGAGTCGTGTAGTTAAATTTTTTCGAGAGGTGCATGTCCGGCTGTGATCATATTTTTCTTTTATTGACATTTGTTTCTATAACATGCAACACACAAAAATGTCGGTGGAATAAAGTCCCCTAAGTAGTCTCCTAAGTAGCACAAATCTTAACCGAATTTTCAGAAAATCTGCAACAGAAGAATGTATTTATATTTTATTTTACCGTACCTAACATAAAAAAATAAAAACCGCCCTTACACTTCCATAAAGTTGGAGGAGTCACAAAAAAGATTTTAATAAATAAGTTAAAATCAAAGCAGCAGAAGCGGAGGGCTGGTTTTGAGTCTCTAGTATCAGTCAAACTTCAAAAACACAGGATCCTACATCTCCCAAAATGCAACTCACTAGACCCTCTCTGCCTCCCACTTAAACTTCACACCTTCAGTTTGAAATGCAGACTTTCTGTTAAATGTTGAGGCTCTTCTTTCGAACTTTAAAAAAAGTTTGAAGTTAAAACTCTTCTCCAAAACCACAGAGGACATTACAGCTGTTTTCCTGCTGTGTCGTCATTCTAAACTGAACTTTTAGTGTAAAACCGGTTTAGTATCTTTTTACTATTTATATAGTACTTTTAATATCCCAAATATGTGTGATACTTCCATGCAGCCCAACTTCTTTCCACCCTTCTGCACTTTGCACTAGTCATGACCAAAAAATCTGGCAGAACGAGCTTTCCGAAGTAAAGAGACGAAGGGAAACTTAAAAAAAACTTATTTTTTAAAATTAAGGGTTTGGACTGGCTGCTGATTTCTGCCTGAAATGAGATGCTGTGACTCCCACAAGCCACTAAGTTCTCTTTTTAAATCTACCAATTATTCTCCTGTTGAAGTAGTAGGTTATCTTTTATTCTGGTATCTATGTAGTAGTAGTCTCCTATCGCCCTCAGCTATTTTTAATCCTCAGTCACAGGAGTTGTTAAAGCCCCTGAACACACACACATAGCTGATTTCAGTTGATCTGGCTGATTAGACCTCTCCTTAAAGCTGCAGACACACCGACCAGACGGCCGACCGTCGGCAGAAAAGGCAGTTGGACTGATCAGTCTCCCCAAATTGGTCAAAAAAGTGCCTCGGAACACACCAAAGCGACGAGACGTAATACGTCTCCATAACAGCAGGCGGCGCTAATCTGTATTGTCGCCCAACAATGAAAACTGATTGGCAGCTGATTGGACAACGCGTCACGTGGGTCTGGTTTCTCCGGAAATTCAAAGCCAGACTGTCATGGCGGCTCGTTCTGAAAACATTTTAAGCGAGGAATAGGCCGTGCAGTCGCTGAATCAGTCTTCATTTCAGATCAACAAAGGTCAGTTTGAAAGATTTTTGTCACATTTTGAGAGACTCTAGTCACACTCATCCCTCTCCCCGTTTACGGGTTAGCACTCTACCAATCAGATGGGCCATTTGAGTCCGACTGCCGGCAGTGCCCGCCCCGCCGATTATACATGTCAAATCGACCAAAATGAAGGACGACGGCTCCTCGGACGGACGACGGCACGGAACACACCGAACAGACTCGAGTCACCGATCTCGCCTGTCCAAAGGCCGATTATCGGCTCTGTGTGTTGTAGGCTTTAGTTGAAGTGGGCCAGAGCTTAGATGGGAACTTATTAGGTCACAAATCTTTTCTACCAATAAGAATGGTCAAGCTGTCACTTGTCCCGCCCTAACTGGTGCAACAAAGCTAACACGAGACTCAGGAAGATGTCCATCAATCAGTCTATACGCACCCTTACCGTGCGTTCATGGGCATCGGAAAAACATTTTTCCCAGTGAAAACGTCATCATTCACGTCCCTTCATGTTGGGAATCAGAGGTGGGAAACTGGGGCTTGATTTTGCTAACCGTTTCCCAGTTGGGGACGCGTTGTTGACAACTGACGTACAGAAACGCCGATCGTCCAAATGGCCCAACAGTTGGTGGCAGTCATGCAACAAGTTGTTATGCCAAACGCCAATATAACAGAAGAAGAACACGCATCCCGACCATAGACAATAGAGAAGCACATGAACGCTGGCAGTCGGAAAAACAATGTAATCACAGGGGCGGTCCCTGATATTCCTAGGTAGCATGAACGCATCCACACATTCCTGGGAAGAGGTCTAATCAGCCAGGTGAACTCAGAACATCGGTGTGGGTGTTCAGGGCCTTTAGTGTGGCTTTTGTTTCTGATCTTTTTGTGATGAAGGTGATGGTGATGAATGACCATAGATAGTCAAATATTCCACCGCAGCCATGCAAATGAGCTGCTGAGTTAAATCAGGAAGGCAGGGACGTTTCCTGGATGACAAAACAAACACTTATACCTGTTTCGCACTAACCGGCAATTTCCACTGGATGCGTAGCGGCTGCGGATCCGCTCCGGAACGTCAACGGAGTCATTAGGTTTCCATCCAGGTCTCCGTCCCAGCTCTATATAGTAGTATATAATGGTACCAGCTCTATATAGTAGTATATAATGGTACCAGCTCTATATAGTAGTATATAATAGTACCAGCTCTATATAGTAGTATATAATAGTACCAGCTCTATATAGTAGTATATAATAGTACCAGCTCTATATAGTAGTATATAATAGTACCAGCTCTATATAGTAGTATATAATGGTACCAGCTCTATATAGTAGTATATAATGGTACCAGCTCTATATAGTAGTATATAATAGTACCAGCTCTATATAGTAGTATATAATAGTACCAGCTCTATATAGTAGTATATAATAGTACCAGCTCTATATAGTAGTATATAATAGTACCAGCTCTATATAGTAGTATATAATAGTACCAGCTCTATATAGTAGTATATAATAGTACCAGCTCTATATAGTAGTATATAATAGTACCAGCTCTATATAGTAGTATATAATAGTACCAGCTCTATATAGTAGTATATAATAGTACCAGCTCTATATAGTAGTATATAATAGTACCAGCTCTATATAGTAGTATATAATGGTACCAGCTCTATATAGTAGTATATAATGGTACCAGCTCTATATAGTAGTATATAATGGTACCAGCTCTATATAGTAGTATATAATAGTACCAGCTCTATATAGTAGTATATAATAGTACCAGCTCTATATAGTAGTATATAATAGTACCAGCTCTATATAGTAGTATATAATGGTACCAGCTCTATATAGTAGTATATAATGGTACCAGCTCTATATAGTAGTATATAATAGTACCAGCTCTATATAGTAGTATATAATAGTACCAGCTCTATATAGTAGTATATAATGGTACCAGCTCTATATAGTAGTATATAATAGTACCAGCTCTATATAGTAGTATATAATAGTACCAGCTCTATATAGTAGTATATAATAGTACCAGCTCTATATAGTAGTATATAATAGTACCAGCTCTATATAGTAGTATATAATAGTACCAGCTCTATATAGTAGTATATAACGGTACCAGCTCTATATAGTAGTATATAACGGTACCAGCTCTATATAGTAGTATATAATAGTACCAGCTCTATATAGTAGTATATAATAGTACCAGCTCTATATAGTAGTATATAATAGTACCAGCTCTATATAGTAGTATATAATGGTACCAGCTCTATATAGTAGTATATAATGGTACCAGCTCTATATAGTAGTATATAATAGTACCAGCTCTATATAGTAGTATATAATAGTACCAGCTCTATATAGTAGTATATAATGGTACCAGCTCTATATAGTAGTATATAATGGTACCAGCTCTATATAGTAGTATATAATGGTACCAGCTCTATATAGTAGTATATAATAGTACCAGCTCTATATAGTAGTATATAATAGTATCTGCTCCGGCGGTCCCAGCCCTCCGGAGCAGATACGCAGAGCTTCTATTTTTGCCGGATGCCGGAGCTCCGCAGCAATTCAGCACACGGCAGATAGTGCAGGACAGGAAGTCGAGCACAGAAACAAAATAAAAATCTGGTTAATTTTCAAAGTAAAATCCACCGTGCTCATGGCGGATCATATCTCCTGCACTACACCTTGAGAACAGCTCAGAGCTGTTCCCCCTCTACTCCTCTGGATGGAAACTAACTGGTGGTGGTGTTGTGGTTCTATTCTACGTGAATTCGCGAGATCTCGTGGGTCCTCGTGACTACAGCTGTCAGTCATACCTGCAGCCGTGCTGCAACAAATCTGGACCTGGTGGGTCTTGACGGACGGCGGAGCACACAGCCGTTCCGCAGCGGAGCCGGTCTGCAGATGTTCCGCATCCAGTGGAAATCCACAGTAAGGGCTCAACCAGTGTCGACTCGGTGTTTGAACAGGTTAACCCACGTCAATCAATTCGGCTCTGCGAATATAGCAAGGCTGCTGAATGAGAGAGGCATCAGCCGGACACAGAAATGGGTCACGAATAAGCTGAAGGCCCAGAAAAAGCAGTACACAAACGTGCATGACCGCAATAAAAACCTGAGTGGTGTTGGGCGAATGGACTGGCCGTACTGCGATCTGTGCATGCCTGACACAATAATAGGACAGCGATTTGTTGTTTGTTTCTATTTCAGCACATTGAATATTAAAGAGTAACTTTGTATTTTTTTGTCCACCTGGACCCTATTTTCCTATGTTTTTGTGCCTATGTGATGGAAACAACAAACGTATTTAGCGAGATCGCTGCTGTCGGGAGTCAGCGAAACAAGCTTCAATGTAAGTTAAAAGGGCAATTGTCCAGCTTGTATTTACCTTAACAAAAGTGCTCGTTTTGCCGCTGACAGACTCAGATTAATATTCTAAGTGTCTGACAACATTATGGAAAGGATTTCTAAGGAGGTCGACCTTTCTGTTAATGAATAAGATCCTTTTTTTAAACATAAAAACATCTGCAAAATGCGTTTGCTAAAACCCACCAGACTCCATGTAAATAAACATCATTTTAGCATCGTATAATACACTTCATTCAAAGTCGACAGAAACAACATGAAACTATGAAAAGCCGTTTTGGGTCGTCTTTCCACTTTTCCAGCCATCACAACTCTAGTTTTGGTTGAAATAAACAGTTTAGTGATTTACATGTGAAAATATGCTGGCTCTATACACGCTAAAAGTATTGATTTTTTAAATGGAGTCTGGTGGGTTTAGCGCTAGCGACTTCAGAGCTGTTTCTGGTTAAACAAAAAGCTCTCAAAGAGGTTTTAAAGGTCTATCTCTGAAGGGATCCTTTCCATAATGCTGTCAGACACTAAATAATAATCTGAGCCTGTCAGCGGCAAAAACAGCACTTTTTAGTGGACAAAATTGACGATGCACATTTGCCCCATAGGGTTACATTGCAGCTTGTTTTGCCGCTGCTGACTGCAGTGATCTTGCTAAACACTGGACCAATATCAAAGATTGTTGTTCCCATAAGTCACTTACACACACAAAAATAGGAAAATAGAAATTGAGTCAAAACTTTATAGGTTTAAAAATGTTGGATTGTAATTGCAGGCTGATGTTTTTGTATTGTTAAGGTGTTCCTAATAAACTGGTAACTTGATGTACATGTACTTTTTTTGTATTTTCTTTCTTCCCTCAGATGATTTTGAATCCAAGTTTAACTTCCACCCTATTGAAGACCTTCCACCTCCAGAGGAGTACAGGCATTTCAACAAGGTCTACCCCAGCAAAAACAGCAAGGGTACGAGTATACTACAGAGTACTGTTGGGTTATTTTTAAACTCTGCTTTTATTTCAACTTTTCAACACGTCTATCTTGTCCTCGTCTTGGCTGCTTGTGTGTACTTTTACATTTCCGTACTGCTCACTGAAAGAGTTGTTGTCAGACAAGTTTGGTTTATTTGCCCAGTAGAAGGGAAAAAAGACGTGTGAAATAAAAAAAACTTTTGAAAAACGGCAAAAGATCTTGAGAGTTTTTTTAACTCAGATGTTACTGTTTAAGATTGCGCTGCGTGTCGGGAGGAAGTTTCTATTCATGTCATGAATAGAGCTGGTGTCGCTGGGATTTTGTGCGTGTGCTTAATGTTAAAATATCTTAAGATTAAGAGTTAATGCTTTATGTCTATATTTCACAACACTGTTTGTCCCTTTTACTAAGCTCGATGGTTTTTTTAAGCCGCCAACATCGACTTCAAGGCACCTAACCGTAACCATTGCCTAATCCTAGTGCCTTCCAGGCAGCGCTGCTTGGAAGACGACGTTGGGGGCTTAAAACACCGAACACCTTTTCCTGCCTTGTTTGGTGCCTTGCTTTAGCTCTGGTAGGAGAGCGAGCAGGCCGTTAACCGTTGGTGTGGTGGTTCCATCTCCTTCAACATCTGGGCTTTTCCTGCTGTGCTAGTCACAATGTCTGCTGGGAAGGAAAATATCCCGTCACTGCTGGCTTTAAAAATGTACACATATTTGGAAAGAAACAGAAAGTCAAACAAAATCAACAGAAGCTACATCTGATCTTGACTTTTATACACCTGATCCAAACAAGTACAAGAGTTATATTTCTGAACTCTTCATTTAGTTCTTTCTCACACGCACACACAAGTGTGTGTGTGTGTGTGTGTGTGTGTGTGTGTGTCTCTCTCTCTCTCTCTCTCTCTCTCTGTGTGTCTCTGTCTCTCTCTCTCTCTGTGTGTCTCTGTCTCTCTCTCTCTCTGTGTGTCTCTGTCTCTCTCTCTCTCTCTGTATGTGTGTCTCTGTCTCTCTCTCTCTCTGTATGTGTGTGTGTGTGTGTCTCTCTCTCTCTCTCTCTCTGTATGTGTGTGTGTCTCTCTCTCTCTGTGTGTGTGTGTGTGTGTGTGTGTGTCTCTCTCTCTCTGTGTGTGTGTGTGTCTCTCTCTCTCTCTCTCTCTCTCTCTCTCTCTCTCTCTGTATGTGTGTGTGTCTCTCTCTCTCTCTCTCTCTCTCTCTCTCTCTCTCTCTGTATGTGTGTGTGTCTCTCTCTCTCTCTCTCTCTCTCTCTCTCTCTCTCTCTCTCTCTCTCTCTCTCTCTCTCTCTCTCTCTCTCTCTCTCTCTCTCTCTGTGTGTGTGTGTCTCTGTGTGCTCCCTGTAGTGACCCTCCATCTTGTTTCTCCTTCTGCCCTGTAGGCATGATGAGAGGAGCTCCTCCTGCGCCGCCGGTGGGGAGGTGAACGGACCCTCAGCTCAGGACTTTAACTCTCAGTCAGCCGACTCGACGGACGGACGGTTTGGCAGAGAGAGAGTGGTGAAGAAGCCCTCAAATCACACAACACACACTAACACTAAAACCACCAGCTGGAAGCACAAAGTAAACACTACGACGGCACGCGGCTTCGACGCGACTCGCCGGTCACCTTCTGTCTTTGCACGAGAGAACAAAAAAACAAAACCACTCTGAGGTCAGAAGACGTCCTGACCTCCAACCACCTCGACTTCTCCTCTGCTGCCGGGACGCAGAGGCTTCTGCTCAACAAACGTATCGGGACCAAACTCCCAACACTTCCAAAATCTGTGCATTCCACCTTCTTTCTTTTTTTTTAGTGCATTATCATGATAATAACGGTGGTTTTCATAATTCTGAATAACGTTTGAGTTTATTATTTTTTGGTGTCGGGGTTAAAAAAATTCAACACTACGAATGGAAAGTTTTGAATTCATGTTTTCGGCAGGTGAATTCCACACAAAACTGATGATGCCATGAATGTGGGGGCTTAACGGCGGTTGTTATTATTTTTTGGGGGTGGGGGGGGGTGTTATATTTTGTCTTAAATAGCCATTCCAGCAGTGCCAGGTGAGGGTGCGTTTGAAACTACTCTCTGTGTCAGTGTGCCAAAAGCGGGTGGAGTCAAATGAACGCCACAGGACCGTTTCCATACATGTTCTAAATATAATTGACATGTTTTGAATTCTTCCTCTCAATTATGGACGAAAAGCATTCCTAGAAAGCTGGCCAAGTTCTGACCGAAGCCTTGCCTGGTCGTTTATATTTACACTTCGACAGGGACTATTTCCTGCTTTCTTTATTCTTTTTTTTATCCCCTACATTCCTTAATTCAGGGGTGTTTATATTTCCATCTTCAGGCGATGTTGCACGGCAGATAAACTGCTAAACCGAGACACTGTGCATGATGCTTATTTATGCACTTATGACAACAGAAGACCCTGGGGTCACAGTTCATGTCTAAAAATCTAGAAAAACTAAGAGGGTTCATTCCTAATTTTTCCCTTTTTTTGTGTTTGACAAACTGTAGTTCACGTAGTCCGCGTCTCTCTCCGAACCCACTGTGGTTCCTGTGACGTAACAACACTAAGTGTGTGTGTGTGTGTGTGTGTGTGTGTGTGTGTGTGTGTGTGTGTGTGTGTGTGTGTGTGTGTGTGTGTGTGTGTGTGTGTGTGTGTGTGTGTGTGTGTGTGTGTGTGTGTGTGTGTGTGTGTGTGTGTGTGTGTGTGTGTGTGTGTGTGTGTGTGTGTGTGTGTGTGTGCGCGCGCGCACTGGACCAAGTACGTATGATTTAGGCTACATCTACACTACAATGTTTCTTTTTAAAAACTATCTTTTGCTACGTTTACGCCTCGTGTCCCCTCTACTTCGGCCTTCTTCTGAGCCCCTAAAACGGAGACATTTGGAAACACCGCTGCCCGGTTATGGTTTTAAAAGCTCTGGGGTTGCGTAGTAGTCTGGTCGGGCACAAACGGAGACATTTGGAAGCGACGACGCACGTCCGTCGGTCTTATCGGTTAGGTAGCTTACAGACCTTTCAGTAGCGGTTCCACCTTGTCCTCGCTCCAAGATACTAAGTCCTTGCTCGTACTTTTCACCGTTGTTGTTCTTTCGCCAAAGTATTTTCAATTTCTACATCCATTATTTCCAACCGCAGAGTAACGTCAGACCATCTGCTTTTTGTTTACATCGACCTGCACATGCCCAGTGTGTGTGTGTGAACGGTCATGTGATGTCAGACTTGTTAATACGGACGGAGATTAGTTCTGCTACTGGAGCTAAAACTCTTGTATGGATGCCGCTTAAAAAGAAATAAAAAGTAAACCTTAGCAGTGTGGGTGTAGCCTTAGCTGTAGGTTTTCAGTGCGGAGTGTTGGAGGTGTTTATAAGGGATCCTTTATCTAACTTTCTGTCCAGGGAAGTCGGCCTAAAAGCTCAACTCTGTTCTGAATCCTCCCCATCACTACTTTGCTACTGGTGGCCCTCTTTATAGGAGGACTGTACAGCCAGAGGAGGACCATATATATAGTTGTATTGCTATGCAAGGAGCAGTTTGTGCAGATTGTAGTTGGTAGCAGCTAACCAAAAAAAGAAGAAAAAAATGAACACTTAAGTGCCAGAGAACTGTTAAAGCAGGTGGAGGTTCTTTTACTTTCTTTAAAACACTAATCCCATCATATTCCAGCTAAGATGAACAAAACGTCAATGTTGGGATTGTCAGTGCTGCAGCCCCCCCTGCTGGTCCCCGCCTTACACACATCTGTTATCACTCATCGGTACCAGTGCTTTTTATGATGTTTGGTTCATTTTTCGGGGGAAAGATGACAACAACAAGGTAAATAAGAACCAAGTTTATTTGAAAATGCAATAAATATTGTATATTTACATTAAGGAGTATGGTAATCATAGTTATTGATCTATTTTTATGTTGTAAAAAGCTTGTAATATAGGAAAGAGAAATGATTATAACAATGTTCCCGGTCTGATAGACTCTGTAGCACGGCTGTGGATGTTTTGGCCATCAGGGTGAATAGGACGACCGGATGGATGGGTGTGTGAGGTTTTTTTTGCCAACTGTGTGTGTGTGTGTGTGTGTGTGTGTGTGTGTGTGTGTGTGTGTTTGACCTTCACTCCCAACACGTTCTGTGTCTCCTCCTGTTCTCGCCTTCTTCGCGTCTGCTCTCGGAGCAGGAACCCTGTGGTCATTTCATGTTAATCAACCATGTTTTTATCATTTGAAATAATTTCAATTAAAAATGGGAAAAGGGTAACTGATGCACGCTGTTTTTTGTTTTCTGTTCCCGCTCTGATTCTGTGTTTTAATGAGATTTGGGGAAGAGTATTTTAATCCATTAGTGAAGTAAAGGGGTTATAGCACACTGTAAGGTACACAAACAATGCATTGTATTATAGTTGTGAATAGCGCTGCAACTAATGATTACTTTCATAGTTGATATACAGTGAGGAAAATAAGTATTTGAACACCCTGCTATTTTGCAGGTTCTCCCACTTGGAAATCATGGAGGGGTCCGAAATTGTATCATCGTATTGTCATCGTAGGTGCATGTCCACTGTGAGAGACATAATCTAAAAACAAAAATCCAGAAATCACAATGTATGATTTCTTAACTATTTATTTGTATGATACAGCTGCAAATAAGTATTTGAACACCTGTCTATCAGCTAGAATTCTGACCCTCAAAGACCTGTTAGTCTGCCTTTAAAATGTCCACCTCCACTCCATTTATTATCCTAAATTAGATGCACTTGTTTGAGGTCGTTAGCTGCATAAAGACACCTGTCCACCCCATACAATCAGTAAGAATCCAACTACTAACATGGCCAAGACCAAAGAGCTGTCCAAAGACACTAGAGACAAAATTGTACACCTCCACAAGGCTGGAAAGGGCTACGGGGAAATTGTCAAGCAGCTTGGTGAAAAAAGGTCCACTGTTGGAGCAATCATTAGAAAATGGAAGAAGCTAAACATGACTGTCAATCTCCCTCGGACTGGGGCTCCATGCAAGATCTCACCTCGTGGGGTCTCAATGATCCTAAGAAAGGTGAGAAATCAGCCCAGGACTACACGGGAGGAGCTGGTCAATGACCTGAAAAGAGCTGGGACCACCGTTTCCAAGGTTACTGTTGGTAATACACTAAGACGTCATGGTTTGAAATCATGCATGGCACGGAAGGTTCCCCTGCTTAAACCAGCACATGTCAAGGCCCGTCTTAAGTTTGCCAATGACCATTTGGATGATCCAGAGGAGTCATGGGAGAAAGTCATGTGGTCAGATGAGACCAAAACAGAACTTTTTGGTCATAATTCCACTAACCGTGTTTGGAGGAAGAAGAATGATGAGTACCATCCCAAGAACACCATCCCTACTGTGAAGCATGGGGGTGGTAGCATCATGCCTTGGGGGTGTTTTTCTGCACGTGGGACAGGGCGACTGCACTGTATTAAGGAGAGGATGACCGGGGCCATGTATTGCGAGATTTTGGGGAACAACCTCCTTCCCTCAGTTAGAGCATTGAAGATGGGTCGAGGCTGGGTCTTCCAACATGACAATGACCCGAAGCACACAGCCAGGATAACCAAGGAGTGGCTCTGTAAGAAGCATATCAAGGTTCTGGCGTGGCCTAGCCAGTCTCCAGACCTAAACCCAATAGAGAATCTTTGGAGGGAGCTCAAACTCCGTGTTTCTCAGCGACAGCCCAGAAACCTGACTGATCTAGAGAAGATCTGTGTGGAGGAGTGGGCCAAACTCCCTCCTGCAGTGTGTGCAAACCTGGTGAAAAACTACAGGAAACGTTTGACCTCTGTAATTGCAAACAAAGGCTACTGTACCAAATATTAACATTGATTTTCTCAGGTGTTCAAATACTTATTTGCAGCTGTATCATTCAAATAAATAGTTCAAAAATCATACATTGTGATTTCTGGATTTTTGTTTTTAGATTATGTCTCTCACAGTGGACATGCACCTACGATGACAATTTCAGACCCCTCCATGATTTCCAAGTGGGAGAACTTGCAAAATAGCAGGGTGTTCAAATACTTATTTTCCTCACTGTATCTGTTGATTATTTCCCAGGTAAGCGTGCAGTTTAGTGTCCCAAATTCCACTACGGCCATGCCAAGACCCGCCCTACGAAGCCTCTCGATTGGTTGGGGTTAGGTATTTGACCTCGAGTGGTTAAGGTTAGGATAGCCGATTGGTCAGGGGATAGGACCTGTACAAATGGGGTTACGTTACGGGGAATTTGGGACACTAAACTGCACGTATACCTATTTCCAGATTAGTTGTTTGGTGGGTCAGTGTTTCCCAAAAAGGCCAAAATGACGTCCTCAAATGTCTTGTTTTGTCCACAACTCAAAGATATTCAGTTTACTGTCCCAGAGGAGAGAAGAGACTAGAAGATATTCAGATTACTGTCAGAGGAGAGAAGAAACTAGAAGATATTCAGATTACTGTCCCAGAGGAGAGAAGAGACTAGAAGATATTCAGATTACTGTCACAGAGGAGAGAAGATACTAGAAGATATTCAGATTACTGTCCCAGAGGAGAGAAGAGACTAGAAGATATTCAGATTACTCTCCCAGAGGAGAGAAGAGACTAGAAGATATTCAGATTACTGTCCCAGAGGAGAGAAGAGACTAGAAGATATTCAGATTACTGTCACAGAGGAGAGAAGAGACTAGAAGATATTCAGATTACTGTCCCAGAGGAGAGAAGAGACTAGAAGATATTCAGATTACTGTCACAGAGGAGAGAAGAGACTAGAAGATATTCAGATTACTGTCACAGAGGAGAGAAGAGACTAGAAGATATTCAGATTACTGTCACAGAGGAGAGAAGAGACTAGAAGATATTCAGATTACTGTCACAGAGGAGAGAAGAGACTAGAAGATATTCAGATTACTGTCCCAGAGGAGAGAAGAGACTAGAAGATATTCAGATTACTGTCCCAGAGGAGAGAAGAGACTAGAAGATATTCAGATTACTGTCCCAGAGGAGAGAAGAAACTAGAAGATATTCAGATTACTGTCAGAGGAGAGAAGAGACTAGAAGATATTCAGATTACTGTCCCAGAGGAGAGAAGAGACTAGAAGATATTCAGATTACTGTCACAGAGGAGAGAAGATATTCAGATTACTGTCCCAGAGGAGAGAAGAGACTAGAAGATATTCAGATTTAACAAGCTGGAATCAGAGAAATTTTGCTTTTTTTCCATTTAAAAAAAAAAAAAAAATGACAAACCGATTGAAGCAATTATCAAAATAGTTGCTTATTAATTTAATAGTTGACAACTAATGGATTAATCTTTGCAGCTCTACTTGTGAACTTGTAACTTGTCTGGTACTCGCTCTAAATAATTTATTTTCCAATCAGTGCATTAACATCAAAGTAGAAAGTTAGTGTCGCTGTTAAAGTTTAAACTTCATCTAAGAGTTATAGTTTTCGTTTACGGCGTTTGTGAATAATCTGATTAATTTGCTCTGCGATGTTAAGAATTTCCCTCAAAATAAAAACTTGCTGAAGATACAAAAACAATTCTCATGTACAATACTTGAGTTTAAATATTTTGGTCACTTACAAAATTACAGATTACGTCCTTATAAATGTAATCTGTAATTCCTAAGAGTTAGTTACATTCCCCCACTGCATTATTGTAAATGCACCAACGGTCAAGATAAGGGAAGATTAAGGTTAAAAGTCCATCATTATAACTTGTTTGTGCTCATTTATAAATTTGTGTTTTTAATTCCAAAATAAGTGAACTATATTTGTGTTTCTTTGGCAGTGAAGATCTGTTTATAACTACTAGTGGCTTTAATATGTAAGAAGAATGTGGAGAGACGTAGACTGTCCATTCATATATAGCCTACAAGCATGGGTGTATTATGAGAACCCCTACAAGTCATTGGGAGAGACTGTGACGTTGATTATTCCGCCAAAAAAGTAGATTATTGGAACTATTGAAACTCCCGCGAACTCCTCAGCCAATAGGATCCGCCGGATGCCCGAAAACGGCGGGAAATGTGTTGAAGGGGCCGGACATCCGTTAAGAAAATACTCTAAAACACGTTCAACATGGGGACTGCTCTCAAAGTCTCAGACCAGGTAAAAATCTAATTTACACCTTCTTTATATATATATATATATATATATATATATATATATATATATATATATATATATATATATATATATATATAAAGTTTTTACAACTCAGGGTTTGGCTGAACGTTATAGCTAAATGTTATTGAAGAGAAAAGTGCAGCTAGTTAAAGTTTATTATTTATTCAATTAAATACATTATAAAGATTGATTAATTGATGCAGCTTATAATGGGCTCAACGTTATGTGTTTACTTAATGCAGGACATATTGATATTTGCTTGTGAAACTGTAGTATGATGTGCAGTAGTGACAAAATGCTCCAAAGCCAACAATATATCGGCTTAAAGAGATTTAATTCAAACTAAAGAGTGTCAGAATTAGAAACTAAGTAGCTAACTAACTAACAATTACAAGGAATTTGCTTTGGTTGTTGGTGCATGCACAAACATATTCAACACTTAGCTATTTATATGAAATAAACAAACAATAAATCCAGAAACGTATGGACATTTGAAGTGTTTATCATGAAGAAAGGAAAGGAGAGGCTGTGTTGAAGCGGACCATCATGTCGCTGCATTGTTGAGACTCTGTAACGACAGCTTGACTGCAGTCTCTGGTTGCAGTGCATGGCTCGTTCATTATCGGTGTAAAACGTGAACGTTAGTTAGCCAGTATGGCACGTGTAGTTAAAAATATTAAACAATATCCTCCTTCTGAGAGGGACTATATAGAAACCCAGACCGGGCTCGTCCCTCTTCGGTTTATGCACCGATTGAACCACAACTATCTGACCTTTGGGCTACAGTGCGTGCTGACAGCTGAGCTATTACGCCGTGACGTCACAAGTAATGAGGCGACACGAGGGACGTCTATTATAATATTACGCGCCAAATCTGGTTTGGAGTCTCACAGTCATTTCCCCCGGAAACTTTACACGGCATCAGCGGACGACAACAAGATTTAATCTTCCTTTAATAATGACCGGGACAATGGTGGTGGTAGCTCTACTGATTATCTTACCGTCTGCTGCGGGTAAGTTTACTTCTGACTTCGGTAAAAACCGGAAACTAAGTCTTGTGTAGTAACATTGTTGCTGTTTGTTTGGGGACTGTTGCTTCGTCGTAGTTCCATTAGCAGGCTACTTATTAGTATGCGGGGTTAAGCCTATTATTTAAACTTCAGAGATACAACTGGTTGAGCTTATGTTGTCATTTATCAATACTTACTCTTAATCTTCTTCTTGTTGTGATTTAGTCATGATACTTTCTTGCTTTAGTGTAGTGTTGTAGTGTTTGATCTTTGTGTTATTTTGCCTCACTGTTCTGTACAGAAGGTGGACAATAATAACCAGTAATAATAATAATAATAACCAATAATAATAATAACCAATACTAATAATACTAACCAATAATAATAACCAATAATAATAATAATAACCAATAATAATAATAACCAATAATAATAATAATAATAATAATAATAATAATAACCAATAATAATAATAAGAAGAAGAAGAATAACCAATAATAATAACCAATAATAATAATAATAACCAATAATAATAATAACCAATAATAATAATAATAATAATAACCAATAATAATAACCAATAATAATAATAACCAATAATAATAATAATAATAACCAATAATAATAATAATAACCAATAATAATAATAATAAAGTGCTCATGTACAAAATACGTATAACAAGAAATATCAGAGTTGAATCAACTTCTTAGTGTCTTCTTATTGTTGTATTACTGTAGGACAGCTGTTGTTGTTGTTGTTGTTGTTGTGTCCTCCCTGTTGTGTGTCAGTTTATGACTTTACTCTTTTATACAGATCGGTGAATGACGATAACTGCAGACTCACATAATCAGATCTTTTAGATCACTTTTTAAAACCTATTTTACACAACTACACGATGCAGTGTTTCCTTATGGGGTGGCGTTTGGAAAGCGGCTCACGCTGAAAATAATTGACAAACATTTTGTCACATTTAGCTTCAAACAATGTTTAACAAACTGGTATGAATTTTTGACGGTCACTTTTTTGCACATTTAAAACAATATTTGTCAACTTAGAGATATTTTAAATAGTTAAATCCAAATATTAAATGTAACACCTGAATGTTAAATGCTAAATCTAAATGTTAAATCTAAATGTTTTGAGCTGCATTTTGAATGTGCGTATTAGTTAAATATTTAGTTTCACCCGAAACATTTAGATTTAACATTTAATATTTGGATTTAACTATTTAAAATATCTCTAATTTGACAAATATTGTTTTAAATGTGCAAAAAAGTGACCGTCAAAAATTCATACCAGTTTTTTAAACATTGTTTGAAGCTAAATGTGACAAAATGTTGCTGTTATTTTCAGCGTGAGCCGCTTTACAAACGCCACCCCATATTTCCTCTGTTGATTTGACCTGCCCCCACTGCTAAAAAAAATCCTAAAGGAAACTGCAATGATTATTGCTTTCATTATATTTCATATCACGATATCTGTTCTCCTGTAACTTCCGCCAGCAAAAAGTAAAAAATAAATAAATAAAAACATGCGGTTACCGTCACAGCCCTGTTGTTGAGGTGGAGCAGAACGTTCTTCATTTTAGGAATTGTTGGAGAACTGACTTTAAACCATCAGCTCTGGTCCTTCAGAGGTGTTAAAGCTGTGTGAATGTTATGTCTGTTTCTCCAGGAGAGCATCATCTCACCTGCCCTCAGACGATAGAGGCAGTAGCATGAGATGACGTCATTATACAGGGTGGTCTGGACCCCCCTGTCGACTTGTCTGCCTCCACCTTGGATGTGGCGAGAGAGAGAGATGACCATGGTAACTATGATGATGTCTACTCTTATCGAAATGGAAAGGACCACCTGGATGACCAGATGGATCGATACAGAGGCAGAACAACTCTCAACCATGAAGACCTGATCAGAGGCATCGTGACTCTGAAGATCTCCTCAGTAACTCTTTCAGACAGTGGGAAGTACAAAGTCTTCTTCCCAGGCCTGACGGCCCCTTCTTTTATTAACATCACTGTTGGTAAGCATGCTGAGATTATTACAGGTTCATTCGGATACTAAAAATGATTCTCAGAATTGGGGATATCCTGATGAAGTTTGTTCCTGATTTGAGAACATTTTTGTCTTGTTTTCTTTTTAAAACAGTTCCCAAAGACCAACCGAACGGGACAAAGAGAAATGATTCCACATCTGGACCTCCAGTGGAAGAAAAGACCGAGTCAAACCATCGGGGGGGTAAATGTCTTGTTACTCTTCATCCTACCGCCTCTTTTAGTGCAAGATAATCTGACTGTGGGAGCTGTGTGTAAATGTGTTTGTTCTTCTTTAAAAGAACACAGCGACTTATTGGGACTTTAGGAAATTATTTTATGTTTGCAAATGAGCTAAATGATTTTTTTCTGTCGCTTTGACTCTACTGACCACTGTGAGGAATGTGTAAATGTAATTAAGACAATCACACCCTCGGACACTGAGAGGATTGTCATAACTGTGGAGGAGGTCAGGGGTACTTTCCAGCGCAACAACCCAAAGAAGCCACTAGGGCCTGACCACAGCAGTGCACATATATTAAAATCCTGTGCCCGGGAATTAGCCCCTGTGTGGTAACCCATCTTTCAGTCGTCAGTGGACACACACACACCATCCCAATGGAGTGGAAAACATCGCATATTAGGCCCCTCTCTAAAAAACTAAGTCCCAAAGAATATAATAATTTATGGCCAATAGCCCTTACATCTGTGATCATGAAGTCACTGGAAAAGATCATGGTTCAACATCTTAATAAATATCTATGGAAGCAACGAGACCCATTTCAATTTGCGTATAGACAATGTCGTAGTACGGAGGATGCAGTGGTAGGGCTGGGCGAAATCAAATATCACGGTATTTTTGACCAAATTCCTCAATGTCGATATTGCGACAATATTGTAGTGTTGACAATTGGTGCTTTCACAAAAAAATTTTTTGTTTGTGCGTTTACTTCCCCGGCCAGGAACCAAGACACCGCGGAAGACTCGAGCGGTTGTGGTTACATTCAGTCTCGACATACTATTTACACACTCATACTGACCGACACTAGACTCACGCACTGGCCACGGTTACATTCGGTAGCCTGGTGCGCGGTCTTCTCGTGACAGTCTAACTACCATGTAGCAACATTCACTTCTAACATTTAACTTAACTACCAAGATAACGTTACGTGTATTTGTCTGTGAGATAATACTTTCCCCTTGGTAATGTAGCCTATGAATTTCCATGAACACAATTCTAAAATGCACGAGACATAAAGGCTTCTCCTATCGGTTGATAACTCAAACTTGCCGAGAACCTAGACACCCGTTTGGTTACACAGACTCATGCACTGAGCATGGTTACGGTCTCGTTCAGTAGCCTGGTGCACGGTCTCCTGGTGATAGCCTACCTACCATGTAACAAACATTTAACTTAACATAAGATAACATGACGTGTATTTGTATGTGATATCCATCGGTAATGTAGCCTATGAATTTGTATGTACACAATCATCTAAGATGCACGAGAAATAAAGGCTTCTGGGATCGGTTGATCTCAAACTTGCCGAGAACCAAGACACTGCTTGATTACGTAGACTCATGCAGTATCCTCGGTTACGGTCCTTACGGTCTCGTTCAATAGCCTGGTGCGTGGTCTCCTCGTGACAGCCCAGGGATGCACAAAGAATTTCAGCCTTGGCTGACAAAGTTGTATTCTATCTTATATCCTGGAGGTAACTGGCTCCATCTAGCCTAGCTTAGCACAGATCCTGGAGGTAACCGGCTCCATCTAGCCTAGCTTAGCACAGATCCTGGAGGTAACCAGCTCCATCTAGCCTAGCTTAGCACAGATCCTGGAGGTAACCGGCTCCATCTAGCCTAGCTTAGCACAGATCCTGGAGGTAACTGGCTCCATCTAGCCTAGCTTAGCACAGATCCTGGAGGTAACTGGCTCCATCTAGCCTAGCTTAGCACAGATCCTGGAGGTAACTGGCTCCATCTAGCCTAGCTTAGCACAGATCCTGGAGGTAACCGGCTCCATCTAGCCTAGCTTAGCACAGATCCTGGAGGTAACTGGCTCCATCTAGCCTAGCTTAGCACAGATCCTGGAGGTAACCGGCTCCATCTAGCCTAGCTTAGCACAGATCCTGGAGGTAACCGGCTCCATCTAGCCTAGCTTAGCACAGATCCTGGAGGTAACCGGCTCCATCTAGCCTAGCTTAGCACAGATCCTGGAGGTAACCAGCTCCATCTAGCCTACTGCTCCCAATAAGTGACAAAATAACGCCAACATGTTCCTATTTACATGTTGTGATTTGTATAGTCACAGCGTGTACACATAACAAGGTCACATGAGACACAGCCATCTTCTAACCGTATACAAACTGGGAACTATATTCTCAGAAGGCGAAGCACGGCTACTTCTGCTACTTGGGCGGAGTGATATTCTCGAAGCACCTGAGAAGCCCCATGGTGAGGAGCAGAGAGTAGCATCGGGGCTTTTCAGGTGTTGGGCAAATCACTCCGCCCAAGTAGTAGTAAATAAACTTAAACAGCTAATGGAAGTCCAAACTGCCTGAGAGCTTCTCCTGGACTATACGGTAATTCCTCTACTATGAGACAGTAAGTCTCGTGGTTATGACCCAATCGTTAGCCTATTTTTATAACAACGTCTGCTACGGAGCCATAACGTGAGCTACAAGGTAATGGAGCCTTTTATACATTGTCGTGTTTCTTTAGAAATAAACAACGGACAAATAGAGTCTTTAAACGCTTCAGATGTAAAGTTATTCTCTGTCAAAGTGACGTCAAAATGAATGGCAGTCAAGTAGCAAAAGTAGCAGTGCTTCGCCTTCTGAGAATATAGTTCCCAGTAGGGCTGAACCATTTTGGAAAATAATCTAATTGTAATTTTTTATTTTTTTTTTCACCAATATTGCAATTTAATATGCGATTATTTTTTAAGCTCTTTGTCTTCTGTATTATTCAAAAAAGACGAGCAATAACTCATTGTATAGTATGAACAACACAAGATTAGATAGATTAGACTAACTGCTCTCTCCTGGAGGCCAGGCCTGGATGTGATGATGAAATGAGGTGATGCATGAATTTATATGAATGACCTCTTTTATTTAACTACTTCAGTCACAGGAGTATATTGAGCACTGACCGCCTGGTGTAAACATTCATATGAAAGTCAGAAACACAAACTAAAGTGCAGAAATATAAAGATAAAAATGTGGCTTTACCACACTTAGTAGTATTTAGATTATTTAATTGATTGCACTTTTTAAACACGGTCTTTGAACTTTACAGTTAAATAAGTTTAAAAAAAGAATATATTTATATATATATATATATATATATATATATATATAAATAAATAAAAATACACACACACACACACACACCGATGTATTTGTTTACAGCGCACACAGGAGCTGCCTCCAGCCCCTCCCTCCCCTCATGAAGTTGCGTGCCGCGTGCGTTACAGCGTCAACGTTGCACTTGCTCAGAGAGGCTATCGTTACGTTAGCAGTAGCGTGCTGCTGGTGGTCTTGTGGGATTAACTGTTCTAATAAAACCGTTGACAAAACGCGGCCACGCTGCTGTGAAAGCTCCCCGAATGTCATTTATCAGTGTGTTGCCCCTCCCCGTGGCAGGCTCATCCACTCCATATCTTTATAACGGAGCTAGCTAACTGGAGCTAACCGCTAAGCGTTGCCAACCGAGCCTTCAGTTCTGTGTGCCTGTATCCATTAACTGCATGTATGGACTCGAGCCTGAATAAAACCCTTCATTTTATTAAAATGGCTGTAAACGTTTTAAACTACAACTCAGAGTTGTTTGAATGACCGAAATCAGCTCAAGGTACGGCGTAGCGTTAGCGTGCTAAGTTGGTGCTTTCTCTGCGGAGTGCAGACTGATTTGCTCTCGCGAGTCACGTGACCAAATCGCAGCCTTCGCGATTAGGAAATCGCGTTTTAACATATCGCAATATTATTGCAACTGCAATTAATCGTTAGCCTTAGTTCCCAGTATGATGAGAAGGGTGTGTCTGGACTTATCTAACTCTGGGGATATGGTGAATAAGACAAAGTCCCAATAAGTCGGCCTGTTCCTTTAAATCACGAGCAGTACACTATAGCTACGTTCACACTGCGAGTCTTAATGCCTAATTCAGATTTTTTTTTGCTCGGATCAGATTTATTTTTTTATGTTTTTTTATTTGTTGTTCACGTTACCTTTTTTAAAATGGGGCCTATATCCGATTCCAGTGTGAACTGTTTGCGGTTTCGAACTGACCCGCATGATCAAAAGACCAATACCAATGACATCAGATGCTCACGCTGTCGCACTAAAGTTAGGGAGGTCATGGAGGAAGTCAGCATTTTCGCTTTTATTTCAAAATGTTTGTGTAATGGCAGCCATAACATTAATGAGCAGGTGCTGAGGAGGAGGAGGAGAAGAATGAAGAGAAAGAGCGACACATTGGCTATTTTGGCCCTTTGAGGGGTAATGGCTGCAAATTCACTCCAGAGGTCTGTGTGACCGGACGACCAATTTGCACGTCAGGACCGCTACGGGCCTCCACCAGAGTTTCCTGTGGCTTCGCCCTGCCCATATCTGGGCTAGATTTAAGTGTTCACACTACTTCTGAAGAAGCCTGACCTGGTCACTTGACTGGATTTGGGCCACTTTTGCCTGCAGTCTGCCTGTGATGAATGATCAGAATGAATAACTGTGTGAAGAGGGGGACCTCGGAGACACACTGGTTTGGGTTGGGATGAACTATTCCAGCCAGAGAATAGGTTCTGAGAGGATACTTTAATTTAGGAGCAGGGAGATTAGGACAGTGAATGTGTATGTTGATAAACCCTGGATCACCTTTTGAAACTGTCCTTCTAAACTCAACTCTGTCTGATATTTCTTCAGGCTCTGCAACGGAGGAATCTGTCTGGAAAATAGTGCTGGCCAGTGTCTTTGCTGCTGCTGTTGCTGTTGCTGTTGGTGTTCTTCTCCTGGTGAAATGTGGAGTCATCCGTAAGTTACAAACTGCTTTACAGCATTTTATCATCAGTGGGATAGAGTAACTCGGTACGTTTACTCCTTAACACCCAGAAAGAGGTGTATAGGTCCTATATTGGACCTGATCACAATGTTTGTTAACTCTCCATTTTCAAAGTTTCTATATCAGAACATCTGGGTTTACTTTACCTAATTGCCCAAAAGTACAGTAACACGTTATTGCTAGTGCTTGACCTGCAGATCTGCATGCACAGCAAACCACCAATCACAATCAATGTTGATCAGTTTATCAAACAACCAAAGCTAGGCCCCGCTAGTCGACCACAACCTGAAATTTAGAGGAAGCAACATGCATGCATTATTACTATCATTCACCGTAGCCTGGATTGATAATATATGAATACAATGGTGTCATGTCATTCAATCAGTGTATTTCTACCTAATTTCCTCCCAAATCTCTTCAGAAGAGTAGTCGCAGCCCTTACTTGCTTTGGTGTTTGTAAAGCGTTAAAGTTCATCAAAGACTGGTTCAAATAAGAAAAGTTCCTTTTTCATTTTTATTTTATACGTAGGTGCGCTCCCCTACGAAATCACCCCAGTAGTCGAGAATAATTTAGTGTTTCCAAATAGAGCTATTTGTCGTCTTGTAAAAATTAGTCCACTTCCGATATTGTTCAGATGTAGTGTCACAAAGTGGTTTCTATGTTCTCAGGGATTTGTAAGAAGACAAACAACTATACGATGAAATACCTGAGGCCCCCGACGACAGAGGAGGACGAAGACCCACACAGCGCGGCAGAACGCGGTCTGAGAGAGTTGGTGGTCTGAGAGAGTTGGTGGTCTGAGAGAGTTGGTGGTCTGAGAGAGTTGGTGGTCTGAGAGAGTTGGTGGTCTGAGAGAGTTGGTGGTCTGAGAGAGTTGGTGGTCTGAGACGATACGCAGTCATCCCCTCAACCATAAAAACGCATCCAAACTTCAGCTTAAGAAAATCTTTTTACTCAGTGAAGTCAATGTAATTACAAAGTATAATATCACGAGTAACATGTTTTACAATCTGTCCAGCAGATAGATAGATAGATACTTACTTACTTACTTACTTACTTACTTTATTCATCCAGAAAAGTGTGACACCTTCTGTCCTTTGGCCTTCGATTCAGATTAGAAGAAACTCCGAGGAGGGATTCTACTCTCTGGTTGGATAGATATCATGTTTACACAAGGACCAAATAAATTAGCCTTTTAAAGGGCTTTATAGACAAACAGGAGAAGCTTAAAATCAAATCTGAACTGTAATCATGGTAATGATCATCTCATCTAACTAGGGCTGTCAGCAACAACACGTTAATCGTGATGCGATTAAGGGCCGAGCATAACGCGTACATTTTTTTTTAATCACATGCGGCCATTTATTTATTTTACACTTCTCTCGGCTTCACGTCGTGCCTAACAGGCGACTATTTTGACCCTTTGCCGCACCGTTACTTATCATCAAGCTGCCATACTTCCTCCTAACACATCCTACTGCTGCTGCAGGCTGCAGGCATGATGGAGAAACACAGCAGAAAACAGAAAACTCCTGGAAAGCTCTTCGACAAGTCGAAAGCCATATGCACATTGTGTAAAGCCAAATTAAATTTTCACCGAAGCACGTCAAGCTTGAGCTCCCACCTACGAGCTAATTAACGTGACTCAGGTTGATGCTAGCGGGCTCAGGCAGAGCAGTATTTTGGAGAGTGCTAGTTGCCGACCTGTTGATGAAACCAAATCCAAAAAATGACTACAGCTCTTGCGAAACGGGTGGCAACTAACTGCAGACCTGTCAGCATCGTAGAGGACTCGGGTCTTAAAGACGTACTACGGTTGGTGTGTTCTGACCCGTCTTATACGTTGCCGTCGAGGGGGACAGTAGTTTCACCACACACAGCCTGTACGACACGGAGAAAGCAGCTAAACTGGAACTGCTGCAAGGTGCAAACGCTGTCTCATTAACCGGTGATCACTGGACGTCAGTGAGGAATCCACATTATTTAGGTTGTTAGGTACTTCGAGGAATTGTGCAATAATGACAGATTCACAAATGTTTCTGTTTACAGTAAATAAATAATAAACAAATTATACAAATCTTAAATTCAAGTTCATAAAGTAACTTTCTTTGCATTCATTTGATTCCCAATCAAGATCCACTGGTAAGAATTGCTTGAAATGCAAAATAATAGAATTTTAATCATGTGATAAAACATGCGGTTAATCGCGATTAACTATAGAAATTCAGCGATTAATCGCGATTCTAAAAAAAATTAATCGTTTGACAGCCCTACATCTAACTCTTGGAAAGAGAGCAAATGAGCATATTTCTTAAATGTCTACTTCTTTTTAAATGACGTGATGTGCTCACAGGGAAAAACTGAGTCACTTTCTAGAGTCTGTTTACATTTTAAAAGATTTGACATGTTTTTATTGCACATTTCTATTTAATATTTAAGCTGGGTTTTTGTCGGGATGTTTAATTTTTTTATATATTTTATTTTATTGACTGTACTGTGAAGCACACGATGTAATCAGACTCTGCATCACCTCATTTCATCATCACATCCAGGCCTGGCCTCCAGGAGAGAGCAGTTAGTCTAATCTGTCTAATCTTGTGTTGTTCATACTATACAATGAGTTATTGCTCGTCTTTGTTGAATAATACAAGAAGACAAAGAGCTTAAAAAATAATCACATCGAAATTGGAATATTTTTATTTATTATTATTAGATTATTTTCAAAAATCGTTCAGCCCTATTACCTACGATGACAGCGGAAATCAAACAATAGATAGAACTGCCACTGTGTGCATGTGTTGTGTAACATGTATTCAATATGCTAATTTTAGCTATATATCATATGCTGAAGTATATTTCTGGAGTGTTTTAAAGATTAAAAGAAAGAATAACAAGAACCGAAACACTGATACGACCCGAACCGTGGATTTTGTGAACCGTACCGCCCCGAATTTCTATTTAATATTTAAGCTGGGGTTGTTTTTTTTTTGTCGTGATGTTTCATTTTTCTTTTGTTCCTAATATTTTTCTTTTGATTATTGTTGCTCTCATATTTATTGTATTGACTGTACTGTGAAGCACACTATGTAAAACATATTTTCAACATTTTCTGACTCTGTAGCACTTCTCTGGAGGTTTGTCGTTATCGTTATCATTTCAAATAAAGATGTTTAAAAGGGAACGTGACGCTCGGTGTGTAGTTTTCTCTTTCTGCTCTGATTCTGGGTCTACTTTATGATTTACCGCGGTGAAGAAAGTTCACACGTCCTTTATTGAAGTCAAAGTGTGAAAGGCTAAATTAAAACCCCACCTTAAGAGAAGATTTATTTTTGGGACTGTGGTCGTGATGTTTGCTGTCCGTGCCATACAAAGAGCCAAAAGATTTCCCATGATGCACTGGGCTGAGCGGCTGCCTGTGGAGGCTCGATGCTGGAGGATTTGGTGTCACCTGTGACCTTTTTAACTTTGGTTTCTGCATCAAACATCTCAGCAATAACACCACGTGATCACGGTCATTAGTACTCCATCCAGTCTGAGGGTACATGTTAATGTACTGCTCTGTACTGTAAACTAGTCAGAGTTGGAGTTAAACGTAGTATTGTGTAGTTAGGAACTCCAGCTGTCGGTACAATTTGCTCTGAAATGTTGATTAAAAAACTAATTGATCCTAGAAAATACAAAAACCCATGTTGAGTAAAATATTTTGTGACTGCACCTTCTGATTATTTGTCATCATGGTGATTATATGCACTGCAGCTTTTATTTAACAGTAATATGGCTGCTACAGTCATTTATGTTCATCTAATATAATGACTAGATATTCTTTTTACATATTTTAGTTTGCTTGTTCTCAAAGAGGGCTTGTATCATGTGGACGCGCCGACAGTATTGTTGTCATTACAATAAGACCATATTGATAATGTGAGAGAGCAGTCTGGTCTGAGACAATGACTCAACACCACCAGCAGAGGGCCGTCAGCTGGCTTTGTGTCATGTTATCATGTATTAATATTTACAGCCTTTGGTACCTAACTATGGATGTGTAATTAAACGGTGCTCACACAGTTCCAGGAAACACTTGTTAGGAAGATAAGACAGAGATAGACGCAAAGCACACAATGAACAAGAACATGTTATGATTTCTATTAATTAAGGTCAAATAACCCTTCAGGTGTTGCAGCAGCACAAGGACAGAAATCAGTACAGGTAAGTAGCCTAGAGAAAGAGAGGTAGTGCTGGAATAAATATTGAGATTATTATATATTATTATATATTGTGACTTTAAAGGCTGAAAAGAAGTAAAACTGTTGTTTTGTCAAGACTTTGTCAATCTGTTTGGCCACTATTCGATTTAAATAAAGTTGTGTAAAAAAAGAAAAATCGACCTCGCAAACAAGCATTTCACTTGGCGCGCTGGCTCGCTGCCATCAGCCAATGGAGTTCTCTGAATCTCTGAATGGCGCGAAAGTCAGTAAAAGGGGCGGGGCTTAGAGGCCATGTGCGACTGCTACACAGGAAGGGAGGGAGAAGGGAGTCGCTGCTGAAAGCTTCAAACGTGTGAACTTTCTTTGCACTTTCCAGAACAAGGTATTTATTCCGATGTATTTATATTTATATGAATTCGACACTAAGTTTGAAATATTTTGCTGTTTAATCACAGTTGACAAACGTGTTTGTTTATTGTTATTTAGGGGTGGTTGTGTCTAGTATTTGGCTGGAATTTAACTTTGTCCTCCAAAAGAATAATGGACTGCAGTTTTATAATGAAGTATGTTAGAAAAGGCCATTAACGCTGGTTTTTATATCATATAAAGGTGTGTGTATATGTGGAAGCACACCAACAATAGTGGAGCTAAAATCACCAAATACTTTTAAATACCCTGTCTGTTCATGACAGACAGGGTCTCACCTCAGTCTCATGCAAAAGGCCTGTTGTGTTATTATTTACCATTTTTATATATATATATATATATATATATATATATATATATATATATATATATATATATATATATATATATATATATATGCTGACTGGCTTTCATAGTGAGCGGTGCATTGTTGTAAATGTGGGGGCATCAAATGCACCTTCACACTTCTACTGGAGTCTTTGTTAATGCTTGATCTTTATTAACTAGATTACTGAGGGCGACTATCAACAACAGAATATATAATAATAATAATAATAATAATAATAATAATAATTATAATAATTATAATATAGTATATAACGTTAGAGACTTTGCTCAGTGTGGAGCTGATCTAACCTTTTTTAAAACCGTAAATAATGAATCATTACTTGGGTCGTCACATTCATTTATTTAGACCTTTTCAAAGGGTGAAACTAAGTCAAACAGGAGGTCGTTTTTGCCTTTTTTTTATGCTCCTAAATGGGATGTCCCTTTAATGACTCCTCCTCCTCCTCCTCCTCCTCCTCTTCCTCTATGTTGAGGTCTTTCATGCCGCGAGTTTCGATCTCCTAACACTGCAGCACACAGCTGAGTTTGTTATGGCAGAGACCGTAAGCAGCAGCCGATCAACAGGCAGTCCTACGATTTAAATATTCCCTTATCACTGGTTGCCTGGTTAACTCCTTGTGATGATGAAGGTCGTCCTGTTACTTTTAGTCTCCAGCTTTCTGTGTGTCACGCCGTCTGAAGCCGGTAAGTTAGAGGCTGAGTTTGCTAATCTAATGTGACGGATACCTCCCTCAGACACAGGCTCAAAGCTGTCAACGGTAACTTTGTTTCAACGTTTATAACATTGGTATAATGCTGTGAGCTAATGGTGACCCGTTTTAAACCACTGTTAAACTTTTTAGCTCATGCTTGATAGCGAGCATTGATGGAAACTTTTCGCCAAGTTGTTTATCTAAAGTTAGCGATAGCACATGTTAGCTAAGAGCTAGCTAGCTAGCTAGCGGTGAAGGGACCTACGTTAGCGCTGCAGTGATGAAGGCGTGAACCCGGCTGTTGGCTGGTATTTGAGTTATGGTGGTGGTATCGTTATGATTAGTGTAAAAAATAATGCATCGCTAAGTATAATGCGTCTATGTGCGCCTGTGAACCTTAACGTTAAAAGGTAACGTTACCAGTTACCGTCAGTAGTAAAACCGCTTTCTTCCCGTTAAAGGTAATATCGAGCCGAACGTTAACCTGCCCGAACCGAACGTTAGCCTGCCCGAACCGAACGTTAGCCTGCCCGAACCGAACGTTAGCCTGCCCGAACCGAACGTCAGCCTGCCCGGACGTCAGCCTGCCCGAACCGAACGTCAGCCTGCCCGAACCGAACGTTAACCTGCCCGAACGTTAGCCTGCCCGAACGTCAGCCTGCCTGTCAGTGTTCTCGCTCAATACTGAACACATTAAAAGATTGTTGTTCGCATCAGTCGTACAAAAACATAGGAAAATGGGGTCCATGTTGGAAAAAACGGAAGTTGGCATTGAGAGAGGCTGCTTGATTTAGAAGAACGGACTCTTGTAGGGCCTGTTGAAACTGTAAGACCGGTTTCTTCCCCTCTGCAGTCAGTCGGCCTCTTTAACGAGGCCCTGCACCCCCTCCCCCTCCCTAGTCTCTACACTTTGCATTAACCTTCACACCTGTCCATGGCACATACTATATATTTTTCTTTTTTTCTTATGTTGAACAGCTGTATGTATTGCTTATTTCACGTTAGTGTTCTCTTATTGTAAAATCCAAAGCAAAAGTCCTCATATGTGTCCTCATACCTGGCAAATAAAGCTGATTCTGATATGTTTATGTATGGTCCAACAACCAAGGCACATTCCTTGAAAAGTAGCTTACTTACTTGGCAGTAAAGCTGCTGGAGCTATTCATTGTTTTGTTATATTTAATAGTTAAATATGTATTTATTTAATTTCTGTTTTGTTTGAATCATACAGCTACATAAGCTTGTTTATATCATTTAGTATTTTTATTTTGGTTGTTAAGTAGCTGCTAGTGGTTTTGTTTTGAAAGTTTGTTTTGTGATTTAATCAGAGAATGATGGTATTTCTTTATGTGACAAGATTGGTGTGTATAAATTAATGACGATAACTGCAGGCTCGCAAAATCAGATCTTTTAGATCACTCTATTAACCTATTTTATAGACTATATGTGGACTATAGGCTTTCATGTGATGTCTCTTTTTATTGCTCTTTATTTTTTTACTCATTTTATTCAACTTGACGTATCAGACTGTCTCAGTTGATCGATTTAAATATATTGTTGAGGTGGAGCAGCACATTTTACATTTTAGCATGGGCGTAATTCTGATCTAACAGTAACACAAACATTTCTGAGGAGCAATTTTTGAAGGGGACACAAATAATACAGCCAATTATACTCATAGAGGACATGTGTACACAGGATGCATAGTATCCTGGATCCATGAAATAACTGGCCTTTCAAAATAAAAGTCTGCCTGCCTCTATGGGAATTTAACATAGGGGTGTACTGACTTATGCCCCCTGTATTTTAAGGAAGAAAATTTATTTATTTACGATACATTATTCATTCACAAAGAAAATTGGAGTCCTTAAAGGTTGGCTTTTTCCTCATTTTTTCCAATTAAGGCATTAAGATCAATTTCCAAAAGATGATTATTATCTTTTTTCCTCTTTTTAGTCAACTGTAGCAGGGGTTCCTATACTCATGAGCAGCACTGTAAATGAATGACGATAACTGCAGACTCGCAAAATCAGGTCTTTTAGATCACTGCTTAAAACCTATTTTACACAACTACACAATGATTGCTTTCATTATATTTCATATCACAATATCTGTTCTCCTGTAACTTCCGCCAGCAAAAAGTAAAAAAAAAAAACATGCGGTTACCGTCACAGCCCTGTGGTTGAGGTGGAGCAGAACGTTCTTCATTTTAGGAATTGTTGGAGAACTGACTTTAAACCATCAGCTCTGGTCCTTCAGAGGTGTTAAAGCTGTGTGAATGTTATGTCTGTTTCTCCAGGAGAGCATAATTTCACCTGCCCTCAGACGATAGAGGCAGTAGATGGAGATGATGTCACTCTACACTGTGGTCTGGTTCCCCGCTTCGACTTGTCTGCCTCCACCTTGGATGTGGCGAGAGAGAGAGATGACCATGGTAACTATGATGATGTCTACTCTTATCGAAATGGAAAGGACCACCTGGATGACCAGATGGATCGATACAGAGGCAGAACAACTCTCAACCATGAAGACCTGATCAGAGGCATCGTGACTCTGAAGATCTCCTCAGTAAATCAGTCTGATAGTGGAAATTACATAGTCTTTCTCAAAAACCTGCAAGCCCATTCTGTTATTAACATCACTGTTGGTAAGCATGCTGAGTTTATTAGTTTCATTCGGATACTAAAAATGATTCTCAGAATTGGGGATATCCTGATGAAGTTTGTTCCTGATTTGAGAACATTTTTGTCTTGTTTTCTTTTTAAAACAGTTCCCAAAGACCAACCGAACGGGACAAAGAGAAATGATTCCACATCTGGACCTCCAGTGGAAGAAAAGACCGAGTCAAACCATCGGGGGGGTAAATGTCTTGTTACTCTTCATCCTACCGCCTCTTTTAGTGCAAGATAATCTGACTGTGGGAGCTGTGTGTAAATGTGTTTGTTCTTCTTTAAAAGAACACAGCGACTTATTGGGACTTTAGGAAATTATTTTATGTTTGCAAATGAGCTAAATGATTTTTTTCTGTCGCTTTGACTCTACTGACCACTGTGAGGAATGTGTAAATGTAATTAAGACAATCACACCCTCGGACACTGAGAGGATTGTCATAACTGTGGAGGAGGTCAGGGGTACTTTCCAGCGCAACAACCCAAAGAAGCCACTAGGGCCTGACCACAGCAGTGCACATATATTAAAATCCTGTGCCCGGGAATTAGCCCCTGTGTGGTAACCCATCTTTCAGTCGTCAGTGGACACACACACACCATCCCAATGGAGTGGAAAACATCGCATATTAGGCCCCTCTCTAAAAAACTAAGTCCCAAAGAATATAATAATTTACGGCCAATAGCCCTTACATCTGTGATCATGAAGTCACTGGAAAAGATCATGGTTCAACATCTTAATAAATATCTATGGAAGCAACGAGACCCATTTCAATTTGCGTATAGACAAGGTCGTAGTACGGAGGATGCAGTGGTAGGGCTGGGCGAAATCAAATATCACGGTATTTTTGACCAAATTCCTCAATGTCGATATTGCGACAATATTGTAGTGTTGACAATTGGTGCTTTCACAAAAAAAATTTTTGTTTGTGCGTTTACTTCCCCGGCCAGGAACCAAGACACCGCGGAAGACTCGAGCGGTTGCGGTTACATTCAGTCTCGACATACTATTTACACACTCATACTGACCGACACTAGACTCACGCACTGGCCACGGTTACATTCGGTAGCCTGGTGCGCGGTCTTCTCGTGACAGTCTAACTACCATGTAGCAACATTCACTTCTAACATTTAACTTAACTACCAAGATAACGTTACGTGTATTTGTCTGTGAGATAATACTTTCCCCTTGGTAATGTAGCCTATGAATTTCCATGAACACAATTCTAAAATGCACGAGACATAAAGGCTTCTCCTATCGGTTGATAACTCAAACTTGCCGAGAACCTAGACACCCGTTTGGTTACACAGACTCATGCACTGAGCATGGTTACGGTCTCGTTCAGTAGCCTGGTGCACGGTCTCCTGGTGATAGCCTACCTACCATGTAACAAACATTTAACTTAACATAAGATAACATGACGTGTATTTGTATGTGATATCCATCGGTAATGTAGCCTATGAATTTGTATGTACACAATCATCTAAGATGCACGAGAAATAAAGGCTTCTGGGATCGGTTGATCTCAAACTTGCCGAGAACCAAGACACTGCTTGATTACGTAGACTCATGCAGTATCCTCGGTTACGGTCCTTACGGTCTCGTTCAATAGCCTGGTGCGTGGTCTCCTCGTGACAGCCCAGGGATGCACAAAGAATTTCAGCCTTGGCTGACAAAGTTGTATTCTATCTTATATCCTGGAGGTAACTGGCTCCATCTAGCCTAGCTTAGCACAGATCCTGGAGGTAACTGGCTCCATCTAGCCTAGCTTAGCACAGATCCTGGAGGTAACTGGCTCCATCTAGCCTAGCTTAGCACAGATCCTGGAGGTAACCAGCTCCATCTAGCCTAGCTTAGCACAGATCCTGGAGGTAACCGGCTCCATCTAGCCTAGCTTAGCACAGATCCTGGAGGTAACTGGCTCCATCTAGCCTAGCTTAGCACAGATCCTGGAGGTAACTGGCTCCATCTAGCCTAGCTTAGCACAGATCCTGGAGGTAACTGGCTCCATCTAGCCTAGCTTAGCACAGATCCTGGAGGTAACCGGCTCCATCTAGCCTAGCTTAGCACAGATCCTGGAGGTAACCGGCTCCATCTAGCCTAGCTTAGCACAGATCCTGGAGGTAACTGGCTCCATCTAGCCTAGCTTAGCACAGATCCTGGAGGTAACCGGCTCCATCTAGCCTAGCTTAGCACAGATCCTGGAGGTAACCGGCTCCATCTAGCCTAGCTTAGCACAGATCCTGGAGGTAACCGGCTCCATCTAGCCTAGCTTAGCACAGATCCTGGAGGTAACCAGCTCCATCTAGCCTACTGCTCCCAATAAGTGACAAAATAACGCCAACATGTTCCTATTTACATGTTGTGATTTGTATAGTCACAGCGTGTACACATAACAAGGTCACATGAGACACAGCCATCTTCTAACCGTATACAAACTGGGAACTATATTCTCAGAAGGCGAAGCACGGCTACTTCTGCTACTTGGGCGGAGTGATATTCTCGAAGCACCTGAGAAGCCCCATGGTGAGGAGCAGAGAGTAGCATCGGGGCTTTTCAGGTGTTGGGCAAATCACTCCGCCCAAGTAGTAGTAAATAAACTTAAACAGCTAATGGAAGTCCAAACTGCCTGAGAGCTTCTCCTGGACTATACGGTAATTCCTCTACTGTGAGACAGTAAGTCTCGTGGTTATGACCCAATCGTTAGCCTATTTTTATAACAACGTCTGCTACGGAGCCATAACGTGAGCTACAAGGTAATAGAGCCTTTTATACATTGTCGTGTTTCTTTAGAAATAAACAACGGACAAATAGAGTCTTTAAACGCTTCAGATGTAAAGTTATTCTCTGTCAAAGTGACGTCAAAATGAATGGCAGTCAAGTAGCAAAAGTAGCAGTGCTTCGCCTTCTGAGAATATAGTTCCCAGTAGGGCTGAACCATTTTGGAAAATAATCTAATTGTAATTTTTTATTTTTTTTTTCACCAATATTGCAATTTAATATGCGATTATTTTTTAAGCTCTTTGTCTTCTGTATTATTCAAAAAAGACGAGCAATAACTCATTGTATAGTATGAACAACACAAGATTAGATAGATTAGACTAACTGCTCTCTCCTGGAGGCCAGGCCTGGATGTGATGATGAAATGAGGTGATGCATGAATTTATATGAATGACCTCTTTTATTTAACTACTTCAGTCACAGGAGTATATTGAGCACTGACCGCCTGGTGTAAACATTCATATGAAAGTCAGAAACACAAACTAAAGTGCAGAAATATAAAGATAAAAATGTGGCTTTACCACACTTAGTAGTATTTAGATTATTTAATTGATTGCACTTTTTAAACACGGTCTTTGAACTTTACAGTTAAATAAGTTTAAAAAAAGAATATATTTATATATATATATATATATATATATATATATAAATAAATAAAAATACACACACACACACACACCGATGTATTTGTTTACAGCGCACACAGGAGCTGCCTCCAGCCCCTCCCTCCCCTCATGAAGTTGCGTGCCGCGTGCGTTACAGCGTCAACGTTGCACTTGCTCAGAGAGGCTATCGTTACGTTAGCAGTAGCGTGCTGCTGGTGGTCTTGTGGGATTAACTGTTCTAATAAAACCGTTGACAAAACGCGGCCACGCTGCTGTGAAAGCTCCCTGAATGTCATTTATCAGTGTGTTGCCCCTCCCCGTGGCAGGCTCATCCACTCCATATCTTTATAACGGAGCTAGCTAACTGGAGCTAACCGCTAAGCGTTGCCAACCGAGCCTTCAGTTCTGTGTGCCTGTATCCATTAACTGCATGTATGGACTCGAGCCTGAATAAAACCCTTCATTTTATTAAAATGGCTGTAAACGTTTTAAACTACAACTCAGAGTTGTTTGAATGACCGAAATCAGCTCAAGGTACGGCGTAGCGTTAGCGTGCTAAGTTGGTGCTTTCTCTGCGGAGTGCAGACTGATTTGCTCTCGCGAGTCACGTGACCAAATCGCAGCCTTCGCGATTAGGAAATCGCGTTTTAACATATCGCAATATTATTGCAACTGCAATTAATCGTTAGCCTTAGTTCCCAGTATGATGAGAAGGGTGTGTCTGGACTTATCTAACTCTGGGGATATGGTGAATAAGACAAAGTCCCAATAAGTCGGCCTGTTCCTTTAAATCACGAGCAGTACACTATAGCTACGTTCACACTGCGAGTCTTAATGCCTAATTCAGATTTTTTTTTGCTCAGATCAGATTTATTTTTTTATGTTTTTTTATTTGTTGTTCACGTTACCTTTTTTAAAATGGGGCCTATATCCGATTCCAGTGTGAACTGTTTGCGGTTTCGAACTGACCCGCATGATCAAAAGACCAATACCAATGACATCAGATGCTCACGCTGTCGCACTAAAGTTAGGGAGGTCATGGAGGAAGTCAGCATTTTCGCTTTTATTTCAAAATGTTTGTGTAATGGCAGCCATAACATTAATGAGCAGGTGCTGAGGAGGAGGAGGAGAAGAATGAAGAGAAAGAGCGACACATTGGCTATTTTGGCCCTTTGAGGGGTAATGGCTGCAAATTCACTCCAGAGGTCTGTGTGACCGGACGACCAATTTGCACGTCAGGACCGCTACGGGCCTCCACCAGAGTTTCCTGTGGCTTCGCCCTGCCCATATCTGGGCTAGATTTAAGTGTTCACACTACTTCTGAAGAAGCCTGACCTGGTCACTTGACTGGATTTGGGCCACTTTTGCCTGCAGTCTGCCTGTGATGAATGATCAGAATGAATAACTGTGTGAAGAGGGGGACCTCGGAGACACACTGGTTTGGGTTGGGATGAACTATTCCAGCCAGAGAATAGGTTCTGAGAGGATACTTTAATTTAGGAGCAGGGAGATTAGGACAGTGAATGTGTATGTTGATAAACCCTGGATCACCTTTTGAAACTGTCCTTCTAAACTCAACTCTGTCTGATATTTCTTCAGGCTCTGCAACGGAGGAATCTGTCTGGAAAATAGTGCTGGCCAGTGTCTTTGCTGCTGCTGTTGCTGTTGCTGTTGGTGTTCTTCTCCTGGTGAAATGTGGAGTCATCCGTAAGTTACAAACTGCTTTACAGCATTTTATCATCAGTGGGATAGAGTAACTCGGTACGTTTACTCCTTAACACCCAGAAAGAGGTGTATAGGTCCTATATTGGACCTGATCACAATGTTTGTTAACTCTCCATTTTCAAAGTTTCTATATCAGAACATCTGGGTTTACTTTACCTAATTGCCCAAAAGTACAGTAACACGTTATTGCTAGTGCTTGACCTGCAGATCTGCATGCACAGCAAACCACCAATCACAATCAATGTTGATCAGTTTATCAAACAACCAAAGCTAGGCCCCGCTAGTCGACCACAACCTGAAATTTAGAGGAAGCAACATGCATGCATTATTACTATCATTCACCGTAGCCTGGATTGATAATATATGAATACAATGGTGTCATGTCATTCAATCAGTGTATTTCTACCTAATTTCCTCCCAAATCTCTTCAGAAGAGTAGTCGCAGCCCTTACTTGCTTTGGTGTTTGTAAAGCGTTAAAGTTCATCAAAGACTGGTTCAAATAAGAAAAGTTCCTTTTTCATTTTTATTTTATACGTAGGTGCGCTCCCCTACGAAATCACCCCAGTAGTCGAGAATAATTTAGTGTTTCCAAATAGAGCTATTTGTCGTCTTGTAAAAATTAGTCCACTTCCGATATTGTTCAGATGTAGTGTCACAAAGTGGTTTCTATGTTCTCAGGGATTTGTAAGAAGACAAACAACTATACGATGAAATACCTGAGGCCCCCGACGACAGAGGAGGACGAAGACCCACACAGCGCGGCAGAACGCGGTCTGAGAGAGTTGGTGGTCTGAGAGAGTTGGTGGTCTGAGAGAGTTGGTGGTCTGAGAGAGTTGGTGGTCTGAGAGAGTTGGTGGTCTGAGAGAGTTGGTGGTCTGAGAGAGTTGGTGGTCTGAGAGAGTTGGTGGTCTGAGAGAGTTGGTGGTCTGAGACGATACGCAGTCATCCCCTCAACCATAAAAACGCATCCAAACTTCAGCTTAAGAAAATCTTTTTACTCAGTGAAGTCAATGTAATTACAAAGTATAATATCACGAGTAACATGTTTTACAATCTGTCCAGCAGATAGATAGATAGATACTTACTTACTTACTTACTTACTTACTTTATTCATCCAGAAAAGTGTGACACCTTCTGTCCTTTGGCCTTCGATTCAGATTAGAAGAAACTCCGAGGAGGGATTCTACTCTCTGGTTGGATAGATATCATGTTTACACAAGGACCAAATAAATTAGCCTTTTAAAGGGCTTTATAGACAAACAGGAGAAGCTTAAAATCAAATCTGAACTGTAATCATGGTAATGATCATCTCATCTAACTAGGGCTGTCAGCAACAACACGTTAATCGTGATGCGATTAAGGGCCGAGCATAACGCGTACATTTTTTTTTAATCACATGCGGCCATTTATTTATTTTACACTTCTCGGCTTCACGTCGTGCCTAACAGGCGACTATTTTGACCCTTTGCCGCACCGTTACTTATCATCAAGCTGCCATACTTCCTCCTAACACATCCTACTGCTGCTGCAGGCTGCAGGCATGATGGAGAAACACAGCAGAAAACAGAAAACTCCTGGAAAGCTCTTCGACAAGTCGAAAGCCATATGCACATTGTGTAAAGCCAAATTAAATTTTCACCGAAGCACGTCAAGCTTGAGCTCCCACCTACGAGCTAATTAACGTGACTCAGGTTGATGCTAGCGGGCTCAGGCAGAGCAGTATTTTGGAGAGTGCTAGTTGCCGACCTGTTGATGAAACCAAATCCAAAAAATGACTACAGCTCTTGCGAAACGGGTGGCAACTAACTGCAGACCTGTCAGCATCGTAGAGGACTCGGGTCTTAAAGACGTACTACGGTTGGTGTGTTCTGACCCGTCTTATACGTTGCCGTCGAGGGGGACAGTAGTTTCACCACACACAGCCTGTACGACACGGAGAAAGCAGCTAAACTGGAACTGCTGCAAGGTGCAAACGCTGTCTCATTAACCGGTGATCACTGGACGTCAGTGAGGAATCCACATTATTTAGGTTGTTAGGTACTTCGAGGAATTGTGCAATAATGACAGATTCACAAATGTTTCTGTTTACAGTAAATAAATAATAAACAAATTATACAAATCTTAAATTCAAGTTCATAAAGTAACTTTCTTTGCATTCATTTGATTCCCAATCAAGATCCACTGGTAAGAATTGCTTGAAATGCAAAATAATAGAATTTTAATCATGTGATAAAACATGCGGTTAATCGCGATTAACTATAGAAATTCAGCGATTAATCGCGATTCTAAAAGAAATTAATCGTTTGACAGCCCTACATCTAACTCTTGGAAAGAGCAAATGAGCATATTTCTTAAATGTCTACTTCTTTTTAAATGACGTGATGTGCTCACAGGGAAAAACTGAGTCACTTTCTAGAGTCTGTTTACATTTTAAAAGATTTGACATGTTTTTATTGCACATTTCTATTTAATATTTAAGCTGGGTTTTTGTCGGGATGTTTAATTTTTTTATATATTTTATTTTATTGACTGTACTGTGAAGCACACGATGTAATCAGACTCTGCATCACCTCATTTCATCATCACATCCAGGCCTGGCCTCCAGGAGAGAGCAGTTAGTCTAATCTGTCTAATCTTGTGTTGTTCATACTATACAATGAGTTATTGCTCGTCTTTGTTGAATAATACAAGAAGACAAAGAGCTTAAAAAATAATCACATCGAAATTGGAATATTTTTATTTATTATTATTAGATTATTTTCAAAAATCGTTCAGCCCTATTACCTACGATGACAGCGGAAATCAAACAATAGATAGAACTGCCACTGTGTGCATGTGTTGTGTAACATGTATTCAATATGCTAATTTTAGCTATATATCATATGCTGAAGTATATTTCTGGAGTGTTTTAAAGATTAAAAGAAAGAATAACAAGAACCGAAACACTGATACGACCCGAACCGTGGATTTTGTGAACCGTACCGCCCCGAATTTCTATTTAATATTTAAGCTGGGGTTGTTTTTTTTTTGTCGTGATGTTTCATTTTTCTTTTGTTCCTAATATTTTTCTTTTGATTATTGTTGCTCTCATATTTATTGTATTGACTGTACTGTGAAGCACACTATGTAAAACATATTTTCAACATTTTCTGACTCTGTAGCACTTCTCTGGAGGTTTGTCGTTATCGTTATCATTTCAAATAAAGATGTTTAAAAGGGAACGTGACGCTCGGTGTGTAGTTTTCTCTTTCTGCTCTGATTCTGGGTCTACTTTATGATTTACCGCGGTGAAGAAAGTTCACACGTCCTTTATTGAAGTCAAAGTGTGAAAGGCTAAATTAAAACCCCACCTTAAGAGAAGATTTATTTTTGGGACTGTGGTCGTGATGTTTGCTGTCCGTGCCATACAAAGAGCCAAAAGATTTCCCATGATGCACTGGGCTGAGCGGCTGCCTGTGGAGGCTCGATGCTGGAGGATTTGGTGTCACCTGTGACCTTTTTAACTTTGGTTTCTGCATCAAACATCTCAGCAATAACACCACGTGATCACGGTCATTAGTACTCCATCCAGTCTGAGGGTACATGTTAATGTACTGCTCTGTACTGTAAACTAGTCAGAGTTGGAGTTAAACGTAGTATTGTGTAGTTAGGAACTCCAGCTGTCGGTACAATTTGCTCTGAAATGTTGATTAAAAAACTAATTGATCCTAGAAAATACAAAAACCCATGTTGAGTAAAATATTTTGTGACTGCACCTTCTGATTATTTGTCATCATGGTGATTATATGCACTGCAGCTTTTATTTAACAGTAATATGGCTGCTACAGTCATTTATGTTCATCTAATATAATGACTAGATATTCTTTTTACATATTTTAGTTTGCTTGTTCTCAAAGAGGGCTTGTATCATGTGGACGCGCCGACAGTATTGTTGTCATTACAATAAGACCATATTGATAATGTGAGAGAGCAGTCTGGTCTGAGACAATGACTCAACACCACCAGCAGAGGGCCGTCAGCTGGCTTTGTGTCATGTTATCATGTATTAATATTTACAGCCTTTGGTACCTAACTATGGATGTGTAATTAAACGGTGCTCACACAGTTCCAGGAAACACTTGTTAGGAAGATAAGACAGAGATAGACGCAAAGCACACAATGAACAAGAACATGTTATGATTTCTATTAATTAAGGTCAAATAACCCTTCAGGTGTTGCAGCAGCACAAGGACAGAAATCAGTACAGGTAAGTAGCCTAGAGAAAGAGAGGTAGTGCTGGAATAAATATTGAGATTATTATATATTATTATATATTGTGACTTTAAAGGCTGAAAAGAAGTAAAACTGTTGTTTTGTCAAGACTTTGTCAATCTGTTTGGCCACTATTCGATTTAAATAAAGTTGTGTAAAAAAAGAAAAATCGACCTCGCAAACAAGCATTTCACTTGGCGCGCTGGCTCGCTGCCATCAGCCAATGGAGTTCTCTGAATCTCTGAATGGCGCGAAAGTCAGTAAAAGGGGCGGGGCTTAGAGGCCATGTGCGACTGCTACACAGGAAGGGAGGGAGAAGGGAGTCGCTGCTGAAAGCTTCAAACGTGTGAACTTTCTTTGCACTTTCCAGAACAAGGTATTTATTCCGATGTATTTATATTTATATGAATTCGACACTAAGTTTGAAATATTTTGCTGTTTAATCACAGTTGACAAACGTGTTTGTTTATTGTTATTTAGGGGTGGTTGTGTCTAGTATTTGGCTGGAATTTAACTTTGTCCTCCAAAAGAATAATGGACTGCAGTTTTATAATGAAGTATGTTAGAAAAGGCCATTAACGCTGGTTTTTATATCATATAAAGGTGTGTGTATATGTGGAAGCACACCAACAATAGTGGAGCTAAAATCACCAAATACTTTTAAATACCCTGTCTGTTCATGACAGACAGGGTCTCACCTCAGTCTCATGCAAAAGGCCTGTTGTGTTATTATTTACCATTTTTATATATATATATATATATATATATATATATATATATATATATATATATATATATATATATATATATGCTGACTGGCTTTCATAGTGAGCGGTGCATTGTTGTAAATGTGGGGGCATCAAATGCACCTTCACACTTCTACTGGAGTCTTTGTTAATGCTTGATCTTTATTAACTAGATTACTGAGGGCGACTATCAACAACAGAATATATAATAATAATAATAATAATAATAATAATAATTATAATAATAATAATAATTATAATAATTATAATATAGTATATAACGTTAGAGACTTTGCTCAGTGTGGAGCTGATCTAACCTTTTTTAAAACCGTAAATAATGAATCATTACTTGGGTCGTCACATTCATTTATTTAGACCTTTTCAAAGGGTGAAACTAAGTCAAACAGGAGGTCGTTTTTGCCTTTTTTTTATGCTCCTAAATGGGATGTCCCTTTAATGACTCCTCCTCCTCCTCCTCCTCCTCCTCTTCCTCTATGTTGAGGTCTTTCATGCCGCGAGTTTCGATCTCCTAACACTGCAGCACACAGCTGAGTTTGTTATGGCAGAGACCGTAAGCAGCAGCCGATCAACAGGCAGTCCTACGATTTAAATATTCCCTTATCACTGGTTGCCTGGTTAACTCCTTGTGATGATGAAGGTCGTCCTGTTACTTTTAGTCTCCAGCTTTCTGTGTGTCACGCCGTCTGAAGCCGGTAAGTTAGAGGCTGAGTTTGCTAATCTAATGTGACGGATACCTCCCTCAGACACAGGCTCAAAGCTGTCAACGGTAACTTTGTTTCAACGTTTATAACATTGGTATAATGCTGTGAGCTAATGGTGACCCGTTTTAAACCACTGTTAAACTTTTTAGCTCATGCTTGATAGCGAGCATTGATGGAAACTTTTCGCCAAGTTGTTTATCTAAAGTTAGCGATAGCACATGTTAGCTAAGAGCTAGCTAGCTAGCTAGCGGTGAAGGGACCTACGTTAGCGCTGCAGTGATGAAGGCGTGAACCCGGCTGTTGGCTGGTATTTGAGTTATGGTGGTGGTATCGTTATGATTAGTGTAAAAAATAATGCATCGCTAAGTATAATGCGTCTATGTGCGCCTGTGAACCTTAACGTTAAAAGGTAACGTTACCAGTTACCGTCAGTAGTAAAACCGCTTTCTTCCCGTTAAAGGTAATATCGAGCCGAACGTTAACCTGCCCGAACCGAACGTTAGCCTGCCCGAACCGAACGTTAGCCTGCCCGAACCGAACGTTAGCCTGCCCGAACCGAACGTCAGCCTGCCCGGACGTCAGCCTGCCCGAACCGAACGTCAGCCTGCCCGAACCGAACGTTAACCTGCCCGAACGTTAGCCTGCCCGAACGTCAGCCTGCCTGTCAGTGTTCTCGCTCAATACTGAACACATTAAAAGATTGTTGTTCGCATCAGTCGTACAAAAACATAGGAAAATGGGGTCCATGTTGGAAAAAACGGAAGTTGGCATTGAGAGAGGCTGCTTGATTTAGAAGAACGGACTCTTGTAGGGCCTGTTGAAACTGTAAGACCGGTTTCTTCCCCTCTGCAGTCAGTCGGCCTCTTTAACGAGGCCCTGCACCCCCTCCCCCTCCCTAGTCTCTACACTTTGCATTAACCTTCACACCTGTCCATGGCACATACTATATATTTTTCTTTTTTTCTTATGTTGAACAGCTGTATGTATTGCTTATTTCACGTTAGTGTTCTCTTATTGTAAAATCCAAAGCAAAAGTCCTCATATGTGTCCTCATACCTGGCAAATAAAGCTGATTCTGATATGTTTATGTATGGTCCAACAACCAAGGCACATTCCTTGAAAAGTAGCTTACTTACTTGGCAGTAAAGCTGCTGGAGCTATTCATTGTTTTGTTATATTTAATAGTTAAATATGTATTTATTTAATTTCTGTTTTGTTTGAATCATACAGCTACATAAGCTTGTTTATATCATTTAGTATTTTTATTTTGGTTATGTTAAGTAGCTGCTAGTGGTTTTGTTTTGAAAGTTTGTTTTGTGATTTAATCAGAGAATGATGGTATTTCTTTATGTGACAAGATTGGTGTGTATAAATTAATGACGATAACTGCAGGCTCGCAAAATCAGATCTTTTAGATCACTCTATTAACCTATTTTATAGACTATATGTGGACTATAGGCTTTCATGTGATGTCTCTTTTTATTGCTCTTTATTTTTTTACTCATTTTATTCAACTTGACGTATCAGACTGTCTCAGTTGATCGATTTAAATATATTGTTGAGGTGGAGCAGCACATTTTACATTTTAGCATGGGCGTAATTCTGATCTAACAGTAACACAAACATTTCTGAGGAGCAATTTTTGAAGGGGACACAAATAATACAGCCAATTATACTCATAGAGGACATGTGTACACAGGATGCATAGTATCCTGGATCCATGAAATAACTGGCCTTTCAAAATAAAAGTCTGCCTGCCTCTATGGGAATTTAACATAGGGGTGTACTGACTTATGCCCCCTGTATTTTAAGGAAGAAAATTTATTTATTTACGATACATTATTCATTCACAAAGAAAATTGGAGTCCTTAAAGGTTGGCTTTTTCCTCATTTTTTCCAATTAAGGCATTAAGATCAATTTCCAAAAGATGATTATTATCTTTTTTCCTCTTTTTAGTCAACTGTAGCAGGGGTTCCTATACTCATGAGCAGCACTGTAAATGAATGACGATAACTGCAGACTCGCAAAATCAGGTCTTTTAGATCACTGCTTAAAACCTATTTTACACAACTACACAATGATTGCTTTCATTATATTTCATATCACAATATCTGTTCTCCTGTAACTTCCGCCAGCAAAAAGTAAAAAAAAAAAACATGCGGTTACCGTCACAGCCCTGTGGTTGAGGTGGAGCAGAACGTTCTTCATTTTAGGAATTGTTGGAGAACTGACTTTAAACCATCAGCTCTGGTCCTTCAGAGGTGTTAAAGCTGTGTGAATGTTATGTCTGTTTCTCCAGGAGAGCATAATTTCACCTGCCCTCAGACGATAGAGGCAGTAGATGGAGATGATGTCACTCTACACTGTGGTCTGGTTCCCCGCTTCGACTTGTCTGCCTCCACCTTGGATGTGGCGAGAGAGAGAGATGACCATGGTAACTATGATGATGTCTACTCTTATCGAAATGGAAAGGACCACCTGGATGACCAGATGGATCGATACAGAGGCAGAACAACTCTCAACCATGAAGACCTGATCAGAGGCATCGTGACTCTGAAGATCTCCTCAGTAAATCAGTCTGATAGTGGAAATTACATAGTCTTTCTCAAAAACCTGCAAGCCCATTCTGTTATTAACATCACTGTTGGTAAGCATGCTGAGTTTATTAGTTTCATTCGGATACTAAAAATGATTCTCAGAATTGGGGATATCCTGATGAAGTTTGTTCCTGATTTGAGAACATTTTTGTCTTGTTTTCTTTTTAAAACAGTTCCCAAAGACCAACCGAACGGGACAAAGAGAAATGATTCCACATCTGGACCTCCAGTGGAAGAAAAGACCGAGTCAAACCATCGGGGGGGTAAATGTCTTGTTACTCTTCATCCTACCGCCTCTTTTAGTGCAAGATAATCTGACTGTGGGAGCTGTGTGTAAATGTGTTTGTTCTTCTTTAAAAGAACACAGCGACTTATTGGGACTTTAGGAAATTATTTTATGTTTGCAAATGAGCTAAATGATTTTTTTCTGTCGCTTTGACTCTACTGACCACTGTGAGGAATGTGTAAATGTAATTAAGACAATCACACCCTCGGACACTGAGAGGATTGTCATAACTGTGGAGGAGGTCAGGGGTACTTTCCAGCGCAACAACCCAAAGAAGCCACTAGGGCCTGACCACAGCAGTGCACATATATTAAAATCCTGTGCCCGGGAATTAGCCCCTGTGTGGTAACCCATCTTTCAGTCGTCAGTGGACACACACACACCATCCCAATGGAGTGGAAAACATCGCATATTAGGCCCCTCTCTAAAAAACTAAGTCCCAAAGAATATAATAATTTACGGCCAATAGCCCTTACATCTGTGATCATGAAGTCACTGGAAAAGATCATGGTTCAACATCTTAATAAATATCTATGGAAGCAACGAGACCCATTTCAATTTGCGTATAGACAAGGTCGTAGTACGGAGGATGCAGTGGTAGGGCTGGGCGAAATCAAATATCACGGTATTTTTGACCAAATTCCTCAATGTCGATATTGCGACAATATTGTAGTGTTGACAATTGGTGCTTTCACAAAAAAAATTTTTGTTTGTGCGTTTACTTCCCCGGCCAGGAACCAAGACACCGCGGAAGACTCGAGCGGTTGCGGTTACATTCAGTCTCGACATACTATTTACACACTCATACTGACCGACACTAGACTCACGCACTGGCCACGGTTACATTCGGTAGCCTGGTGCGCGGTCTTCTCGTGACAGTCTAACTACCATGTAGCAACATTCACTTCTAACATTTAACTTAACTACCAAGATAACGTTACGTGTATTTGTCTGTGAGATAATACTTTCCCCTTGGTAATGTAGCCTATGAATTTCCATGAACACAATTCTAAAATGCACGAGACATAAAGGCTTCTCCTATCGGTTGATAACTCAAACTTGCCGAGAACCTAGACACCCGTTTGGTTACACAGACTCATGCACTGAGCATGGTTACGGTCTCGTTCAGTAGCCTGGTGCACGGTCTCCTGGTGATAGCCTACCTACCATGTAACAAACATTTAACTTAACATAAGATAACATGACGTGTATTTGTATGTGATATCCATCGGTAATGTAGCCTATGAATTTGTATGTACACAATCATCTAAGATGCACGAGAAATAAAGGCTTCTGGGATCGGTTGATCTCAAACTTGCCGAGAACCAAGACACTGCTTGATTACGTAGACTCATGCAGTATCCTCGGTTACGGTCCTTACGGTCTCGTTCAATAGCCTGGTGCGTGGTCTCCTCGTGACAGCCCAGGGATGCACAAAGAATTTCAGCCTTGGCTGACAAAGTTGTATTCTATCTTATATCCTGGAGGTAACTGGCTCCATCTAGCCTAGCTTAGCACAGATCCTGGAGGTAACTGGCTCCATCTAGCCTAGCTTAGCACAGATCCTGGAGGTAACTGGCTCCATCTAGCCTAGCTTAGCACAGATCCTGGAGGTAACCAGCTCCATCTAGCCTAGCTTAGCACAGATCCTGGAGGTAACCGGCTCCATCTAGCCTAGCTTAGCACAGATCCTGGAGGTAACTGGCTCCATCTAGCCTAGCTTAGCACAGATCCTGGAGGTAACTGGCTCCATCTAGCCTAGCTTAGCACAGATCCTGGAGGTAACTGGCTCCATCTAGCCTAGCTTAGCACAGATCCTGGAGGTAACCGGCTCCATCTAGCCTAGCTTAGCACAGATCCTGGAGGTAACCGGCTCCATCTAGCCTAGCTTAGCACAGATCCTGGAGGTAACTGGCTCCATCTAGCCTAGCTTAGCACAGATCCTGGAGGTAACCGGCTCCATCTAGCCTAGCTTAGCACAGATCCTGGAGGTAACCGGCTCCATCTAGCCTAGCTTAGCACAGATCCTGGAGGTAACCGGCTCCATCTAGCCTAGCTTAGCACAGATCCTGGAGGTAACCAGCTCCATCTAGCCTACTGCTCCCAATAAGTGACAAAATAACGCCAACATGTTCCTATTTACATGTTGTGATTTGTATAGTCACAGCGTGTACACATAACAAGGTCACATGAGACACAGCCATCTTCTAACCGTATACAAACTGGGAACTATATTCTCAGAAGGCGAAGCACGGCTACTTCTGCTACTTGGGCGGAGTGATATTCTCGAAGCACCTGAGAAGCCCCATGGTGAGGAGCAGAGAGTAGCATCGGGGCTTTTCAGGTGTTGGGCAAATCACTCCGCCCAAGTAGTAGTAAATAAACTTAAACAGCTAATGGAAGTCCAAACTGCCTGAGAGCTTCTCCTGGACTATACGGTAATTCCTCTACTGTGAGACAGTAAGTCTCGTGGTTATGACCCAATCGTTAGCCTATTTTTATAACAACGTCTGCTACGGAGCCATAACGTGAGCTACAAGGTAATAGAGCCTTTTATACATTGTCGTGTTTCTTTAGAAATAAACAACGGACAAATAGAGTCTTTAAACGCTTCAGATGTAAAGTTATTCTCTGTCAAAGTGACGTCAAAATGAATGGCAGTCAAGTAGCAAAAGTAGCAGTGCTTCGCCTTCTGAGAATATAGTTCCCAGTAGGGCTGAACCATTTTGGAAAATAATCTAATTGTAATTTTTTATTTTTTTTTTCACCAATATTGCAATTTAATATGCGATTATTTTTTAAGCTCTTTGTCTTCTGTATTATTCAAAAAAGACGAGCAATAACTCATTGTATAGTATGAACAACACAAGATTAGATAGATTAGACTAACTGCTCTCTCCTGGAGGCCAGGCCTGGATGTGATGATGAAATGAGGTGATGCATGAATTTATATGAATGACCTCTTTTATTTAACTACTTCAGTCACAGGAGTATATTGAGCACTGACCGCCTGGTGTAAACATTCATATGAAAGTCAGAAACACAAACTAAAGTGCAGAAATATAAAGATAAAAATGTGGCTTTACCACACTTAGTAGTATTTAGATTATTTAATTGATTGCACTTTTTAAACACGGTCTTTGAACTTTACAGTTAAATAAGTTTAAAAAAAGAATATATTTATATATATATATATATATATATATATATATATATATATATATAAATAAATAAAAATACACACACACACACACACACCGATGTATTTGTTTACAGCGCACACAGGAGCTGCCTCCAGCCCCTCCCTCCCCTCATGAAGTTGCGTGCCGCGTGCGTTACAGCGTCAACGTTGCACTTGCTCAGAGAGGCTATCGTTACGTTAGCAGTAGCGTGCTGCTGGTGGTCTTGTGGGATTAACTGTTCTAATAAAACCGTTGACAAAACGCGGCCACGCTGCTGTGAAAGCTCCCCGAATGTCATTTATCAGTGTGTTGCCCCTCCCCGTGGCAGGCTCATCCACTCCATATCTTTATAACGGAGCTAGCTAACTGGAGCTAACCGCTAAGCGTTGCCAACCGAGCCTTCAGTTCTGTGTGCCTGTATCCATTAACTGCATGTATGGACTCGAGCCTGAATAAAACCCTTCATTTTATTAAAATGGCTGTAAACGTTTTAAACTACAACTCAGAGTTGTTTGAATGACCGAAATCAGCTCAAGGTACGGCGTAGCGTTAGCGTGCTAAGTTGGTGCTTTCTCTGCGGAGTGCAGACTGATTTGCTCTCGCGAGTCACGTGACCAAATCGCAGCCTTCGCGATTAGGAAATCGCGTTTTAACATATCGCAATATTATTGCAACTGCAATTAATCGTTAGCCTTAGTTCCCAGTATGATGAGAAGGGTGTGTCTGGACTTATCTAACTCTGGGGATATGGTGAATAAGACAAAGTCCCAATAAGTCGGCCTGTTCCTTTAAATCACGAGCAGTACACTATAGCTACGTTCACACTGCGAGTCTTAATGCCTAATTCAGATTTTTTTTTGCTCAGATCAGATTTATTTTTTTATGTTTTTTTATTTGTTGTTCACGTTACCTTTTTTAAAATGGGGCCTATATCCGATTCCAGTGTGAACTGTTTGCGGTTTCGAACTGACCCGCATGATCAAAAGACCAATACCAATGACATCAGATGCTCACGCTGTCGCACTAAAGTTAGGGAGGTCATGGAGGAAGTCAGCATTTTCGCTTTTATTTCAAAATGTTTGTGTAATGGCAGCCATAACATTAATGAGCAGGTGCTGAGGAGGAGGAGGAGAAGAATGAAGAGAAAGAGCGACACATTGGCTATTTTGGCCCTTTGAGGGGTAATGGCTGCAAATTCACTCCAGAGGTCTGTGTGACCGGACGACCAATTTGCACGTCAGGACCGCTACGGGCCTCCACCAGAGTTTCCTGTGGCTTCGCCCTGCCCATATCTGGGCTAGATTTAAGTGTTCACACTACTTCTGAAGAAGCCTGACCTGGTCACTTGACTGGATTTGGGCCACTTTTGCCTGCAGTCTGCCTGTGATGAATGATCAGAATGAATAACTGTGTGAAGAGGGGGACCTCGGAGACACACTGGTTTGGGTTGGGATGAACTATTCCAGCCAGAGAATAGGTTCTGAGAGGATACTTTAATTTAGGAGCAGGGAGATTAGGACAGTGAATGTGTATGTTGATAAACCCTGGATCACCTTTTGAAACTGTCCTTCTAAACTCAACTCTGTCTGATATTTCTTCAGGCTCTGCAACGGAGGAATCTGTCTGGAAAATAGTGCTGGCCAGTGTCTTTGCTGCTGCTGTTGCTGTTGCTGTTGGTGTTCTTCTCCTGGTGAAATGTGGAGTCATCCGTAAGTTACAAACTGCTTTACAGCATTTTATCATCAGTGGGATAGAGTAACTCGGTACGTTTACTCCTTAACACCCAGAAAGAGGTGTATAGGTCCTATATTGGACCTGATCACAATGTTTGTTAACTCTCCATTTTCAAAGTTTCTATATCAGAACATCTGGGTTTACTTTACCTAATTGCCCAAAAGTACAGTAACACGTTATTGCTAGTGCTTGACCTGCAGATCTGCATGCACAGCAAACCACCAATCACAATCAATGTTGATCAGTTTATCAAACAACCAAAGCTAGGCCCCGCTAGTCGACCACAACCTGAAATTTAGAGGAAGCAACATGCATGCATTATTACTATCATTCACCGTAGCCTGGATTGATAATATATGAATACAATGGTGTCATGTCATTCAATCAGTGTATTTCTACCTAATTTCCTCCCAAATCTCTTCAGAAGAGTAGTCGCAGCCCTTACTTGCTTTGGTGTTTGTAAAGCGTTAAAGTTCATCAAAGACTGGTTCAAATAAGAAAAGTTCCTTTTTCATTTTTATTTTATACGTAGGTGCGCTCCCCTACGAAATCACCCCAGTAGTCGAGAATAATTTAGTGTTTCCAAATAGAGCTATTTGTCGTCTTGTAAAAATTAGTCCACTTCCGATATTGTTCAGATGTAGTGTCACAAAGTGGTTTCTATGTTCTCAGGGATTTGTAAGAAGACAAACAACTATACGATGAAATACCTGAGGCCCCCGACGACAGAGGAGGACGAAGACCCACACAGCGCGGCAGAACGCGGTCTGAGAGAGTTGGTGGTCTGAGAGAGTTGGTGGTCTGAGAGAGTTGGTGGTCTGAGACGATACGCAGTCATCCCCTCAACCATAAAAACGCATCCAAACTTCAGCTTAAGAAAATCTTTTTACTCAGTGAAGTCAATGTAATTACAAAGTATAATATCACGAGTAACATGTTTTACAATCTGTCCAGCAGATAGATAGATAGATACTTACTTACTTACTTACTTACTTACTTTATTCATCCAGAAAAGTGTGACACCTTCTGTCCTTTGGCCTTCGATTCAGATTAGAAGAAACTCCGAGGAGGGATTCTACTCTCTGGTTGGATAGATATCATGTTTACACAAGGACCAAATAAATTAGCCTTTTAAAGGGCTTTATAGACAAACAGGAGAAGCTTAAAATCAAATCTGAACTGTAATCATGGTAATGATCATCTCATCTAACTAGGGCTGTCAGCAACAACACGTTAATCGTGATGCGATTAAGGGCCGAGCATAACGCGTACATTTTTTTTTAATCACATGCGGCCATTTATTTATTTTACACTTCTCGGCTTCACGTCGTGCCTAACAGGCGACTATTTTGACCCTTTGCCGCACCGTTACTTATCATCAAGCTGCCATACTTCCTCCTAACACATCCTACTGCTGCTGCAGGCTGCAGGCATGATGGAGAAACACAGCAGAAAACAGAAAACTCCTGGAAAGCTCTTCGACAAGTCGAAAGCCATATGCACATTGTGTAAAGCCAAATTAAATTTTCACCGAAGCACGTCAAGCTTGAGCTCCCACCTACGAGCTAATTAACGTGACTCAGGTTGATGCTAGCGGGCTCAGGCAGAGCAGTATTTTGGAGAGTGCTAGTTGCCGACCTGTTGATGAAACCAAATCCAAAAAATGACTACAGCTCTTGCGAAACGGGTGGCAACTAACTGCAGACCTGTCAGCATCGTAGAGGACTCGGGTCTTAAAGACGTACTACGGTTGGTGTGTTCTGACCCGTCTTATACGTTGCCGTCGAGGGGGACAGTAGTTTCACCACACACAGCCTGTACGACACGGAGAAAGCAGCTAAACTGGAACTGCTGCAAGGTGCAAACGCTGTCTCATTAACCGGTGATCACTGGACGTCAGTGAGGAATCCACATTATTTAGGTTGTTAGGTACTTCGAGGAATTGTGCAATAATGACAGATTCACAAATGTTTCTGTTTACAGTAAATAAATAATAAACAAATTATACAAATCTTAAATTCAAGTTCATAAAGTAACTTTCTTTGCATTCATTTGATTCCCAATCAAGATCCACTGGTAAGAATTGCTTGAAATGCAAAATAATAGAATTTTAATCATGTGATAAAACATGCGGTTAATCGCGATTAACTATAGAAATTCAGCGATTAATCGCGATTCTAAAAGAAATTAATCGTTTGACAGCCCTACATCTAACTCTTGGAAAGAGAGCAAATGAGCATATTTCTTAAATGTCTACTTCTTTTTAAATGACGTGATGTGCTCACAGGGAAAAACTGAGTCACTTTCTAGAGTCTGTTTACATTTTAAAAGATTTGACATGTTTTTATTGCACATTTCTATTTAATATTTAAGCTGGGTTTTTGTCGGGATGTTTAATTTTTTTATATATTTTATTTTATTGACTGTACTGTGAAGCACACGATGTAATCAGACTCTGCATCACCTCATTTCATCATCACATCCAGGCCTGGCCTCCAGGAGAGAGCAGTTAGTCTAATCTGTCTAATCTTGTGTTGTTCATACTATACAATGAGTTATTGCTCGTCTTTGTTGAATAATACAAGAAGACAAAGAGCTTAAAAAATAATCACATCGAAATTGGAATATTTTTATTTATTATTATTAGATTATTTTCAAAAATCGTTCAGCCCTATTACCTACGATGACAGCGGAAATCAAACAATAGATAGAACTGCCACTGTGTGCATGTGTTGTGTAACATGTATTCAATATGCTAATTTTAGCTATATATCATATGCTGAAGTATATTTCTGGAGTGTTTTAAAGATTAAAAGAAAGAATAACAAGAACCGAAACACTGATACGACCCGAACCGTGGATTTTGTGAACCGTACCGCCCCGAATTTCTATTTAATATTTAAGCTGGGGTTGTTTTTTTTTTGTCGTGATGTTTCATTTTTCTTTTGTTCCTAATATTTTTCTTTTGATTATTGTTGCTCTCATATTTATTGTATTGACTGTACTGTGAAGCACACTATGTAAAACATATTTTCAACATTTTCTGACTCTGTAGCACTTCTCTGGAGGTTTGTCGTTATCGTTATCATTTCAAATAAAGATGTTTAAAAGGGAACGTGACGCTCGGTGTGTAGTTTTCTCTTTCTGCTCTGATTCTGGGTCTACTTTATGATTTACCGCGGTGAAGAAAGTTCACACGTCCTTTATTGAAGTCAAAGTGTGAAAGGCTAAATTAAAACCCCACCTTAAGAGAAGATTTATTTTTGGGACTGTGGTCGTGATGTTTGCTGTCCGTGCCATACAAAGAGCCAAAAGATTTCCCATGATGCACTGGGCTGAGCGGCTGCCTGTGGAGGCTCGATGCTGGAGGATTTGGTGTCACCTGTGACCTTTTTAACTTTGGTTTCTGCATCAAACATCTCAGCAATAACACCACGTGATCACGGTCATTAGTACTCCATCCAGTCTGAGGGTACATGTTAATGTACTGCTCTGTACTGTAAACTAGTCAGAGTTGGAGTTAAACGTAGTATTGTGTAGTTAGGAACTCCAGCTGTCGGTACAATTTGCTCTGAAATGTTGATTAAAAAACTAATTGATCCTAGAAAATACAAAAACCCATGTTGAGTAAAATATTTTGTGACTGCACCTTCTGATTATTTGTCATCATGGTGATTATATGCACTGCAGCTTTTATTTAACAGTAATATGGCTGCTACAGTCATTTATGTTCATCTAATATAATGACTAGATATTCTTTTTACATATTTTAGTTTGCTTGTTCTCAAAGAGGGCTTGTATCATGTGGACGCGCCGACAGTATTGTTGTCATTACAATAAGACCATATTGATAATGTGAGAGAGCAGTCTGGTCTGAGACAATGACTCAACACCACCAGCAGAGGGCCGTCAGCTGGCTTTGTGTCATGTTATCATGTATTAATATTTACAGCCTTTGGTACCTAACTATGGATGTGTAATTAAACGGTGCTCACACAGTTCCAGGAAACACTTGTTAGGAAGATAAGACAGAGATAGACGCAAAGCACACAATGAACAAGAACATGTTATGATTTCTATTAATTAAGGTCAAATAACCCTTCAGGTGTTGCAGCAGCACAAGGACAGAAATCAGTACAGGTAAGTAGCCTAGAGAAAGAGAGGTAGTGCTGGAATAAATATTGAGATTATTATATATTATTATATATTGTGACTTTAAAGGCTGAAAAGAAGTAAAACTGTTGTTTTGTCAAGACTTTGTCAATCTGTTTGGCCACTATTCGATTTAAATAAAGTTGTGTAAAAAAAGAAAAATCGACCTCGCAAACAAGCATTTCACTTGGCGCGCTGGCTCGCTGCCATCAGCCAATGGAGTTCTCTGAATCTCTGAATGGCGCGAAAGTCAGTAAAAGGGGCGGGGCTTAGAGGCCATGTGCGACTGCTACACAGGAAGGGAGGGAGAAGGGAGTCGCTGCTGAAAGCTTCAAACGTGTGAACTTTCTTTGCACTTTCCAGAACAAGGTATTTATTCCGATGTATTTATATTTATATGAATTCGACACTAAGTTTGAAATATTTTGCTGTTTAATCACAGTTGACAAACGTGTTTGTTTATTGTTATTTAGGGGTGGTTGTGTCTAGTATTTGGCTGGAATTTAACTTTGTCCTCCAAAAGAATAATGGACTGCAGTTTTATAATGAAGTATGTTAGAAAAGGCCATTAACGCTGGTTTTTATATCATATAAAGGTGTGTGTATATGTGGAAGCACACCAACAATAGTGGAGCTAAAATCACCAAATACTTTTAAATACCCTGTCTGTTCATGACAGACAGGGTCTCACCTCAGTCTCATGCAAAAGGCCTGTTGTGTTATTATTTACCATTTTTATATATATATATATATATATATATATATATATATATATATATATATATATATATGCTGACTGGCTTTCATAGTGAGCGGTGCATTGTTGTAAATGTGGGGGCATCAAATGCACCTTCACACTTCTACTGGAGTCTTTGTTAATGCTTGATCTTTATTAACTAGATTACTGAGGGCGACTATCAACAACAGAATATATAATAATAATAATAATAATAATAATAATAATAATTATAATAATTATAATATAGTATATAACGTTAGAGACTTTGCTCAGTGTGGAGCTGATCTAACCTTTTTTAAAACCGTAAATAATGAATCATTACTTGGGTCGTCACATTCATTTATTTAGACCTTTTCAAAGGGTGAAACTAAGTCAAACAGGAGGTCGTTTTTGCCTTTTTTTTATGCTCCTAAATGGGATGTCCCTTTAATGACTCCTCCTCCTCCTCCTCCTCCTCCTCTTCCTCTATGTTGAGGTCTTTCATGCCGCGAGTTTCGATCTCCTAACACTGCAGCACACAGCTGAGTTTGTTATGGCAGAGACCGTAAGCAGCAGCCGATCAACAGGCAGTCCTACGATTTAAATATTCCCTTATCACTGGTTGCCTGGTTAACTCCTTGTGATGATGAAGGTCGTCCTGTTACTTTTAGTCTCCAGCTTTCTGTGTGTCACGCCGTCTGAAGCCGGTAAGTTAGAGGCTGAGTTTGCTAATCTAATGTGACGGATACCTCCCTCAGACACAGGCTCAAAGCTGTCAACGGTAACTTTGTTTCAACGTTTATAACATTGGTATAATGCTGTGAGCTAATGGTGACCCGTTTTAAACCACTGTTAAACTTTTTAGCTCATGCTTGATAGCGAGCATTGATGGAAACTTTTCGCCAAGTTGTTTATCTAAAGTTAGCGATAGCACATGTTAGCTAAGAGCTAGCTAGCTAGCTAGCGGTGAAGGGACCTACGTTAGCGCTGCAGTGATGAAGGCGTGAACCCGGCTGTTGGCTGGTATTTGAGTTATGGTGGTGGTATCGTTATGATTAGTGTAAAAAATAATGCATCGCTAAGTATAATGCGTCTATGTGCGCCTGTGAACCTTAACGTTAAAAGGTAACGTTACCAGTTACCGTCAGTAGTAAAACCGCTTTCTTCCCGTTAAAGGTAATATCGAGCCGAACGTTAACCTGCCCGAACCGAACGTTAGCCTGCCCGAACCGAACGTTAGCCTGCCCGAACCGAACGTTAGCCTGCCCGAACCGAACGTCAGCCTGCCCGGACGTCAGCCTGCCCGAACCGAACGTCAGCCTGCCCGAACCGAACGTTAACCTGCCCGAACGTTAGCCTGCCCGAACGTCAGCCTGCCTGTCAGTGTTCTCGCTCAATACTGAACACATTAAAAGATTGTTGTTCGCATCAGTCGTACAAAAACATAGGAAAATGGGGTCCATGTTGGAAAAAACGGAAGTTGGCATTGAGAGAGGCTGCTTGATTTAGAAGAACGGACTCTTGTAGGGCCTGTTGAAACTGTAAGACCGGTTTCTTCCCCTCTGCAGTCAGTCGGCCTCTTTAACGAGGCCCTGCACCCCCTCCCCCTCCCTAGTCTCTACACTTTGCATTAACCTTCACACCTGTCCATGGCACATACTATATATTTTTCTTTTTTTCTTATGTTGAACAGCTGTATGTATTGCTTATTTCACGTTAGTGTTCTCTTATTGTAAAATCCAAAGCAAAAGTCCTCATATGTGTCCTCATACCTGGCAAATAAAGCTGATTCTGATATGTTTATGTATGGTCCAACAACCAAGGCACATTCCTTGAAAAGTAGCTTACTTACTTGGCAGTAAAGCTGCTGGAGCTATTCATTGTTTTGTTATATTTAATAGTTAAATATGTATTTATTTAATTTCTGTTTTGTTTGAATCATACAGCTACATAAGCTTGTTTATATCATTTAGTATTTTTATTTTGGTTATGTTAAGTAGCTGCTAGTGGTTTTGTTTTGAAAGTTTGTTTTGTGATTTAATCAGAGAATGATGGTATTTCTTTATGTGACAAGATTGGTGTGTATAAATTAATGACGATAACTGCAGGCTCGCAAAATCAGATCTTTTAGATCACTCTATTAACCTATTTTATAGACTATATGTGGACTATAGGCTTTCATGTGATGTCTCTTTTTATTGCTCTTTATTTTTTTACTCATTTTATTCAACTTGACGTATCAGACTGTCTCAGTTGATCGATTTAAATATATTGTTGAGGTGGAGCAGCACATTTTACATTTTAGCATGGGCGTAATTCTGATCTAACAGTAACACAAACATTTCTGAGGAGCAATTTTTGAAGGGGACACAAATAATACAGCCAATTATACTCATAGAGGACATGTGTACACAGGATGCATAGTATCCTGGATCCATGAAATAACTGGCCTTTCAAAATAAAAGTCTGCCTGCCTCTATGGGAATTTAACATAGGGGTGTACTGACTTATGCCCCCTGTATTTTAAGGAAGAAAATTTATTTATTTACGATACATTATTCATTCACAAAGAAAATTGGAGTCCTTAAAGGTTGGCTTTTTCCTCATTTTTTCCAATTAAGGCATTAAGATCAATTTCCAAAAGATGATTATTATCTTTTTTCCTCTTTTTAGTCAACTGTAGCAGGGGTTCCTATACTCATGAGCAGCACTGTAAATGAATGACGATAACTGCAGACTCGCAAAATCAGGTCTTTTAGATCACTGCTTAAAACCTATTTTACACAACTACACAATGATTGCTTTCATTATATTTCATATCACAATATCTGTTCTCCTGTAACTTCCGCCAGCAAAAAGTAAAAAAAAAAAACATGCGGTTACCGTCACAGCCCTGTGGTTGAGGTGGAGCAGAACGTTCTTCATTTTAGGAATTGTTGGAGAACTGACTTTAAACCATCAGCTCTGGTCCTTCAGAGGTGTTAAAGCTGTGTGAATGTTATGTCTGTTTCTCCAGGAGAGCATAATTTCACCTGCCCTCAGACGATAGAGGCAGTAGATGGAGATGATGTCACTCTACACTGTGGTCTGGTTCCCCGCTTCGACTTGTCTGCCTCCACCTTGGATGTGGCGAGAGAGAGAGATGACCATGGTAACTATGATGATGTCTACTCTTATCGAAATGGAAAGGACCACCTGGATGACCAGATGGATCGATACAGAGGCAGAACAACTCTCAACCATGAAGACCTGATCAGAGGCATCGTGACTCTGAAGATCTCCTCAGTAAATCAGTCTGATAGTGGAAATTACATAGTCTTTCTCAAAAACCTGCAAGCCCATTCTGTTATTAACATCACTGTTGGTAAGCATGCTGAGTTTATTAGTTTCATTCGGATACTAAAAATGATTCTCAGAATTGGGGATATCCTGATGAAGTTTGTTCCTGATTTGAGAACATTTTTGTCTTGTTTTCTTTTTAAAACAGTTCCCAAAGACCAACCGAACGGGACAAAGAGAAATGATTCCACATCTGGACCTCCAGTGGAAGAAAAGACCGAGTCAAACCATCGGGGGGGTAAATGTCTTGTTACTCTTCATCCTACCGCCTCTTTTAGTGCAAGATAATCTGACTGTGGGAGCTGTGTGTAAATGTGTTTGTTCTTCTTTAAAAGAACACAGCGACTTATTGGGACTTTAGGAAATTATTTTATGTTTGCAAATGAGCTAAATGATTTTTTTCTGTCGCTTTGACTCTACTGACCACTGTGAGGAATGTGTAAATGTAATTAAGACAATCACACCCTCGGACACTGAGAGGATTGTCATAACTGTGGAGGAGGTCAGGGGTACTTTCCAGCGCAACAACCCAAAGAAGCCACTAGGGCCTGACCACAGCAGTGCACATATATTAAAATCCTGTGCCCGGGAATTAGCCCCTGTGTGGTAACCCATCTTTCAGTCGTCAGTGGACACACACACACCATCCCAATGGAGTGGAAAACATCGCATATTAGGCCCCTCTCTAAAAAACTAAGTCCCAAAGAATATAATAATTTACGGCCAATAGCCCTTACATCTGTGATCATGAAGTCACTGGAAAAGATCATGGTTCAACATCTTAATAAATATCTATGGAAGCAACGAGACCCATTTCAATTTGCGTATAGACAAGGTCGTAGTACGGAGGATGCAGTGGTAGGGCTGGGCGAAATCAAATATCACGGTATTTTTGACCAAATTCCTCAATGTCGATATTGCGACAATATTGTAGTGTTGACAATTGGTGCTTTCACAAAAAAAATTTTTGTTTGTGCGTTTACTTCCCCGGCCAGGAACCAAGACACCGCGGAAGACTCGAGCGGTTGCGGTTACATTCAGTCTCGACATACTATTTACACACTCATACTGACCGACACTAGACTCACGCACTGGCCACGGTTACATTCGGTAGCCTGGTGCGCGGTCTTCTCGTGACAGTCTAACTACCATGTAGCAACATTCACTTCTAACATTTAACTTAACTACCAAGATAACGTTACGTGTATTTGTCTGTGAGATAATACTTTCCCCTTGGTAATGTAGCCTATGAATTTCCATGAACACAATTCTAAAATGCACGAGACATAAAGGCTTCTCCTATCGGTTGATAACTCAAACTTGCCGAGAACCTAGACACCCGTTTGGTTACACAGACTCATGCACTGAGCATGGTTACGGTCTCGTTCAGTAGCCTGGTGCACGGTCTCCTGGTGATAGCCTACCTACCATGTAACAAACATTTAACTTAACATAAGATAACATGACGTGTATTTGTATGTGATATCCATCGGTAATGTAGCCTATGAATTTGTATGTACACAATCATCTAAGATGCACGAGAAATAAAGGCTTCTGGGATCGGTTGATCTCAAACTTGCCGAGAACCAAGACACTGCTTGATTACGTAGACTCATGCAGTATCCTCGGTTACGGTCCTTACGGTCTCGTTCAATAGCCTGGTGCGTGGTCTCCTCGTGACAGCCCAGGGATGCACAAAGAATTTCAGCCTTGGCTGACAAAGTTGTATTCTATCTTATATCCTGGAGGTAACTGGCTCCATCTAGCCTAGCTTAGCACAGATCCTGGAGGTAACTGGCTCCATCTAGCCTAGCTTAGCACAGATCCTGGAGGTAACTGGCTCCATCTAGCCTAGCTTAGCACAGATCCTGGAGGTAACCAGCTCCATCTAGCCTAGCTTAGCACAGATCCTGGAGGTAACCGGCTCCATCTAGCCTAGCTTAGCACAGATCCTGGAGGTAACTGGCTCCATCTAGCCTAGCTTAGCACAGATCCTGGAGGTAACTGGCTCCATCTAGCCTAGCTTAGCACAGATCCTGGAGGTAACTGGCTCCATCTAGCCTAGCTTAGCACAGATCCTGGAGGTAACCGGCTCCATCTAGCCTAGCTTAGCACAGATCCTGGAGGTAACCGGCTCCATCTAGCCTAGCTTAGCACAGATCCTGGAGGTAACTGGCTCCATCTAGCCTAGCTTAGCACAGATCCTGGAGGTAACCGGCTCCATCTAGCCTAGCTTAGCACAGATCCTGGAGGTAACCGGCTCCATCTAGCCTAGCTTAGCACAGATCCTGGAGGTAACCGGCTCCATCTAGCCTAGCTTAGCACAGATCCTGGAGGTAACCAGCTCCATCTAGCCTACTGCTCCCAATAAGTGACAAAATAACGCCAACATGTTCCTATTTACATGTTGTGATTTGTATAGTCACAGCGTGTACACATAACAAGGTCACATGAGACACAGCCATCTTCTAACCGTATACAAACTGGGAACTATATTCTCAGAAGGCGAAGCACGGCTACTTCTGCTACTTGGGCGGAGTGATATTCTCGAAGCACCTGAGAAGCCCCATGGTGAGGAGCAGAGAGTAGCATCGGGGCTTTTCAGGTGTTGGGCAAATCACTCCGCCCAAGTAGTAGTAAATAAACTTAAACAGCTAATGGAAGTCCAAACTGCCTGAGAGCTTCTCCTGGACTATACGGTAATTCCTCTACTGTGAGACAGTAAGTCTCGTGGTTATGACCCAATCGTTAGCCTATTTTTATAACAACGTCTGCTACGGAGCCATAACGTGAGCTACAAGGTAATAGAGCCTTTTATACATTGTCGTGTTTCTTTAGAAATAAACAACGGACAAATAGAGTCTTTAAACGCTTCAGATGTAAAGTTATTCTCTGTCAAAGTGACGTCAAAATGAATGGCAGTCAAGTAGCAAAAGTAGCAGTGCTTCGCCTTCTGAGAATATAGTTCCCAGTAGGGCTGAACCATTTTGGAAAATAATCTAATTGTAATTTTTTATTTTTTTTTTCACCAATATTGCAATTTAATATGCGATTATTTTTTAAGCTCTTTGTCTTCTGTATTATTCAAAAAAGACGAGCAATAACTCATTGTATAGTATGAACAACACAAGATTAGATAGATTAGACTAACTGCTCTCTCCTGGAGGCCAGGCCTGGATGTGATGATGAAATGAGGTGATGCATGAATTTATATGAATGACCTCTTTTATTTAACTACTTCAGTCACAGGAGTATATTGAGCACTGACCGCCTGGTGTAAACATTCATATGAAAGTCAGAAACACAAACTAAAGTGCAGAAATATAAAGATAAAAATGTGGCTTTACCACACTTAGTAGTATTTAGATTATTTAATTGATTGCACTTTTTAAACACGGTCTTTGAACTTTACAGTTAAATAAGTTTAAAAAAAGAATATATTTATATATATATATATATATATATATATATATATATATAAATAAATAAAAATACACACACACACACACACCGATGTATTTGTTTACAGCGCACACAGGAGCTGCCTCCAGCCCCTCCCTCCCCTCATGAAGTTGCGTGCCGCGTGCGTTACAGCGTCAACGTTGCACTTGCTCAGAGAGGCTATCGTTACGTTAGCAGTAGCGTGCTGCTGGTGGTCTTGTGGGATTAACTGTTCTAATAAAACCGTTGACAAAACGCGGCCACGCTGCTGTGAAAGCTCCCCGAATGTCATTTATCAGTGTGTTGCCCCTCCCCGTGGCAGGCTCATCCACTCCATATCTTTATAACGGAGCTAGCTAACTGGAGCTAACCGCTAAGCGTTGCCAACCGAGCCTTCAGTTCTGTGTGCCTGTATCCATTAACTGCATGTATGGACTCGAGCCTGAATAAAACCCTTCATTTTATTAAAATGGCTGTAAACGTTTTAAACTACAACTCAGAGTTGTTTGAATGACCGAAATCAGCTCAAGGTACGGCGTAGCGTTAGCGTGCTAAGTTGGTGCTTTCTCTGCGGAGTGCAGACTGATTTGCTCTCGCGAGTCACGTGACCAAATCGCAGCCTTCGCGATTAGGAAATCGCGTTTTAACATATCGCAATATTATTGCAACTGCAATTAATCGTTAGCCTTAGTTCCCAGTATGATGAGAAGGGTGTGTCTGGACTTATCTAACTCTGGGGATATGGTGAATAAGACAAAGTCCCAATAAGTCGGCCTGTTCCTTTAAATCACGAGCAGTACACTATAGCTACGTTCACACTGCGAGTCTTAATGCCTAATTCAGATTTTTTTTTGCTCAGATCAGATTTATTTTTTTATGTTTTTTTATTTGTTGTTCACGTTACCTTTTTTAAAATGGGGCCTATATCCGATTCCAGTGTGAACTGTTTGCGGTTTCGAACTGACCCGCATGATCAAAAGACCAATACCAATGACATCAGATGCTCACGCTGTCGCACTAAAGTTAGGGAGGTCATGGAGGAAGTCAGCATTTTCGCTTTTATTTCAAAATGTTTGTGTAATGGCAGCCATAACATTAATGAGCAGGTGCTGAGGAGGAGGAGGAGAAGAATGAAGAGAAAGAGCGACACATTGGCTATTTTGGCCCTTTGAGGGGTAATGGCTGCAAATTCACTCCAGAGGTCTGTGTGACCGGACGACCAATTTGCACGTCAGGACCGCTACGGGCCTCCACCAGAGTTTCCTGTGGCTTCGCCCTGCCCATATCTGGGCTAGATTTAAGTGTTCACACTACTTCTGAAGAAGCCTGACCTGGTCACTTGACTGGATTTGGGCCACTTTTGCCTGCAGTCTGCCTGTGATGAATGATCAGAATGAATAACTGTGTGAAGAGGGGGACCTCGGAGACACACTGGTTTGGGTTGGGATGAACTATTCCAGCCAGAGAATAGGTTCTGAGAGGATACTTTAATTTAGGAGCAGGGAGATTAGGACAGTGAATGTGTATGTTGATAAACCCTGGATCACCTTTTGAAACTGTCCTTCTAAACTCAACTCTGTCTGATATTTCTTCAGGCTCTGCAACGGAGGAATCTGTCTGGAAAATAGTGCTGGCCAGTGTCTTTGCTGCTGCTGTTGCTGTTGCTGTTGGTGTTCTTCTCCTGGTGAAATGTGGAGTCATCCGTAAGTTACAAACTGCTTTACAGCATTTTATCATCAGTGGGATAGAGTAACTCGGTACGTTTACTCCTTAACACCCAGAAAGAGGTGTATAGGTCCTATATTGGACCTGATCACAATGTTTGTTAACTCTCCATTTTCAAAGTTTCTATATCAGAACATCTGGGTTTACTTTACCTAATTGCCCAAAAGTACAGTAACACGTTGTTGCTAGTGCTTGACCTGCAGATCTGCATGCACAGCAAACCACCAATCACAATCAATGTTGATCAGTTTATCAAACAACCAAAGCTAGGCCCCGCTAGTCGACCACAACCTGAAATTTAGAGGAAGCAACATGCATGCATTATTACTATCATTCACCGTAGCCTGGATTGATAATATATGAATACAATGGTGTCATGTCATTCAATCAGTGTATTTCTACCTAATTTCCTCCCAAATCTCTTCAGAAGAGTAGTCGCAGCCCTTACTTGCTTTGGTGTTTGTAAAGCGTTAAAGTTCATCAAAGACTGGTTCAAATAAGAAAAGTTCCTTTTTCATTTTTATTTTATACGTAGGTGCGCTCCCCTACGAAATCACCCCAGTAGTCGAGAATAATTTAGTGTTTCCAAATAGAGCTATTTGTCGTCTTGTAAAAATTAGTCCACTTCCGATATTGTTCAGATGTAGTGTCACAAAGTGGTTTCTATGTTCTCAGGGATTTGTAAGAAGACAAACAACTATACGATGAAATACCTGAGGCCCCCGACGACAGAGGAGGACGAAGACCCACACAGCGCGGCAGAACGCGGTCTGAGAGAGTTGGTGGTCTGAGAGAGTTGGTGGTCTGAGAGAGTTGGTGGTCTGAGAGAGTTGGTGGTCTGAGAGAGTTGGTGGTCTGAGAGAGTTGGTGGTCTGAGAGAGTTGGTGGTCTGAGACGATACGCAGTCATCCCCTCAACCATAAAAACGCATCCAAACTTCAGCTTAAGAAAATCTTTTTACTCAGTGAAGTCAATGTAATTACAAAGTATAATATCACGAGTAACATGTTTTACAATCTGTCCAGCAGATAGATAGATAGATACTTACTTACTTACTTACTTACTTACTTTATTCATCCAGAAAAGTGTGACACCTTCTGTCCTTTGGCCTTCGATTCAGATTAGAAGAAACTCCGAGGAGGGATTCTACTCTCTGGTTGGATAGATATCATGTTTACACAAGGACCAAATAAATTAGCCTTTTAAAGGGCTTTATAGACAAACAGGAGAAGCTTAAAATCAAATCTGAACTGTAATCATGGTAATGATCATCTCATCTAACTAGGGCTGTCAGCAACAACACGTTAATCGTGATGCGATTAAGGGCCGAGCATAACGCGTACATTTTTTTTTAATCACATGCGGCCATTTATTTATTTTACACTTCTCGGCTTCACGTCGTGCCTAACAGGCGACTATTTTGACCCTTTGCCGCACCGTTACTTATCATCAAGCTGCCATACTTCCTCCTAACACATCCTACTGCTGCTGCAGGCTGCAGGCATGATGGAGAAACACAGCAGAAAACAGAAAACTCCTGGAAAGCTCTTCGACAAGTCGAAAGCCATATGCACATTGTGTAAAGCCAAATTAAATTTTCACCGAAGCACGTCAAGCTTGAGCTCCCACCTACGAGCTAATTAACGTGACTCAGGTTGATGCTAGCGGGCTCAGGCAGAGCAGTATTTTGGAGAGTGCTAGTTGCCGACCTGTTGATGAAACCAAATCCAAAAAATGACTACAGCTCTTGCGAAACGGGTGGCAACTAACTGCAGACCTGTCAGCATCGTAGAGGACTCGGGTCTTAAAGACGTACTACGGTTGGTGTGTTCTGACCCGTCTTATACGTTGCCGTCGAGGGGGACAGTAGTTTCACCACACACAGCCTGTACGACACGGAGAAAGCAGCTAAACTGGAACTGCTGCAAGGTGCAAACGCTGTCTCATTAACCGGTGATCACTGGACGTCAGTGAGGAATCCACATTATTTAGGTTGTTAGGTACTTCGAGGAATTGTGCAATAATGACAGATTCACAAATGTTTCTGTTTACAGTAAATAAATAATAAACAAATTATACAAATCTTAAAGTCAAGTTCATAAAGTAACTTTCTTTGCATTCATTTGATTCCCAATCAAGATCCACTGGTAAGAATTGCTTGAAATGCAAAATAATAGAATTTTAATCATGTGATAAAACATGCGGTTAATCGCGATTAACTATAGAAATTCAGCGATTAATCGCGATTCTAAAAGAAATTAATCGTTTGACAGCCCTACATCTAACTCTTGGAAAGAGCAAATGAGCATATTTCTTAAATGTCTACTTCTTTTTAAATGACGTGATGTGCTCACAGGGAAAAACTGAGTCACTTTCTAGAGTCTGTTTACATTTTAAAAGATTTGACATGTTTTTATTGCACATTTCTATTTAATATTTAAGCTGGGTTTTGTCGGGATGTTTAATTTTTTTATATATTTTATTTTATTGACTGTACTGTGAAGCACACGATGTAATCAGACTCTGCCTCACCTCATTTCATCATCACATCCAGGCCTGGCCTCCAGGAGAGAGCAGTTAGTCTAATCTGTCTAATCTTGTGTTCATACTATACAATGAGTTATTGCTCGTCTTTGTTGAATAATACAAGAAGACAAAGAGCTTAAAAAATAATCACATCGAAATTGGAATATTTTTATTTATTATTATTAGATTATTTTCAAAAATCGTTCAGCCCTATTACCTACGATGACAGCGGAAATCAAACAATAGATAGAACTGCCACTGTGTGCATGTGTTGTGTAACATGTATTCAATATGCTAATTTTAGCTATATATCATATGCTGAAGTATATTTCTGGAGTGTTTTAAAGATTAAAAGAAAGAATAACAAGAACCGAAACACTGATACGACCCGAACCGTGGATTTTGTGAACCGTACCGCCCCGAATTTCTATTTAATATTTAAGCTGGGGTTTTTTTTTTTTTGTCGTGATGTTTCATTTTTCTTTTGTTCCTAATATTTTTCTTTTGATTATTGTTGCTCTCATATTTATTGTATTGACTGTACTGTGAAGCACACTATGTAAAACATATTTTCAACATTTTCTGACTCTGTAGCACTTCTCTGGAGGTTTGTCGTTATCGTTATCATTTCAAATAAAGATGTTTAAAAGGGAACGTGACGCTCGGTGTGTAGTTTTCTCTTTCTGCTCTGATTCTGGGTCTACTTTATGATTTACCGCGGTGAAGAAAGTTCACACGTCCTTTATTGAAGTCAAAGTGTGAAAGGCTAAATTAAAACCCCACCTTAAGAGAAGATTTATTTTTGGGACTGTGGTCGTGATGTTTGCTGTCCGTGCCATACAAAGAGCCAAAAGATTTCCCATGATGCACTGGGCTGAGCGGCTGCCTGTGGAGGCTCGATGCTGGAGGATTTGGTGTCACCTGTGACCTTTTTAACTTTGGTTTCTGCATCAAACATCTCAGCAATAACACCACGTGATCACGGTCATTAGTACTCCATCCAGTCTGAGGGTACATGTTAATGTACTGCTCTGTACTGTAAACTAGTCAGAGTTGGAGTTAAACGTAGTATTGTGTAGTTAGGAACTCCAGCTGTCGGTACAATTTGCTCTGAAATGTTGATTAAAAAACTAATTGATCCTAGAAAATACAAAAACCCATGTTGAGTAAAATATTTTGTGACTGCACCTTCTGATTATTTGTCATCATGGTGATTATATGCACTGCAGCTTTTATTTAACAGTAATATGGCTGCTACAGTCATTTATGTTCATCTAATATAATGACTAGATATTCTTTTTACATATTTTAGTTTGCTTGTTCTCAAAGAGGGCTTGTATCATGTGGACGCGCCGACAGTATTGTTGTCATTACAATAAGACCATATTGATAATGTGAGAGAGCAGTCTGGTCTGAGACAATGACTCAACACCACCAGCAGAGGGCCGTCAGCTGGCTTTGTGTCATGTTATCATGTATTAATATTTACAGCCTTTGGTACCTAACTATGGATGTGTAATTAAACGGTGCTCACACAGTTCCAGGAAACACTTGTTAGGAAGATAAGACAGAGATAGACGCAAAGCACACAATGAACAAGAACATGTTATGATTTCTATTAATTAAGGTCAAATAACCCTTCAGGTGTTGCAGCAGCACAAGGACAGAAATCAGTACAGGTAAGTAGCCTAGAGAAAGAGAGGTAGTGCTGGAATAAATATTGAGATTATTATATATTATTATATATTGTGACTTTAAAGGCTGAAAAGAAGTAAAACTGTTGTTTTGTCAAGACTTTGTCAATCTGTTTGGCCACTATTCGATTTAAATAAAGTTGTGTAAAAAAAGAAAAATCGACCTCGCAAACAAGCATTTCACTTGGCGCGCTGGCTCGCTGCCATCAGCCAATGGAGTTCTCTGAATCTCTGAATGGCGCGAAAGTCAGTAAAAGGGGCGGGGCTTAGAGGCCATGTGCGACTGCTACACAGGAAGGGAGGGAGAAGGGAGTCGCTGCTGAAAGCTTCAAACGTGTGAACTTTCTTTGCACTTTCCAGAACAAGGTATTTATTCCGATGTATTTATATTTATATGAATTCGACACTAAGTTTGAAATATTTTGCTGTTTAATCACAGTTGACAAACGTGTTTGTTTATTGTTATTTAGGGGTGGTTGTGTCTAGTATTTGGCTGGAATTTAACTTTGTCCTCCAAAAGAATAATGGACTGCAGTTTTATAATGAAGTATGTTAGAAAAGGCCATTAACGCTGGTTTTTATATCATATAAAGGTGTGTGTATATGTGGAAGCACACCAACAATAGTGGAGCTAAAATCACCAAATACTTTTAAATACCCTGTCTGTTCATGACAGACAGGGTCTCACCTCAGTCTCATGCAAAAGGCCTGTTGTGTTATTATTTACCATTTTTATATATATATATATATATATATATATATATATATATATATATATATATATATATATATATATGCTGACTGGCTTTCATAGTGAGCGGTGCATTGTTGTAAATGTGGGGGCATCAAATGCACCTTCACACTTCTACTGGAGTCTTTGTTAATGCTTGATCTTTATTAACTAGATTACTGAGGGCGACTATCAACAACAGAATATATAATAATAATAATAATAATAATAATAATAATAATTATAATAATTATAATATAGTATATAACGTTAGAGACTTTGCTCAGTGTGGAGCTGATCTAACCTTTTTTAAAACCGTAAATAATGAATCATTACTTGGGTCGTCACATTCATTTATTTAGACCTTTTCAAAGGGTGAAACTAAGTCAAACAGGAGGTCGTTTTTGCCTTTTTTTTATGCTCCTAAATGGGATGTCCCTTTAATGACTCCTCCTCCTCCTCCTCCTCCTCCTCTTCCTCTATGTTGAGGTCTTTCATGCCGCGAGTTTCGATCTCCTAACACTGCAGCACACAGCTGAGTTTGTTATGGCAGAGACCGTAAGCAGCAGCCGATCAACAGGCAGTCCTACGATTTAAATATTCCCTTATCACTGGTTGCCTGGTTAACTCCTTGTGATGATGAAGGTCGTCCTGTTACTTTTAGTCTCCAGCTTTCTGTGTGTCACGCCGTCTGAAGCCGGTAAGTTAGAGGCTGAGTTTGCTAATCTAATGTGACGGATACCTCCCTCAGACACAGGCTCAAAGCTGTCAACGGTAACTTTGTTTCAACGTTTATAACATTGGTATAATGCTGTGAGCTAATGGTGACCCGTTTTAAACCACTGTTAAACTTTTTAGCTCATGCTTGATAGCGAGCATTGATGGAAACTTTTCGCCAAGTTGTTTATCTAAAGTTAGCGATAGCACATGTTAGCTAAGAGCTAGCTAGCTAGCTAGCGGTGAAGGGACCTACGTTAGCGCTGCAGTGATGAAGGCGTGAACCCGGCTGTTGGCTGGTATTTGAGTTATGGTGGTGGTATCGTTATGATTAGTGTAAAAAATAATGCATCGCTAAGTATAATGCGTCTATGTGCGCCTGTGAACCTTAACGTTAAAAGGTAACGTTACCAGTTACCGTCAGTAGTAAAACCGCTTTCTTCCCGTTAAAGGTAATATCGAGCCGAACGTTAACCTGCCCGAACCGAACGTTAGCCTGCCCGAACCGAACGTTAGCCTGCCCGAACCGAACGTTAGCCTGCCCGAACCGAACGTCAGCCTGCCCGGACGTCAGCCTGCCCGAACCGAACGTCAGCCTGCCCGAACCGAACGTTAACCTGCCCGAACGTTAGCCTGCCCGAACGTCAGCCTGCCTGTCAGTGTTCTCGCTCAATACTGAACACATTAAAAGATTGTTGTTCGCATCAGTCGTACAAAAACATAGGAAAATGGGGTCCATGTTGGAAAAAACGGAAGTTGGCATTGAGAGAGGCTGCTTGATTTAGAAGAACGGACTCTTGTAGGGCCTGTTGAAACTGTAAGACCGGTTTCTTCCCCTCTGCAGTCAGTCGGCCTCTTTAACGAGGCCCTGCACCCCCTCCCCCTCCCTAGTCTCTACACTTTGCATTAACCTTCACACCTGTCCATGGCACATACTATATATTTTTCTTTTTTTCTTATGTTGAACAGCTGTATGTATTGCTTATTTCACGTTAGTGTTCTCTTATTGTAAAATCCAAAGCAAAAGTCCTCATATGTGTCCTCATACCTGGCAAATAAAGCTGATTCTGATATGTTTATGTATGGTCCAACAACCAAGGCACATTCCTTGAAAAGTAGCTTACTTACTTGGCAGTAAAGCTGCTGGAGCTATTCATTGTTTTGTTATATTTAATAGTTAAATATGTATTTATTTAATTTCTGTTTTGTTTGAATCATACAGCTACATAAGCTTGTTTATATCATTTAGTATTTTTATTTTGGTTGTTAAGTAGCTGCTAGTGGTTTTGTTTTGAAAGTTTGTTTTGTGATTTAATCAGAGAATGATGGTATTTCTTTATGTGACAAGATTGGTGTGTATAAATTAATGACGATAACTGCAGGCTCGCAAAATCAGATCTTTTAGATCACTCTATTAACCTATTTTATAGACTATATGTGGACTATAGGCTTTCATGTGATGTCTCTTTTTATTGCTCTTTATTTTTTTACTCATTTTATTCAACTTGACGTATCAGACTGTCTCAGTTGATCGATTTAAATATATTGTTGAGGTGGAGCAGCACATTTTACATTTTAGCATGGGCGTAATTCTGATCTAACAGTAACACAAACATTTCTGAGGAGCAATTTTTGAAGGGGACACAAATAATACAGCCAATTATACTCATAGAGGACATGTGTACACAGGATGCATAGTATCCTGGATCCATGAAATAACTGGCCTTTCAAAATAAAAGTCTGCCTGCCTCTATGGGAATTTAACATAGGGGTGTACTGACTTATGCCCCCTGTATTTTAAGGAAGAAAATTTATTTATTTACGATACATTATTCATTCACAAAGAAAATTGGAGTCCTTAAAGGTTGGCTTTTTCCTCATTTTTTCCAATTAAGGCATTAAGATCAATTTCCAAAAGATGATTATTATCTTTTTTCCTCTTTTTAGTCAACTGTAGCAGGGGTTCCTATACTCATGAGCAGCACTGTAAATGAATGACGATAACTGCAGACTCGCAAAATCAGGTCTTTTAGATCACTGCTTAAAACCTATTTTACACAACTACACAATGATTGCTTTCATTATATTTCATATCACAATATCTGTTCTCCTGTAACTTCCGCCAGCAAAAAGTAAAAAAAAAAAACATGCGGTTACCGTCACAGCCCTGTGGTTGAGGTGGAGCAGAACGTTCTTCATTTTAGGAATTGTTGGAGAACTGACTTTAAACCATCAGCTCTGGTCCTTCAGAGGTGTTAAAGCTGTGTGAATGTTATGTCTGTTTCTCCAGGAGAGCATAATTTCACCTGCCCTCAGACGATAGAGGCAGTAGATGGAGATGATGTCACTCTACACTGTGGTCTGGTTCCCCGCTTCGACTTGTCTGCCTCCACCTTGGATGTGGCGAGAGAGAGAGATGACCATGGTAACTATGATGATGTCTACTCTTATCGAAATGGAAAGGACCACCTGGATGACCAGATGGATCGATACAGAGGCAGAACAACTCTCAACCATGAAGACCTGATCAGAGGCATCGTGACTCTGAAGATCTCCTCAGTAAATCAGTCTGATAGTGGAAATTACATAGTCTTTCTCAAAAACCTGCAAGCCCATTCTGTTATTAACATCACTGTTGGTAAGCATGCTGAGTTTATTAGTTTCATTCGGATACTAAAAATGATTCTCAGAATTGGGGATATCCTGATGAAGTTTGTTCCTGATTTGAGAACATTTTTGTCTTGTTTTCTTTTTAAAACAGTTCCCAAAGACCAACCGAACGGGACAAAGAGAAATGATTCCACATCTGGACCTCCAGTGGAAGAAAAGACCGAGTCAAACCATCGGGGGGGTAAATGTCTTGTTACTCTTCATCCTACCGCCTCTTTTAGTGCAAGATAATCTGACTGTGGGAGCTGTGTGTAAATGTGTTTGTTCTTCTTTAAAAGAACACAGCGACTTATTGGGACTTTAGGAAATTATTTTATGTTTGCAAATGAGCTAAATGATTTTTTTCTGTCGCTTTGACTCTACTGACCACTGTGAGGAATGTGTAAATGTAATTAAGACAATCACACCCTCGGACACTGAGAGGATTGTCATAACTGTGGAGGAGGTCAGGGGTACTTTCCAGCGCAACAACCCAAAGAAGCCACTAGGGCCTGACCACAGCAGTGCACATATATTAAAATCCTGTGCCCGGGAATTAGCCCCTGTGTGGTAACCCATCTTTCAGTCGTCAGTGGACACACACACACCATCCCAATGGAGTGGAAAACATCGCATATTAGGCCCCTCTCTAAAAAACTAAGTCCCAAAGAATATAATAATTTATGGCCAATAGCCCTTACATCTGTGATCATGAAGTCACTGGAAAAGATCATGGTTCAACATCTTAATAAATATCTATGGAAGCAACGAGACCCATTTCAATTTGCGTATAGACAATGTCGTAGTACGGAGGATGCAGTGGTAGGGCTGGGCGAAATCAAATATCACGGTATTTTTGACCAAATTCCTCAATGTCGATATTGCGACAATATTGTAGTGTTGACAATTGGTGCTTTCACAAAAAAAATTTTTGTTTGTGCGTTTACTTCCCCGGCCAGGAACCAAGACACCGCGGAAGACTCGAGCGGTTGCGGTTACATTCAGTCTCGACATACTATTTACACACTCATACTGACCGACACTAGACTCACGCACTGGCCACGGTTACATTCGGTAGCCTGGTGCGCGGTCTTCTCGTGACAGTCTAACTACCATGTAGCAACATTCACTTCTAACATTTAACTTAACTACCAAGATAACGTTACGTGTATTTGTCTGTGAGATAATACTTTCCCCTTGGTAATGTAGCCTATGAATTTCCATGAACACAATTCTAAAATGCACGAGACATAAAGGCTTCTCCTATCGGTTGATAACTCAAACTTGCCGAGAACCTAGACACCCGTTTGGTTACACAGACTCATGCACTGAGCATGGTTACGGTCTCGTTCAGTAGCCTGGTGCACGGTCTCCTGGTGATAGCCTACCTACCATGTAACAAACATTTAACTTAACATAAGATAACATGACGTGTATTTGTATGTGATATCCATCGGTAATGTAGCCTATGAATTTGTATGTACACAATCATCTAAGATGCACGAGAAATAAAGGCTTCTGGGATCGGTTGATCTCAAACTTGCCGAGAACCAAGACACTGCTTGATTACGTAGACTCATGCAGTATCCTCGGTTACGGTCCTTACGGTCTCGTTCAATAGCCTGGTGCGTGGTCTCCTCGTGACAGCCCAGGGATGCACAAAGAATTTCAGCCTTGGCTGACAAAGTTGTATTCTATCTTATATCCTGGAGGTAACTGGCTCCATCTAGCCTAGCTTAGCACAGATCCTGGAGGTAACCGGCTCCATCTAGCCTAGCTTAGCACAGATCCTGGAGGTAACCAGCTCCATCTAGCCTAGCTTAGCACAGATCCTGGAGGTAACCGGCTCCATCTAGCCTAGCTTAGCACAGATCCTGGAGGTAACTGGCTCCATCTAGCCTAGCTTAGCACAGATCCTGGAGGTAACTGGCTCCATCTAGCCTAGCTTAGCACAGATCCTGGAGGTAACTGGCTCCATCTAGCCTAGCTTAGCACAGATCCTGGAGGTAACCGGCTCCATCTAGCCTAGCTTAGCACAGATCCTGGAGGTAACTGGCTCCATCTAGCCTAGCTTAGCACAGATCCTGGAGGTAACCGGCTCCATCTAGCCTAGCTTAGCACAGATCCTGGAGGTAACCGGCTCCATCTAGCCTAGCTTAGCACAGATCCTGGAGGTAACCGGCTCCATCTAGCCTAGCTTAGCACAGATCCTGGAGGTAACCAGCTCCATCTAGCCTACTGCTCCCAATAAGTGACAAAATAACGCCAACATGTTCCTATTTACATGTTGTGATTTGTATAGTCACAGCGTGTACACATAACAAGGTCACATGAGACACAGCCATCTTCTAACCGTATACAAACTGGGAACTATATTCTCAGAAGGCGAAGCACGGCTACTTCTGCTACTTGGGCGGAGTGATATTCTCGAAGCACCTGAGAAGCCCCATGGTGAGGAGCAGAGAGTAGCATCGGGGCTTTTCAGGTGTTGGGCAAATCACTCCGCCCAAGTAGTAGTAAATAAACTTAAACAGCTAATGGAAGTCCAAACTGCCTGAGAGCTTCTCCTGGACTATACGGTAATTCCTCTACTGTGAGACAGTAAGTCTCGTGGTTATGACCCAATCGTTAGCCTATTTTTATAAAAACGTCTGCTATGGAGCCATAACGTGAGCTACAAGGTAATGGAGCCTTTTATACATTGTCGTGTTTCTTTAGAAATAAACAACGGACAAATAGAGTCTTTAAACGCTTCAGATGTAAAGTTATTCTCTGTCAAAGTGACGTCAAAATGAATGGCAGTCAAGTAGCAAAAGTAGCAGTGCTTCGCCTTCTGAGAATATAGTTCCCAGTAGGGCTGAACCATTTTGGAAAATAATCTAATTGTAATTTTTTATTTTTTTTTTCACCAATATTGCAATTTAATATGCGATTATTTTTTAAGCTCTTTGTCTTCTGTATTATTCAAAAAAGACGAGCAATAACTCATTGTATAGTATGAACAACACAAGATTAGATAGATTAGACTAACTGCTCTCTCCTGGAGGCCAGGCCTGGATGTGATGATGAAATGAGGTGATGCATGAATTTATATGAATGACCTCTTTTATTTAACTACTTCAGTCACAGGAGTATATTGAGCACTGACCGCCTGGTGTAAACATTCATATGAAAGTCAGAAACACAAACTAAAGTGCAGAAATATAAAGATAAAAATGTGGCTTTACCACACTTAGTAGTATTTAGATTATTTAATTGATTGCACTTTTTAAACACGGTCTTTGAACTTTACAGTTAAATAAGTTTAAAAAAAGAATATATTTATATATATATATATATATATATATATATAAATAAATAAAAATACACACACACACACACACCGATGTATTTGTTTACAGCGCACACAGGAGCTGCCTCCAGCCCCTCCCTCCCCTCATGAAGTTGCGTGCCGCGTGCGTTACAGCGTCAACGTTGCACTTGCTCAGAGAGGCTATCGTTACGTTAGCAGTAGCGTGCTGCTGGTGGTCTTGTGGGATTAACTGTTCTAATAAAACCGTTGACAAAACGCGGCCACGCTGCTGTGAAAGCTCCCCGAATGTCATTTATCAGTGTGTTGCCCCTCCCCGTGGCAGGCTCATCCACTCCATATCTTTATAACGGAGCTAGCTAACTGGAGCTAACCGCTAAGCGTTGCCAACCGAGCCTTCAGTTCTGTGTGCCTGTATCCATTAACTGCATGTATGGACTCGAGCCTGAATAAAACCCTTCATTTTATTAAAATGGCTGTAAACGTTTTAAACTACAACTCAGAGTTGTTTGAATGACCGAAATCAGCTCAAGGTACGGCGTAGCGTTAGCGTGCTAAGTTGGTGCTTTCTCTGCGGAGTGCAGACTGATTTGCTCTCGCGAGTCACGTGACCAAATCGCAGCCTTCGCGATTAGGAAATCGCGTTTTAACATATCGCAATATTATTGCAACTGCAATTAATCGTTAGCCCTAGTTCCCAGTATGATGAGAAGGGTGTGTCTGGACTTATCTAACTCTGGGGATATGGTGAATAAGACAAAGTCCCAATAAGTCGGCCTGTTCCTTTAAATCACGAGCAGTACACTATAGCTACGTTCACACTGCGAGTCTTAATGCCTAATTCAGATTTTTTTTTGCTCAGATCAGATTTATTTTTTTATTTTTTTTTATTTGTTGTTCACGTTACCTTTTTTAAAATGGGGCCTATATCCGATTCCAGTGTGAACTGTTTGCGGTTTCGAACTGACCCGCATGATCAAAAGACCAATACCAATGACATCAGATGCTCACGCTGTCGCACTAAAGTTAGGGAGGTCATGGAGGAAGTCAGCATTTTCGCTTTTATTTCAAAATGTTTGTGTAATGGCAGCCATAACATTAATGAGCAGGTGCTGAGGAGGAGGAGGAGAAGAATGAAGAGAAAGAGCGACACATTGGCTATTTTGGCCCTTTGAGGGGTAATGGCTGCAAATTCACTCCAGAGGTCTGTGTGACCGGACGACCAATTTGCACGTCAGGACCGCTACGGGCCTCCACCAGAGTTTCCTGTGGCTTCGCCCTGCCCATATCTGGGCTAGATTTAAGTGTTCACACTACTTCTGAAGAAGCCTGACCTGGTCACTTGACTGGATTTGGGCCACTTTTGCCTGCAGTCTGCCTGAATGATCAGAATGAATAACTGTGTGAAGAGGGGGACCTCGGAGACACACTGGTTTGGGTTGGGATGAACTATTCCAGCCAGAGAATAGGTTCTGAGAGGATACTTTAATTTAGGAGCAGGGAGATTAGGACAGTGAATGTGTATGTTGATAAACCCTGGATCACCTTTTGAAACTGTCCTTCTAAACTCAACTCTGTCTGATATTTCTTCAGGCTCTGCAACGGAGGAATCTGTCTGGAAAATAGTGCTGGCCAGTGTCTTTGCTGCTGCTGTTGCTGTTGCTGTTGGTGTTCTTCTCCTGGTGAAATGTGGAGTCATCCGTAAGTTACAAACTGCTTTACAGCATTTTATCAGTGGGATAGAGCAACTCGGTACGTTTACTCCTTAACACCCAGAAAGAGGTGTATAGGTCCTATATTGGACCTGATCACAATGTTTGTTAACTCTCCATTTTCAAAGTTTCTATATCAGAACATCTGGGTTTACTTTACCTAATTGCCCAAAAGTACAGTAACACGTTGTTGCTAGTGCTTGACCTGCAGATCTGCATGCACAGCAAACCACCAATCACAATCAATGTTGATCAGTTTATCAAACAACCAAAGCTAGGCCCCGCTAGTCGACCACAACCTGAAATTTAGAGGAAGCAACATGCATGCATTATTACTATCATTCACCGTAGCCTGGATTGATAATATATGAATACAATGGTGTCATGTCATTCAATCAGTGTATTTCTACCTAATTTCCTCCCAAATCTCTTCAGAAGAGTAGTCGCAGCCCTTACTTGCTTTGGTGTTTGTAAAGCGTTAAAGTTCATCAAAGACTGGTTCAAATAAGAAAAGTTCCTTTTTCATTTTTATTTTATACGTAGGTGCGCTCCCCTACGAAATCACCCCAGTAGTCGAGAATAATTTAGTGTTTCCAAATAGAGCTATTTGTCGTCTTGTAAAAATTAGTCCACTTCCGATAGTGTTCAGATGTAGTGTCACAAAGTGGTTTCTATGTTCTCAGGGATTTGTAAGAAGACAAACAACTATACGATGAAATACCTGAGGCCCCCGACGACAGAGGAGGACGAAGACCCACACAGCGCGGCAGAACGCGGTCTGAGAGAGTTGGTGGTCTGAGAGAGTTGGTGGTCTGAGAGAGTTGGTGGTCTGAGACGATACGCAGTCATCCCCTCAACCATAAAAACGCATCCAAACTTCAGCTTAAGAAAATCTTTTTACTCAGTGAAGTCAATGTAATTACAAAGTATAATATCACGAGTAACATGTTTTACAATCTGTCCAGCAGATAGATAGATAGATACTTACTTACTTACTTACTTACTTACTTTATTCATCCAGAAAAGTGTGACACCTTCTGTCCTTTGGCCTTCGATTCAGATTAGAAGAAACTCCGAGGAGGGATTCTACTCTCTGGTTGGATAGATATCATGTTTACACAAGGACCAAATAAATTAGCCTTTTAAAGGGCTTTATAGACAAACAGGAGAAGCTTAAAATCAAATCTGAACTGTAATCATGGTAATGATCATCTCATCTAACTAGGGCTGTCAGCAACAACACGTTAATCGTGATGCGATTAAGGGCCGAGCATAACGCGTACATTTTTTTTTAATCACATGCGGCCATTTATTTATTTTACACTTCTCGGCTTCACGTCGTGCCTAACAGGCGACTATTTTGACCCTTTGCCGCACCGTTACTTATCATCAAGCTGCCATACTTCCTCCTAACACATCCTACTGCTGCTGCAGGCTGCAGGCATGATGGAGAAACACAGCAGAAAACAGAAAACTCCTGGAAAGCTCTTCGACAAGTCGAAAGCCATATGCACATTGTGTAAAGCCAAATTAAATTTTCACCGAAGCACGTCAAGCTTGAGCTCCCACCTACGAGCTAATTAACGTGACTCAGGTTGATGCTAGCGGGCTCAGGCAGAGCAGTATTTTGGAGAGTGCTAGTTGCCGACCTGTTGATGAAACCAAATCCAAAAAATGACTACAGCTCTTGCGAAACGGGTGGCAACTAACTGCAGACCTGTCAGCATCGTAGAGGACTCGGGTCTTAAAGACGTACTACGGTTGGTGTGTTCTGACCCGTCTTATACGTTGCCGTCGAGGGGGACAGTAGTTTCACCACACACAGCCTGTACGACACGGAGAAAGCAGCTAAACTGGAACTGCTGCAAGGTGCAAACGCTGTCTCATTAACCGGTGATCACTGGACGTCAGTGAGGAATCCACATTATTTAGGTTGTTAGGTACTTCGAGGAATTGTGCAATAATGACAGATTCACAAATGTTTCTGTTTACAGTAAATAAATAATAAACAAATTATACAAATCTTAAATTCAAGTTCATAAAGTAACTTTCTTTGCATTCATTTGATTCCCAATCAAGATCCACTGGTAAGAATTGCTTGAAATGCAAAATAATAGAATTTTAATCATGTGATAAAACATGCGGTTAATCGCGATTAACTATAGAAATTCAGCGATTAATCGCGATTCTAAAAGAAATTAATCGTTTGACAGCCCTACATCTAACTCTTGGAAAGAGAGCAAATGAGCATATTTCTTAAATGTCTACTTCTTTTTAAATGACGTGATGTGCTCACAGGGAAAAACTGAGTCACTTTCTAGAGTCTGTTTACATTTTAAAAGATTTGACATGTTTTTATTGCACATTTCTATTTAATATTTAAGCTGGGTTTTTGTCGGGATGTTTAATTTTTTTATATATTTTATTTTATTGACTGTACTGTGAAGCACACGATGTAATCAGACTCTGCATCACCTCATTTCATCATCACATCCAGGCCTGGCCTCCAGGAGAGAGCAGTTAGTCTAATCTGTCTAATCTTGTGTTGTTCATACTATACAATGAGTTATTGCTCGTCTTTGTTGAATAATACAAGAAGACAAAGAGCTTAAAAAATAATCACATCGAAATTGGAATATTTTTATTTATTATTATTAGATTATTTTCAAAAATCGTTCAGCCCTATTACCTACGATGACAGCGGAAATCAAACAATAGATAGAACTGCCACTGTGTGCATGTGTTGTGTAACATGTATTCAATATGCTAATTTTAGCTATATATCATATGCTGAAGTATATTTCTGGAGTGTTTTAAAGATTAAAAGAAAGAATAACAAGAACCGAAACACTGATACGACCCGAACCGTGGATTTTGTGAACCGTACCGCCCCGAATTTCTATTTAATATTTAAGCTGGGGTTGTTTTTTTTTTGTCGTGATGTTTCATTTTTCTTTTGTTCCTAATATTTTTCTTTTGATTATTGTTGCTCTCATATTTATTGTATTGACTGTACTGTGAAGCACACTATGTAAAACATATTTTCAACATTTTCTGACTCTGTAGCACTTCTCTGGAGGTTTGTCGTTATCGTTATCATTTCAAATAAAGATGTTTAAAAGGGAACGTGACGCTCGGTGTGTAGTTTTCTCTTTCTGCTCTGATTCTGGGTCTACTTTATGATTTACCGCGGTGAAGAAAGTTCACACGTCCTTTATTGAAGTCAAAGTGTGAAAGGCTAAATTAAAACCCCACCTTAAGAGAAGATTTATTTTTGGGACTGTGGTCGTGATGTTTGCTGTCCGTGCCATACAAAGAGCCAAAAGATTTCCCATGATGCACTGGGCTGAGCGGCTGCCTGTGGAGGCTCGATGCTGGAGGATTTGGTGTCACCTGTGACCTTTTTAACTTTGGTTTCTGCATCAAACATCTCAGCAATAACACCACGTGATCACGGTCATTAGTACTCCATCCAGTCTGAGGGTACATGTTAATGTACTGCTCTGTACTGTAAACTAGTCAGAGTTGGAGTTAAACGTAGTATTGTGTAGTTAGGAACTCCAGCTGTCGGTACAATTTGCTCTGAAATGTTGATTAAAAAACTAATTGATCCTAGAAAATACAAAAACCCATGTTGAGTAAAATATTTTGTGACTGCACCTTCTGATTATTTGTCATCATGGTGATTATATGCACTGCAGCTTTTATTTAACAGTAATATGGCTGCTACAGTCATTTATGTTCATCTAATATAATGACTAGATATTCTTTTTACATATTTTAGTTTGCTTGTTCTCAAAGAGGGCTTGTATCATGTGGACGCGCCGACAGTATTGTTGTCATTACAATAAGACCATATTGATAATGTGAGAGAGCAGTCTGGTCTGAGACAATGACTCAACACCACCAGCAGAGGGCCGTCAGCTGGCTTTGTGTCATGTTATCATGTATTAATATTTACAGCCTTTGGTACCTAACTATGGATGTGTAATTAAACGGTGCTCACACAGTTCCAGGAAACACTTGTTAGGAAGATAAGACAGAGATAGACGCAAAGCACACAATGAACAAGAACATGTTATGATTTCTATTAATTAAGGTCAAATAACCCTTCAGGTGTTGCAGCAGCACAAGGACAGAAATCAGTACAGGTAAGTAGCCTAGAGAAAGAGAGGTAGTGCTGGAATAAATATTGAGATTATTATATATTATTATATATTGTGACTTTAAAGGCTGAAAAGAAGTAAAACTGTTGTTTTGTCAAGACTTTGTCAATCTGTTTGGCCACTATTCGATTTAAATAAAGTTGTGTAAAAAAAGAAAAATCGACCTCGCAAACAAGCATTTCACTTGGCGCGCTGGCTCGCTGCCATCAGCCAATGGAGTTCTCTGAATCTCTGAATGGCGCGAAAGTCAGTAAAAGGGGCGGGGCTTAGAGGCCATGTGCGACTGCTACACAGGAAGGGAGGGAGAAGGGAGTCGCTGCTGAAAGCTTCAAACGTGTGAACTTTCTTTGCACTTTCCAGAACAAGGTATTTATTCCGATGTATTTATATTTATATGAATTCGACACTAAGTTTGAAATATTTTGCTGTTTAATCACAGTTGACAAACGTGTTTGTTTATTGTTATTTAGGGGTGGTTGTGTCTAGTATTTGGCTGGAATTTAACTTTGTCCTCCAAAAGAATAATGGACTGCAGTTTTATAATGAAGTATGTTAGAAAAGGCCATTAACGCTGGTTTTTATATCATATAAAGGTGTGTGTATATGTGGAAGCACACCAACAATAGTGGAGCTAAAATCACCAAATACTTTTAAATACCCTGTCTGTTCATGACAGACAGGGTCTCACCTCAGTCTCATGCAAAAGGCCTGTTGTGTTATTATTTACCATTTTTATATATATATATATATATATATATATATATATATATATATATATATATATATATATATATATATATATATATATATATGCTGACTGGCTTTCATAGTGAGCGGTGCATTGTTGTAAATGTGGGGGCATCAAATGCACCTTCACACTTCTACTGGAGTCTTTGTTAATGCTTGATCTTTATTAACTAGATTACTGAGGGCGACTATCAACAACAGAATAAATAATAATAATAATAATAATAATAATAATAATAATAATAATAATAATAATAATAATAATAATAATAATTATAATAATTATAATATAGTATATAACGTTAGAGACTTTGCTCAGTGTGGAGCTGATCTAACCTTTTTTAAAACCGTAAATAATGAATCATTACTTGGGTCGTCACATTCATTTATTTAGACCTTTTCAAAGGGTGAAACTAAGTCAAACAGGAGGTCGTTTTTGCCTTTTTTTTATGCTCCTAAATGGGATGTCCCTTTAATGACTCCTCCTCCTCCTCTTCCTCTATGTTGAGGTCTTTCATGCCGCGAGTTTCGATCTCCTAACACTGCAGCACACAGCTGAGTTTGTTATGGCAGAGACCGTAAGCAGCAGCCGATCAACAGGCAGTCCTACGATTTAAATATTCCCTTATCACTGGTTGCCTGGTTAACTCCTTGTGATGATGAAGGTCGTCCTGTTACTTTTAGTCTCCAGCTTTCTGTGTGTCACGCCGTCTGAAGCCGGTAAGTTAGAGGCTGAGTTTGCTAATCTAATGTGACGGATACCTCCCTCAGACACAGGCTCAAAGCTGTCAACGGTAACTTTGTTTCAACGTTTATAACATTGGTATAATGCTGTGAGCTAATGGTGACCCGTTTTAAACCACTGTTAAACTTTTTAGCTCATGCTTGATAGCGAGCATTGATGGAAACTTTTCGCCAAGTTGTAAAGTTAGCGATAGCACATGTTAGCTAAGAGCTAGCTAGCTAGCTAGCGGTGAAGGGACCTACGTTAGCGCTGCAGTGATGAAGGCGTAAACCCGGCTGTTGGCTGGTATTTGAGTTATGGTGGTGGTATCGTTATGATTAGTGTAAAAAATAATGCATCGCTAAGTATAATGCGTCTATGTGCGCCTGTGAACCTTAACGTTAAAAGGTAACGTTACCAGTTACCGTCAGTAGTAAAACCGCTTTCTTCCCGTTAAAGGTAATATCGAGCCGAACGTTAACCTGCCCGAACCGAACGTTAGCCTGCCCGAACCGAACGTTAGCCTGCCCGAACCGAACGTTAGCCTGCCCGAACCGAACGTCAGCCTGCCCGGACGTCAGCCTGCCCGAACCGAACGTCAGCCTGCCCGAACCGAACGTTAACCTGCCCGAACGTTAGCCTGCCCGAACCGAACGTTAGCCTGCCCGAACCGAACGTTAGCCTGCCCGAACGTCAGCCTGCCTGTCAGTGTTCTCGCTCAATACTGAACACATTAAAAGATTGTTGTTCGCATCAGTCGTACAAAAACATAGGAAAATGGGGTCCATGTTGGAAAAAACGGAAGTTGGCATTGAGAGAGGCTGCTTGATTTAGAAGAACGGACTCTTGTAGGGCCTGTTGAAACTGTAAGACCGGTTTCTTCCCCTCTGCAGTCAGTCGGCCTCTTTAACGAGGCCCTGCACCCCCTCCCCCTCCCTAGTCTCTACACTTTGCATTAACCTTCACACCTGTCCATGGCACATACTATATATTTTTCTTTTTTTCTTATGTTGAACAGCTGTATGTATTGCTTATTTCACGTTAGTGTTCTCTTATTGTAAAATCCAAAGCAAAAGTCCTCATATGTGTCCTCATACCTGGCAAATAAAGCTGATTCTGATATGTTTATGTATGGTCCAACAACCAAGGCACATTCCTTGAAAAGTAGCTTACTTACTTGGCAGTAAAGCTGCTGGAGCTATTCATTGTTTTGTTATATTTAATAGTTAAATATGTATTTATTTAATTTCTGTTTTGTTTGAATCATACAGCTACATAAGCTTGTTTATATCATTTAGTATTTTTATTTTGGTTATGTTAAGTAGCTGCTAGTGGTTTTGTTTTGAAAGTTTGTTTTGTGATTTAATCAGAGAATGATGGTATTTCTTTATGTGACAAGATTGGTGTGTATAAATTAATGACGATAACTGCAGGCTCGCAAAATCAGATCTTTTAGATCACTCTATTAACCTATTTTATAGACTATATGTGGACTATAGGCTTTCATGTGATGTCTCTTTTTATTGCTCTTTATTTTTTTACTCATTTTATTCAACTTGACGTATCAGACTGTCTCAGTTGATCGATTTAAATATATTGTTGAGGTGGAGCAGCACATTTTACATTTTAGCATGGGCGTAATTCTGATCTAACAGTAACACAAACATTTCTGAGGAGCAATTTTTGAAGGGGACACAAATAATACAGCCAATTATACTCATAGAGGACATGTGTACACAGGATGCATAGTATCCTGGATCCATGAAATAACTGGCCTTTCAAAATAAAAGTCTGCCTGCCTCTATGGGAATTTAACATAGGGGTGTACTGACTTATGCCCCCTGTATTTTAAGGAAGAAAATTTATTTATTTACGATACATTATTCATTCACAAAGAAAATTGGAGTCCTTAAAGGTTGGCTTTTTCCTCATTTTTTCCAATTAAGGCATTAAGATCAATTTCCAAAAGATGATTATTATCTTTTTTCCTCTTTTTAGTCAACTGTAGCAGGGGTTCCTATACTCATGAGCAGCACTGTAAATGAATGACGATAACTGCAGACTCGCAAAATCAGGTCTTTTAGATCACTGCTTAAAACCTATTTTACACAACTACACAATGATTGCTTTCATTATATTTCATATCACAATATCTGTTCTCCTGTAACTTCCGCCAGCAAAAAGTAAAAAAAAAAAACATGCGGTTACCGTCACAGCCCTGTGGTTGAGGTGGAGCAGAACGTTCTTCATTTTAGGAATTGTTGGAGAACTGACTTTAAACCATCAGCTCTGGTCCTTCAGAGGTGTTAAAGCTGTGTGAATGTTATGTCTGTTTCTCCAGGAGAGCATAATTTCACCTGCCCTCAGACGATAGAGGCAGTAGATGGAGATGATGTCACTCTACACTGTGGTCTGGTTCCCCGCTTCGACTTGTCTGCCTCCACCTTGGATGTGGCGAGAGAGAGAGATGACCATGGTAACTATGATGATGTCTACTCTTATCGAAATGGAAAGGACCACCTGGATGACCAGATGGATCGATACAGAGGCAGAACAACTCTCAACCATGAAGACCTGATCAGAGGCATCGTGACTCTGAAGATCTCCTCAGTAAATCAGTCTGATAGTGGAAATTACATAGTCTTTCTCAAAAACCTGCAAGCCCATTCTGTTATTAACATCACTGTTGGTAAGCATGCTGAGTTTATTAGTTTCATTCAGATACTAAAAATGATTCTCAGAATTGGGGATATCCTGATGAAGTTTGTTCCTGATTTGAGAACATTTTTGTCTTGTTTTCTTTTTAAAACAGTTCCCAAAGACCAACCGAACGGGACAAAGAGAAATGATTCCACATCTGGACCTCCAGGGGAAGAAAAGACCGAGTCAAACCATCGGGGGGGTAAATGTCTTGTTACTCTTCATCCTACCGCCTCTTTTAGTGCAAGATAATCTGACTGTGGGAGCTGTGTGTAAATGTGTTTTTTCTTCTTTAAAGGAACACTGTGACTTATTGGGAATTTGTCTTATTCACCCTAACCCCCAGAGTTAGATAAGTCCATACATACCCTTCTCATCTCCGTGTGTGTCGTAACTCTGTCTGACGCACCCACCGTTAGCCTAGCTTAGCACAGATCCTGGAGGTAACCGGCTCCATCTAGCCTACTGCTCCAGATAAGTGACAAAATAACGCCAACATGTTCCTATTTACATGTTGTGATTTGTATAGTCACAGCGTGTACACATAACAAGGTCACATGAGACACAGCCGTCTTCTAACCGTATACAAACTGGGAACTATATTCTCAGAAGGCGAAGCACGGCTACTTCTGCTACTTGGGCGGAGTGATATGCTCGCAGCACCTGAGAAGCCCGGTGGTGAGGAGCAGAGAGTAACAACGGGGCTTTTCAGTAGCAGTGCTTCGCCTTCTGAGAATATAGTTCCCAGTGGTATGTATGGACTTATCTAACTCTGGGGGATACGGTGAATAAGCTAAAGTCCCAATAAGTCGGCATTTTCCTTTTAAATCCCGAGCAGTACGCTATGATGAATGATCAGAATGAATAACTGTGTGAAGAGGGGGACCTCGGAGACACACTGGTTTGGGTTGGGATGAACTATTCCAGCCAGAGAATAGGTTCTGAGAGGATACTTTAATTTAGGAGCAGGGAGATTAGGACAGTGAATGTGTATGTTGATAAACCCTGGATCACCTTTTGAAACTGTCCTTCTAAACTCAACTCTGTCTGATATTTCTTCAGGCTCTGCAACGGAGGAATCTGTCTGGAAAATAGTGCTGGCCAGTGTCTTTGGTGCTGTTGTTGTTGGTGTTGGTGTTCTTCTCCTGGTGAAATGTGGAGTCATCCCTAAGTTACAAACTGCTTTACAGCATTTTATCATCAGTGGGATAGAGCAACTCGGTACGTTTACTCCTTAACACCCAGAAAGAGGTGTATAGGTCCTATATTGGACCTGATCACAATGTTTGTTAACTCTCCATTTTCAAAGTTTCTATATCAGAACATCTGGGTTTACTTTACCTAATTGCCCAAAAATAACACAGGCGGTTCCATAAAACGCTCTTCGCAAGTAAAATGAAGGATCAATAATTTTATTGAGTTTTAAGTGTTTTATTCAATTAATAGCATTATTCTGACTAAACTTTGACAGTCTGTGATTATCCATCAACAAACCTCTCTTTGATCTTAACTTTTAAACACAATAATTCAAGATTTCTGCTTTTATAACACACGTGGGTTAGTCTCTGGGCTAAAAATACCAAAACTGCCACAGATTTCGGGTTAAGGGTTGTGTGTTCTTTCTTTCGTCTATATCCGACAGTGAGGGATTAACATGAATGTCTGTCTGACGGACAACACAACAGGTACCCCTCTTTTGTTGGAACTTGGCACCAGGGGTCCTTGACCACGCGTCAGACATTTGACGAGTAGGGGAGACTGTTGACAATACATGTTTCCAATTATATAATGTTTCTGTAGTACAAAATACTATTTCACTCTGTTCTTATGTGGGTAAGGCCACCGCACATCCAAATAAGTATCCTTAACGACCCACAGGCCGTCAGTCTCCACAGGTTAACATGGGAAAACTCGACCCCCTACCTGATAGCCCCAAATATATTTACATCTTTCTAAAACTCCTTTTCCATGTCTCACCTGCATAAAATATAGTATAAACACAGATATTTTTGCAATGACTTAGAATACATGGGGTTTATAGTCAGACATTTAGCATTATAGGCTGTTTTACAGCCATTGCAAACAAGCAATGTGAAAGTCTGGGATTGGAGAGAGCACTAAATGGACTACTGAATAAGCTGAATGACGTCGAACCTTTTTAGATTAAAAACACTCTTTTAATAATCAAAAAAATAAATAAAACGCTAATGAACTTTACTTTTGACTATCAAAAATTGTTGATCGCCTGTAACTCTGATAAAAGGAAATAACAGGAAGGTATTTGGCTGACCAACGGAGGTTAATATGTTTTTGTCCAATTTGATGTCTGTCTATGGTCGATGCACTCGGAGAAAACTGGAATGTTTCATTCGTCCCCCGTTTCAATCGTCCCGGTTGTACCCTATTATAGTTTTGGGTTGTTTACATGAAGGTTGGTTTGTTTTCACAGGGATTTGTAAGAAGACGAAAGAAGCAGAGACGAGGCTAAACAACGCAACAAAGAAATGCGCGAGGACCCAGACGACAGAGGAGGGCGGAGACCCAGACAGCGCTGAAGAACTCGGAGAGTTGATGGTCCCTGACGATACGCAGTCATCCCCTCAATCATGAAAATACATCCGAACTTCCAGAAAAGTGGGACTCCTTCTGTTCTTTGGCCTTTGATTCAGATTAGAAAAAACTCTGAGGAGGGATTCTACTCCCTGGGTGGATAGATGAAATAGATGTCATGTGTACAGAATGACCAAAGAAATTAGCCATTAAGGGCTTTATAGACAAACAGGAGAAGCTTGAAATCAAATTTGAACTGTAACCATGGTAATGATCATCTCATCTAACTCTTGGAAAGAGCGCAAATAAGCGTATTTCCTAAATGTCTACTTCTTTTTAATGATATGGTGCTCTTTGGATGCTTTTATATAGGTCTTAGTGGTCCCCTAACACTGTATCTGAAGTCTCTTTTATATAGGCCTTAGTGGTCCCCTAATACTGTATCTGAAGTCTCTTTTATATAGGCCTTAGTGGTCCCCTAATACTGTATCTGAAGTCTCTTTTATATAGGCCTTAGTGGTCCCCTAATACTGTATCTGAAGTCTCTTTTATATAGGCCTTAGTGGTCCCCTAATACTGTATCTGAAGTCTCTTTTATATAGGCCTTAGTGGTCCCCTAATACTGTATCTGAAGTCTCTTTTATATAGAATTCCAGCCACTAGAGCCAGTCCCACAATGAGCTTTCCTTAGGATGTGCCATTTCTGTGTCTGTAGCTTTAAATGCTATTGAGGAGGAGAGGGGGAGGGGCAAGGTGGAGGGTGGGAGTGTGGCCTTGACCAACTGACACCAACTGGCTCGTTTGAAAGCCATGACGTCTCTCAGTACCCAATCCGTACCGCCTGTAAGATCCGTTCTGCGCATGCGCATAATTACGTAGTAGAAAACGAACCATGTCCCTGTGCGATTTGTACCACGCATGCGTTGATACACTTTACGACCAAACATCACAACTTTTTTATTAAATCTTTGTTATACAATAGTCATACGAACAATCAAGACTTGTTGTCACTGATCCAAAACAGTGTAGCGACGTTGTTTGTTAATGTTTTTACTTTTAATACTTCGTCTTGACTAATAACCATAAACTGTATATTATTAATGTGATGAAGTGTAAACGTACATAAGTGTCCTTTTGAAGACTAGATGACAGCTCTTCCAGCCACCACTGCTGTATACCACTATAGTAGCTACATGCTAACGGCAGTAAACATGTCGTCTTAGCTGGCAATGTTGTTAAATTCTCCCCGATTCTGGGTCACATTCCTGCTGATGTCCGATTGTGTAGTGTTTGGGTCAGAAGCCTTGATCTGCGATTTTTGATGTTGGCTGCTTCGTTCCACTACAATCTAACGTTCCACTACAATCTAACGTTCCACTACAATCTAACGTTCCACTACAATCTAACGTTAGCATACTGATAGCTAACTATTGTAGCTGCATGCTAATGCAACATAGTGGAGCATATATAGCTAGCTATATATATGTACGTATGTAGCAGGACTCTGTACCGTAAACACTAATAAAGGCTTCTAAACCTGTAATGGCAAAATCACATTTAAGCCTTTATTCTTTATAATCCTTATGTTTTTATTCAGCACATTGCATTTTCATACACCAATCTAAACGACAGTTCATGTGCATTCCTGCATGTGGATTGGAGGGTGATTATACTTCAGAGACTGAGTCTCAGAGGAAGGTGTATGCCCTTCGTGTGAACTGATAACCCACAAGGCCACAAACTCTAATATCCTCCTCTCCCCTTCCGTTCCCCTCTTGTCTGTTTAGAGGTACGGGGAGCGTGACCCCAGCTAGGGCAGAAAGGAACAGAGGATTAGATGAAGTGAATTATGACGCATGCCTGTGTTCCTTTGATAAATGCCAGTACTGGACCTATATCTTATTTGGCGTCAGAAAGAAAGAAAGGTCTAGAAGGTTACTATCTTTATTGTTTGTAAGAATGTGCTCAAATGTCACTCCCCTTTTCTCAATGTGCATTTAATCTCAGTCTTTCCTTCTACTCATTGGACGAATCCTTTACACACTGAGCTACGTGCTTCTTGTGAAACTGTATTCCTCCTATTTTGCAAAATATATCTTTTAATAAAATACAAAAACCCAACTTGGTTCTGGTCTCGGTTCTGTCTTATTTGTTTCATTTTACTAAACTTTGAAATCAACATTCCCCCCCTCCTGCTGCAAAGGAAACTTCCACAACAAACCAAATACTAAACAAATACAAATACAGTAAAGTGACCGGAATTTGGGGTGAAATGTCCAGCATTGTGGTTAGCTATGAGTTAGCTGGTCTCTCACAGAGATCTCATTTGTAGCCCTGTTTTTACCTGATACTTTCATAAAAGTACAAACACATGAAGTGAGAGGTATACACATGCTTAAACTTTATTTAAAGCATGATTAACCTGAAGCAGGACGGAGTCATGACTTAAACCACCAAAGGAAGGCTTCTAGCTCAAGCTAGCTAGCGTTAGCAAATTACCTTCAAAGTTGCAAAGAAATGATGAAACGTAAAATTTGAAGTCTTTATTTAATTTGCTACGTGGTGTTGTACTGGATGGCCGGACGACTCTCCGTATATCAACAGATACTTTAGGCAACTCCAGCAAACACCTTGTGAACTTCATCTCAGCCGTACAGATGTTGACCTTTATCAGAGAAACGAGCCATCAGGACTAACAGGACCCTCTTTAAATGAGTCATCAGAGCATAAAGTCAGTCATAGAAACTAAATCAGACTCCTAGAGTCTCTCTAAAATGTTGTGATATATCTTTATATTTTACATGACGTTCATGTTACTACAGGGTTGAGTTTAAATGCAGTTGACGTGTTACATAATGTGTTGTCTTCTAGTTGTGTAATTACTACATCAATATATTATGTCATATGCTACTTATAATGTTCTTTCTATTGTTACCTGTCTAGGGACTACTGATGTAAATTAGCATTGATGCTAACTCGGGCATGTTAACATCTTGATGTCCATGTTCAGTTACTATGACTTTAAATTCATTTATTACAGCAGAAATGACTATCCGTGTAAATAATGCTTTCATTGAGTGAAGGGTTTACAGCTTTTAAATCAAGGAAATCAACTTGGTGACTTTTGTTACAATAAAACAAATGACCACAGTTTGTTTTTCAGTTCCTCGTCGTTTGAGACTAAATGCAAAGACAGACTTATTTTAATGGAAAATATTTGGAATCCAGAAGAGTTTGAGAAACATAATGTTGCTGCTGAAACATCTGAGATATGATTTGGTTGTTTGCTACAACAGAAAAAGGAAATAAAGTGAATCAAATTTGCTAAATGAAAGAAAGCACACAGAACATTATGGAAGTCGGTTTTGGCGGAATATAATTTTCCCGGGAACTTCAGTGCTCTTCTGCCGCACACTGATCTCAAACTTGCGCCAAATCTCGCTCACCTCCTTTCGGATCAGCTGTATTTCCCGCTGCTGCGCTCTGATTGGTCCACCACATCTGCCAGCAACAGCTTCTTCGATTCTCATTGGCTCACAGCGTTGCCAGCGGATGTTACGACAGAAGCCGGCAGTTCATGTGGCGGGAGTTTCAATAGTAGTCGGTTTTGGCGGAATATAATTTTCCCGGGAACTTCAGTGCTGTGTTGTTACATCATTCTGTAACGTGGGGAACTGTTTGTACCAGAGTCCATTTAAAATATCACTGTTTTTACAAATATAACTCTCTATTTGTACTCAGATCCTTTACTGCAGTTAAAGTACTAATACCACACTCTGAAAATACTCAACTACAAGTAAAAGTCCTGCATTAAAAACATGACTGAAGTAAAATGATGTAATAAGGTCATCTATGTTTGTCCTGTGAGAACCACGTATCTCTCAAAAGTTTTAAACCTGTCATGGTGCCTGTTTTCAGCTTTGTGACGATGAGTCTTCCAGCTGACCTGAGAGGCTTTTTAAACACTTTATTTAGCTTTAAGAAGAAGGATATACAAATAATAGAATAGTTAAAAGAGGTAAAGTACATACCGGTACACAAATACATTCAAAAATATCACAAATACATCCGTAAAGGTACAGGGTGCCTGGTAACAAATGCATTCGGTTAAGGGAGAAGCAGCTTGAGCATGTAGGCATTTAACAATAAGATTTAAGTTGGAATAAGTTATACAGTTGAACATTAAGTCTGGCTTCGTAGATCCAAGTACGAATCAGACAAATACAATAAGTTTTAACAAAGTGCAACATCAACAAAAGTCAAAAGAAAGTGCAGCAAATAAAGTCCTACGTCATCATACAGCAGTTCTGTGCATTGATTGTCAACATTTCCCCTGACGGCCTGATTCAGGCCCAGATATTAAAGAGATCAAGTAATAGAGGAGTTGAAGGCTTCACATTGTTTGTTGTCCAGCAGAGAGATCTTCACAGCAGTCTGAACCAGGTTCACATGAAGGCATGTATACCAGTTGGAGATTCAAGTTACTTTGGATGTTGTTAAATGATAGAAAGCTGCGTTCTTTATGTCCCTGATATTAAGAGTCCCAACCTAACCCGGGTTAAGGTCTGTACATACGTACAATAGGCAAGTAGTAGAAAATGAAAATACTCAATTAAAAGTACCTCCTCGTCTCCTCAAGGTGACGTAATGCAATGCATTGTGGGGGAAAGGAGAATCATAGCAAACCGCTGTAAAATAGTACACACTTTTTCATATTATATTATGTTTTGTGATGCCCAACAACATCAAATATAACGGAAAACAGTTTAAATGTATTTACCAACAAGTAAATTGTGCAAATTCGTTGGAAGATGAACCCTGCAACTCGGCCTTTGAATCAATATTTGTGTAAAATGTGTAAAATGATGGACGTCTTTAGTGAGCAGCCGTGTAATAAACCCTCCTGTATGTTGTTAATATGATTTTGTTCGGGGGCTTATTGTTGACCAGCTCAGAAGATTTCTGTAAAGTTCCTTTTCTAATACTGCATCTGGACCAAAAGCACTCATCATTATGATCACTGTTGTGTCTGAGTTGTGTCATACCGTTATCAGTCCATGTGGGGGGGTTCATGTTGTTCTGTTCTCTAAACTCTAAAACTGGTGAAGGCAGAGGGATCGTCTGATGGCCGACCTTCACTGTCGCACTGAATGCTTGCTCTTGGTTATAGTGTGGTCTAGACCTACTCTATCTGTAAAGTGTCTCGAGATAACTCTTGTTATGATTTGATATTATAAATAAAATTGAACTCAGGAGAGGTTTCCTGCAGTAAGACACCATTTCCTGCAGCTCTCTCTGGGTCTTCATCTTCTTTTGCTGCGTCGATGTTCAGGTTTTTCATTTCACATCCATTCCCTGCTTTCTCTGGGTCTTGCTCCTTCCTTCCTCTGAGCCTCTCGATGCAACTCTCTGAAAAAAAGAAAAGCAGTTTGCAACAATTGTTAAAGGACGGAGGAAATAGAGAAGTAGAGAACAAATAGCCTACCTGTATTAGCCCAAATATCATTCTTTGCGTCCTGAACAAAGAGGCTCATTTTATATACTGTCTATGCTCAAAGGTAGTAAGCAGAAATTAGCAAAACAAATGAGAAAAAGTTTTGATACTAACTTTAAGATGATGGTACGGACAATGCAAGCCACAAATGATCATGATAAAGAGCTGTGAAGCTAAGGGTAGTTTCTTTAACTTACTGATCTGTCCTCTCATCAGAACCAGAACAAGGAGAATCCAGAGGAGGAGAACAGAGGGAAAGATAACAGCTCGGCCAGTCTTCCTGTTCTCACCATCTGGAAGAATATCAGAGAAGATGTTGAGTTTAGAAGAAAGGCAGCTTTAAGAAGATACACACCTAACCCTAACCCTGACCATAACTCACACACTAAACAGCCTGAGTCAGGACCCTTTAGTTCTCTGGAGGACTATTAGAAGACATTTACCCCGATGCTCTGACTCGGTCTCTTCTCCCAGTGGAGGTCCAGATGTGCTGAAATCATTTCTCTTTGTCCTATTTGCTTTTCTTTCTGTTTCAAATGACACAAAGAAAGTTCTTCATGATCTGCAGTTGCATTATACAAAACTTAAATATAAAAAACATTATAATTGACCTGTCCTGCTTACCAACAGTGAGGTAAAAATCACAGCGGGCTTTCAGGTCTGGGACGTAGACTTCGTAGGGTCCGGTGTCAGACACATTTACTGAGGAGATCTGCAGCGTCACGGTTCCTCCGATCAGGTCTTCATGGATCAGAGTTGTTCTGTCTCTGTAGTGAGGACTCTGTGGAGGGAAATGGTCCTGTCCATCTCGGTAGACGTGGACCAGATCGTCATAGAGGTCAAGTCTCTTCAGATCCAACGTGTAAGGAGTCAAGTTGACCGGAGGACTCAGAGAACCCCGCAGAGTAACAGCATCCCCTTCTACTGCCTCGATCAGAGTCGGACACACGACACGATACTCTCCTGGGAAACACACATTATACAGACAGAGACATTATTTAGACCGTTTGAAATCCTCTGAAGGACAGACAGCTTTTCAAACTCGTGACATGGTTTTAAATGTAGTGGCACAACAGTTCTTTAAGTTCACTTTCCCACTTCTCCCATTCAGGAGGACAGAGCTGAGTAAATGTATAAGAGCTTGTCAGAAAGGAGGCTGAACAACACTCCAAAGTTGGGTGTGAGAGCCATTTGTGTTTGTTTATTATTTGTTGCTGTTAAACCTCCCGCCACCAGGGGTAGGCTGGGCTGTCAATTTGGCTGCGACAGAGGTGATTTAATCAATGTCCAACTGGGCACAGGTGGGTGGCAGGAGAAGGGAGCAAACCGTTTTTTTAACGGTGTAGTATGTCAGGAGAAGGAAAGTGGAATTAATGTTTTGTGTTTGACGTTTACACATGTAAATTGACTTAAATATGGGAAACTGCCAAAGTTGAAAATAAATGCTTACTGGCGATGTTTGACATTGGTTCACAAAGTGCACGCGTCTTAAATAGTTCAATTATCCACCCAGCAATCGTAGTGGACGTTTTTGAATAGCAAAAGGTCCCTATATTGGGCTAAATGTTGGCGAGGGAAAGTCTGTTGTTGTAAAATGGTGCTGCGGCTCCTTATGAGAGTGTGTGTCAGTCTATGTGAGGAGAAATAGAGAAAGAGGAAGCAGACGGTAGATGCGACCGGAGCTGAGTTGGAGGAGTAAGTTTAGGTTTGGTACATGGTGTGTTCGGAATAAACTCCAGACTAAAAGCCAAGCTCAGTCATTTGCTCACCAGGAACGGGATTTGAACCCATCCGTTATTGAGGTTATAAAGTTGGCCCCTCCGCTGGCTTTGTGACCTCGGCCGCAGAGGAAGCGATTCAGGAAAGGTTAACACTGTGTGTGCTGAATCTGAATATTTCTACATATATCATCAGCGATGTAAAGATACACTCAACTCACGGTTCAACTCACGGTTTGCTCAGGATTTTGTACAGAATGAGCTGCAGACAAATGAGTGAAAAATATTCCTTTATAACCTGTGCAAAATAACAGATGTGTCCTCTTATTAAAAGTGCTAATGAAATCTTATTTTATCTTAAATAACAAAAAGGTAATGAATAATATCCGCTGAAATATAGAAGTTTCTGTCGCCTTGCAGAGTGTCTGAGAGTCTCTCTGGGCCAGAGGGAGCAGTTCCTCCGTTGGCCGCTAAGCCCATGGTTGGTTAAGACATGATTTAAATCATGGCGCTGTTCCTCGGGCCAACAGGATGGAGCCGCAGCCGCTTGAACCAAAAGAAGTTCAGCAGAGACTGTATGCAGAGTAGGCTATAATCATCAACATGAAATCAACATGCTGCATATTGATTTAGACGCCAACTTTTGTTGAATGTAGGAGAAATCTACAGACGCAAATAGACAAAATGTAGTAAAATAAAAGACCTAAATGTGTATTTTGGACTTCTTTTCACAACAAGTCCGAAAGAAGACATGTTATGGAAGAAAAATAGCCCAAAATCTCAAAATTGACCAGTGCATAGAAAGCGATCTCCCCTTAATCCACTTCTCATTGATCTGTGTGTTAATAATTCATCTGAATGTTCTTTTAATCACGTTTTACAGACAAGAATGAACCATTTAATGAAGATAAACACCATTAATTCATGTCATTTAAGTAAACTCCTAATTTTCTAATCAAACACATGCCCAGGTTTATTTTGTGAGTGTCCAGATGAAGACTTTTCAGGAGGAAGAGTAAGAAAGAGGTCTTCTATCTCTTCTGTAGGTTATCTTATTAATCAGAAACAAAGCTCTTGTATTAATATAGTTCAGGTCAGGTTAAATCGTCACAGATCGTCTTCACACTGCTTAGTTGTGTTATTGTTCAGTAATGAGCTCATATTTATATTTTACATTTTCAGAAACAATGAAATGCGTTTTTTTTTTGGAGGGGGAAATAATCACAGCTAATATTCAAAGGAGCAGACTCATATGAATTAAACTCACCCAGGAGAGTTTCAGGAAACAGGAGAAACGTTATTAAAACGATCTTCATCATCACGGCCAGGAGAGGAGTAAACGTCTTCATAACATCTGGGGAGAAATGCATTCAACTGAGCAGGTTCCTCAGCTCACCCACATATGTTTTGACAATTACCCTGACTGTTATCAGCGCAGTCAAATGATCAGAATGATCCCGTAGATGTTATTCGCCGCCACAGCCTGCTGCGCTCCCCTCGCCGCGCCCCTTTAAGACAGAAACACGACGAGGGAACGCCCCTACAGGGGTAGATCACATGACGCTGGTCGGTGGTTGAAGAAGTATTCAGATTCTTTATTTAACTTGTGTTGTCCTCGTTTCAACCTTGAAAAAAAAAAAAATTCTGACATTTGTGACGCCTTTGTTCATAATTTGTTTTTGCTTTTTCCAACGTTTTAAATTTTTTAATTTTTTCTTCTACACATTTTCAGCGCTTATTTCTACGTCCAATATTTTCTGATATGAAACAAAAATTTAAAACGGGCCGATGTGACCCGAAGTCAACACAAGGGTTAATGCAAAATTAAGTAAACGTAGCCTCCTGACACCACACTGTAAAATACTCTGTTAAAGTAAAAGTAGGCTATAAGAAGGTTATTTAAGTAAAAGTATGAAGGCTAAGTATCATCAGGAAAATGCAGCCTACTTAAAGTAGTCCTATTAAAAGTAGAATAGCTATAAGTAGGCTACTCAATGCAAATCATCACGTTTTAAATTAGGAGTTTACTTAAATTACATGAATTAATGGTGTTTATCTTCATTAAATGGTTCATTCTTGTCTGTAAAACGTGATTAAAAGAACATTCAGATGAATTATTAACACACAGATCAATGAGAAGTGGATTAAGGGGAGATCGCTTTCTATGCACTGAGAGAAAGACAGAGCGAGAGAGAGAGAGAGAGAGGGAGAGAGAGAGAGAGAGAGAGAGAGAGAGAGAGAGGGAGAGAGAGAGAGAGAGAGAGAGAGAGAGAGGGAGAGAGAGAGAGAGAGAGAGAGAGAGGGAGAGAGAGAGAGAGAGGGAGAGAGAGAGAGAGAGAGAGAGAGAGAGAGAGAGAGAGAGAGAGAGACAGGGGGAATGTTTTTAGGCACGGTTACCACCCTCAAATGGCACCATTTACTAAGAATGACCGAGCTGCTGCCGCCGCGGATCCCCAGCGCTCCAGAGACAGACATGGGCTTGACTAGACTACTTCTGGGTTTGTGAATGGTCGTGTTATTTGTTGTTGAAAGTAACGCCAGCAGCTCTTGTTGGGTGTCCCGTCGATGGAAGATAGGTAACCTACAAGCCAATGCGTATTTTTGGCCTATATATATTGTATATTTAGTCCCATACTAGTAGTATAATTTTCAAAAGATGACTGAAAGATGTATCATTTAGGCTAGATCTTCTTTCCACCAATTTCTAAACAGTCAGAGCTGAACATCTACACGGTGTATGTTAGTGAATGCAGACGTTCCTCAGCCCGTTTCTCCTGCCCTAGAAGAGAATAACAATAGGGGCGGAGTTATATAAAAACATGTTTGCTAAAAATACAAGTAGGCTACCGTTTCTAACTTCTGATTGGGTGTAGGCAGTCTAAATCCCGCCTCCAAACGCCACTTAAGCATACGCCCCAACCAACTTCTAACCTTTGAACTTTCTGTCTCTTTCTGCAGCTTTTCTCTGACTAATCAGAAAGACACTCTCAAACCACGATGCTTGCAGAAGGAGGTTTTGGAAATACCTATGTGATGAGTGAATTCTCTCTCTCTGTCTTTCTCTCTCTCTCTCTCTCTCTCTCTCTCTCTCTCTCTCTCTGTCTTTCTCTCTGTCTTTCTCTCTCTCTCTCTCTCTCTATCTCTCTGTCTTTCTCTCTGTCTTTCTCTCTCTCTCTCTCTCTCTCTGTCTTTCTCTCTGTCTTTCTCTCTCTCTCTCTCTCTCTCTCTCTCTCTCTCTCTCTCTCTGTCTTTCTCTCTGTCTTTCTCTCTCTCTCTCTATCTCTCTGTCTTTCTCTGTCTTTCTCTCTCTCTCTCTCTCTCTCTCTCTCTCTGTCTTTCTCTCTCTCTCTCTCTCTCTCTCTCTCTCTCTCTCTCTCTCTCTCTCTCTCTCTCTCTCTCTCTCTCTCTCTCTCTAATAAAGAATATACGGAGGAAATGAATTATTGTTAATAAGTGTTGCTTGTTATTATTCCAGTTATTTGATACACATTTTGAAACGAGGTAGGGGTAATGTGGCTCCATGCATTTCTTTTTTGGAAACGCTCATGCGATAAGGGAATTGGTTTGTTATTGTTATTCCAGTTTTTCAGTTTTTCTCTTTAAATTAAATATTGTTCAATAAAATCAGTGACATTAATGAAGTGTATGCATTGTGTATTATTATTATTATAGTAATTTTATAGATTAAAGAATAACTAAATGAATGGGTCACATATCAAACCAACAAGGGAGTCAATTGAACTCAATATTGGGCTGGTGGGTCTGACCCAGTAATGAGTTGCATTAACCCAACATACTGGGTTATCGCAGCTCAAGGCTTGTATGTGGACGCGCCGACAGTTCTGTTGTCATTCCTCATTAGGGAGACTGAAAACTATACACTATAGCTTTAAAATGGCCCAATGAAATGGCTACATGGGGACTAACATCATCACACATAACTAAGATTGGGCTCATTTAATCCGCAGGAGTCTCAGCTTTCCAGTCAGACCCAATTCATGAAACTCTGAGACTGTTCAGGGACGAAATATTCAAATAGGCCTACACAATTTTAGACTAAAGAAGGAAATAATCCATCTGTATTGCATTAGAAAAACTGCATGGGATTATAAATAGGAGACATGTGTAACCCATAAAACCTATTTTTGTTCAGATATCTTGAGTTGAGAGGTGAAGGGACCCCTTTGAAAATAGCCATGCCAGATTTTCTCTCGCCAAAATGTAGCCTTATTGCCTTAACATGCTGCTGATTATGTATCGTTATAAATGTCTGGCAAACTGTATTTGAGTAATACTGCCCGAAGTAAAAGCAAATGACAGTGTAGCAGCTCAGCCCGTAGGGAGTTGGGTCAGGTTCAAGTCCTCATATGGGACCGAAGTAGCCTATATAGGCAAAATAAAATAATATAAACAATATGATATTCAAATGTTTGACTTCCTTCTTTTAATAACTAACACAGTAGCCTACTTTTACTTTTACTTTCAGTACTTGAGTAGGCTACTACATTTTTAAATAAACTACTTTCAATAATAAGTACAACAAATGTTAAATACTTTAGTACTTCCACTTAAGTGTTGTGCTTGAAGAGCACTTAAACTTCTACTCAAGATACTTTTTTGATAAAGAATTTGTACTTTTACTCACGTCTGGGTCTCTAGTAACATGTCTGCGGCTGACTGACTTAGTGCTGGCATGGGGGGGGGGAGTGGCCTAGGCCTACGTCTAGTGGGCGTGCGACTAGAAAGCGTTATATGAGACACGAGCCGCGGGACCAGGGTATGAAGGGCTTGTTCCGATAAAGTGGTGGGTTGAGATAGAGTAGTAGGCCTAGGCTACAGGCGGACACACGCTACACTAGTGACCACAGACTGTATAGGCTACAGAGTGTGACCGACAGGGTTTGGGCATTACTCCTCTCCTGGACGTGATGATGAAGAGACTTTTAATAACTTTTCTCCTGTTTCCTGAAACTATCCTGGGTGAGTTTAATTCATATGAAACGGATCATTTGAATATTAGCTGTGATTATAGATAACCTAACTGTAGGCAGTCAGAAGAGATAGAAGACCTCTTTCTTACTCTTCCTCCTGAAAAGTCTTCATCTGGACACTCACAAAATAAACCTGGGCATGTGTTTGATTAGAAAATTAGGAGTTTACTTAAATGACATGAATTAATGGTGTTTATCTTCATTAAATGGTTCATTCTTGTCTGTAAAACGTGATTAAAAGAACATTCAGATGAATTATTAACACACAGATCAATGAGAAGTGGATTAAGGGGAGATCGCTTTCTATGCACTGGTCAATTTTGAGATTTTGGGCTATTTTTCTTCCATAACATGTCTTCTTTCGGACTTGTGGTGAAAAGAAGTCCAAAATACACATTTAGGTCTTTTATTTTACTACATTTTGTCTATTTGCGTCTGTAGATTTCTCCTACATTCAACAAAAGTTGGCGTCTAAATCAATATGCAGCATGTTGATTTCATGTTGATGATTATAGCCTACTCTGCATACAGTCTCTGCTGAACTTCTTTTGGTTCAAGCGGCTGCGGCTCCATCCTGTTGGCCCGAGGAACAGCGCCATGATTTAAATCATGTCTTAACCAACCATGGGCTTAGCGGCCAACGGAGGAACTGCTCCCTCTGGCCCAGAGAGACTCTCAGACACTCTGCAAGGCGACAGAAACTTCTATATTTCAGCGGATATTATTCATTACCTTTTTGTTATTTAAGATAAAATAAGATTTCATTAGCACTTTTAATAAGAGGACACATCTGTTATTTTGCACAGGTTATAAAGGAATATTTTTCACTCATTTGTCTGCAGCTCATTCTGTACAAAATCCTGAGCAAACCGTGAGTTGAACCGTGAGTTGAGTGTATCTTTACATCGCTGATGATATATGTAGAAATATTCAGATTCAGCACACACAGTGTTAACCTTTCCTGAATCGCTTCCTCTGCGGCCGAGGTCACAAAGCCAGCGGAGGGGCCGACTTTATAACCTCAATAACGGATGGGTTCAAATCCCGTTCCTGGTGAGCAAATGACTGAGCTTGGCTTTTAGTCTGGAGTTTATTCCGAACACACCATGTACCAAACCTAAACTTACTCCTCCAACTCAGCTCAGCCATCTTGAGTCGACTCCTCCGCCTCAGCTCCGGTCGCATCTACCGTCTGCTTCCTCTTCCTCTATTTCTCCTCTGCACACACACACACACACACACACACACAATCCGCTAATCTTTGCAGCTCTAATTGAAATCTGATTCTATCATTAGACTCTATAGGGGCATATCTTGTACTCGCCCAAAACCCGACCCAAGTGTCTTTGCTAGTTTAAGACCGACCCAGTTGTCAATTTCCCGTCTAGCACCCACGTCGTTTAAATAGCAAATGCACCTGCGCCCATCAGTGCGCCCATGGGCGTGCTGGTCTTACAGGGAGGTGTGTTCAGGTGCATTCTGGTCTTATAGAGAGGTGTGTTCAGGTGCATTCTGGGCGTATTGCTATCTTGAGGCAGCGGGAAGTGATCGTGCCATTGACCAACAAAAACCTGGTCTAAAGTCACTAACGCAGCATTTCATTGTTATTTTAACAGAGCATTAGTAAAATGCTTCTAGGCTCGTGCACAGCGCGCACACTATGCTTGTTACACACACACACACACACACACACACACACACACACACACACACACACACACACACACACACACACACACACACACACACGGAGCTCTCTCATAAGGAGCCGCAGCACCATTTTACAACAACAGACTTTCCCTCGCCAACATTTAGCCCAACTTTGGAGCGTTGTTCAGCCTCCTTTCTGACAAGCTCTTATACATTTACTCAGCTCTGTCCTCCTGAATGGGAGAAGTGGGAAAGTGAACTTAAAGAACTGTTGTGCCACTACATTTAAAACAATGTAAACGAGTTTGAAAAGCTGTCTGTCCTTCAGAGGATTTCAAACGGTCTAAATAATGTCTCTGTCTGTATAATGTGTGTTTCCCAGGAGAGTATCGTGTCGTGTGTCCGACTCTGATCGAGGCAGTAGAAGGGGATGCTGTTACTCTGCGGGGTTCTCTGAGTCCTCCGGTCAACTTGACTCCTTACACGTTGGATCTGAAGAGACTTGACCTCTATGACGATCTGGTCCACGTCTACCGAGATGGACAGGACCATTTCCCTCCACAGAGTCCTCACTACAGAGACAGAACAACTCTGATCCATGAAGACCTGATCGGAGGAACCGTGACGCTGCAGATCTCCTCAGTAAATGTGTCTGACACCGGACCCTACGAAGTCTACGTCCCAGACCTGAAAGCCCGCTGTGATTTTTACCTCACTGTTGGTAAGCAGGACAGGTCAATTATAATGTTTTTTATATTTAAGTTTTGTATAATGCAACTGCAGATCATGAAGAACTTTGTTTGTGTCATTTGAAACAGAAAGAAAAGCAAATAGGACAAAGAGAAATGATTTCAGCACATCTGGACCTCCACTGGGAGAAGAGACCGAGTCAGAGCATCGGGGTAAATGTCTTCTAATAGTCCTCCAGAGAACTAAAGGGTCCTGACTCAGGCTGTTTAGTGTGTGAGTTATGGTCAGGGTTAGGGTTAGGTGTGTATCTTCTTAAAGCTGCCCTTCTTCTAAACTCAACATCTTCTCTGATATTCTTCCAGATGGTGAGAACAGGAAGACGGCCCTAGCTGTTATCTTTCCCTCTGTTCTCCTCCTCTGTATTCTCCTTGTTCTGGTTCTGATGAGAAGAAAGATCAGTAAGTTAAAGAAACTAACTTTTGCTCCACAGCTCTTTATCATGATAATTTGTGGTGTTAGTTGTATCTTTCCATGTCCGTGTTTTCACTGTGAACTGATGTGATATCAGTGCTTGATATCTCATGTCTGTGTTTGGAGTTGTTGAAGTCAAACCAGAACCAGACTGAAACCGTCAAACAGACTGATCCTGGTACACTTGGTGTGCTTTAATCCACATTGATGCTCCGATGTGAGCCATATACCGCATTAACCCGAATATAAGACGACCCCGAAAATACTCCGTACTTTACCATCATCTTAAAGTAAGCATCAAAACTTTTTCTCATTTGTTTGTTAATTTCTGGACTACTATCTTTGAGCCTCTTTGTTCAGGATGCTCCCCCCCCCCCCCCCCCCCCCGGCTGCTGTTTGGCGCCACCTGTCGTTGAGGATGTATATTGGTGTTTTAAAGTCTAGACCCTGAATATAGGACAACCTCACTTTTTCAGATATATTCATAGGAAGAAAAAATGATATTTGGGCTAATACAGGTAGGCTATTTGTTCTCTACTTCTCTATTTCCTCCGTCCTTTAACAATTGTTGCAAACTGCTTTTCTTTTTTTCAGAGAGTTGCATCGAGAGGCTCAGAGGAAGGAAGGAGCAAGACCCAGAGAAAGCAGGGAATGGATGTGAAATGAAAAACCTGAACATCGACGCAGCAAAAGAAGATGAAGACCCAGAGAGAGCTGCAGGAAATGGTGTCTTACTGCAGGAAACCTCTCCTGAGTTCAATTTTATTTATAATATCAAATCATAACAAGAGTTATCTCGAGACACTTTACAGATAGAGTAGGTCTAGACCACACTATAACCAAGAGCAAGCATTCAGTGCGACAGTGAAGGTCGGCCATCAGACGATCCCTCTGCCTTCACCAGTTTTAGAGTTTAGAGAACAGAACAACATGAACCCCCCCACATGGACTGATAACGGTATGACACAACTCAGACACAACAGTGATCATAATGATGAGTGCTTTTGGTCCAGATGCAGTATTAGAAAAGGAACTTTACAGAAATCTTCTGAGCTGGTCAACAATAAGCCCCCGAACAAAATCATATTAACAACATACAGGAGGGTTTATTACACGGCTGCTCACTAAAGACGTCCATCATTTTACACATTTTACACAAATATTGATTCAAAGACCGAGTTGCAGGGTTCATCTTCCAACGAATTTGCACAATTTACTTGTTGGTAAATACATTTAAACTGTTTTCCGTTATATTTGATGTTGTTGGGCATCACAAAACATAATATAATATGAAAAAGTGTGTACTATTTTACAGCGGTTTGCTATGATTCTCCTTTCCCCCACAATGCATTGCATTACGTCACCTTGAGGAGACGAGGAGGTACTTTTAATTGAGTATTTTCATTTTCTACTACTTGCCTATTGTACGTATGTACAGACCTTAACCCGGGTTAGGTTGGGACTCTTAATATCAGGGACATAAAGAACGCAGCTTTCTATCATTTAACAACATCCAAAGTAACTTGAATCTCCAACTGGTATACATGCCTTCATGTGAACCTGGTTCAGACTGCTGTGAAGATCTCTCTGCTGGACAACAAACAATGTGAAGCCTTCAACTCCTCTATTACTTGATCTCTTTAATATCTGGGCCTGAATCAGGCCGTCAGGGGAAATGTTGACAATCAATGCACAGAACTGCTGTATGATGACGTAGGACTTTATTTGCTGCACTTTATTTTGACTTTTGTTGATGTTGCACTTTGTTAAAACTTATTGTATTTGTCTGATTCGTACTTGGATCTACGAAGCCAGACTTAATGTTCAACTGTATAACTTATTCCAACTTAAATCTTATTGTTAAATGCCTACATGCTCAAGCTGCTTCTCCCTTAACCGAATGCATTTGTTACCAGGCACCCTGTACCTTTACGGATGTATTTGTGATATTTTTGAATGTATTTGTGTACCGGTATGTACTTTACCTCTTTTAACTATTCTATTATTTGTATATCCTTCTTCTTAAAGCTAAATAAAGTGTTTAAAAAGCCTCTCAGGTCAGCTGGAAGACTCATCGTCACAAAGCTGAAAACAGGCACCATGACAGGTTTAAAACTTTTGAGAGATACGTGGTTCTCACAGGACAAACATAGATGACCTTATTACATCATTTTACTTCAGTCATGTTTTTAATGCAGGACTTTTACTTGTAGTTGAGTATTTTCAGAGTGTGGTATTAGTACTTTAACTGCAGTAAAGGATCTGAGTACAAATAGAGAGTTATATTTGTAAAAACAGTGATATTTTAAATGGACTCTGGTACAAACAGTTCCCCACGTTACAGAATGATGTAACAACACAGCACTGAAGTTCCCGGGAAAATTATATTCCGCCAAAACCGACTACTATTGAAACTCCCGCCACATGAACTGCCGGCTTCTGTCGTAACATCCGCTGGCAACGCTGTGAGCCAATGAGAATCGAAGAAGCTGTTGCTGGTGGACCAATCAGAGCGCAGCAGCGGGAAATACAGCTGATCCGAAAGGAGGTGAGCGAGATTTGGCGCAAGTTTGAGATCAGTGTGCGGCAGAAGAGGGAAAGAGAGAGAAGCAGAGGGCTTCAAGAGAAGACAACACACTCCACTCTTTACTGAGAAGACTTCTGACAACTTCTAAAAAGGTAACTTTATCTCTCACTCTTTCATTTAAGCGGTAGGAACCGAAATACATTTGTTAATCGTAACCGGAAGAGAGCACTTCATCTTATTGTTCAGAGTTAGTTTGCTAGTTTGTCGTCTAAAATTAAACGCGTACCTGCGTTTTAACGTTTTATATTTCTCTTTAGTATGATCCTAATGTCAACTCGATGTGTTTTAGGTTGAACTATAGTCATAATAATACCGAAATGTGGTAATAGTTCTGTAAACGCCACCGTTTGGATCTCTCTCTGCTGTATATTCCCGCCATTATGTAACTATTGTTTGTTCTGCGCGCGATTTAAGGTAAATATAACCGTTGGGATGAAGTATTATAAACGTTAACATCAGTACGTTTATGTTATCTAAGATATTACCTAATTATATTAAGCTAATTTGGTGTTTTAACATGAAGTTAAATCGACTTGTAGGTAACTTCAGATTCAGCTGCATTCAAATCACCGAAACTTTATTGAAATCTTTACATTTACACGTGACGTAGATTAACATTTTGGTCGAGTAGAATAACTTAAATATTTAAGACGACGAGACTATTTTTATTTTATGCTACGTTATACTCCTATCTCTGAGGTAAATATTGTATAATAATAAATATATATATAAATAATAATAATAATAACAATAACAATAATAACTATATATATATATATATATATATATATAAATAAAATAATAATATAAAACGTATTTTGATGCTAACGTTTTCCTTCTTTAACTTGGCTTAAAGGGTTGGGGTTAGCGGAAACCAACTAATACTGGACCAATGGCAAAGGTTGTTGTTCCCATCAGTCACTCAGACTCAAGAAACATGAGATAATAGGGTCAATGTTCAGAAAATTACCCTTTTTAAAAACATTTCACACAGTACTGTTGTTGTTTAGGGTAGAAGGCTAGAAATAATATCCAAACAGGTCAACGTGGCAGCATCCGACCAATGATGTTTGTCTGTATGTGTGTGATACTTAAATTAGTTTTGTTCAGTACTTCACACATCTGTGTGTAATGACGGAGAGATTCTTCGCTGAGTTAACCCTGGGCAGCGTTGTTGGAAAGATTTAAGAATAAAATAAATAATTGTTCTCGTATGAAACATGTTTCTCGTGTAAAAAAAAAAAAATGAACATAGTCAGATATTGTGTGTGATCACGTGCTATATTGTTCTTATAATCTTGGCCATGACACACAGGTGCACACACACACACAGGCGCACACGCACACAGGCGCACACACACACACACACACACACACACACACACACACACACAGGCGCACACACACACACAGGCGCACACACACACACACACACAGGCGCACACACACACACACACAGGCGCACACACACACACAGGCGCACACACACACACAGGCGCACACACACACACACACAGGCGCACACACACACACAGGCGCACACACACACACAGGCGCACACACACACACACACACACACAGGCGCGCACACACACACACACACAGGCGCACACACACAGGCACACACACACAGGCGCACACCCACAAACAAACAAACAAACAGACACACTGCTGCCAGAGGACAATAATATCATTGTATAATGATGATCTTTGCTGTTATAAAATTCAAATATCCGTTTCTGAATATGTTTTCAGTAACTTATTTTGCTGAGTTTTCGTCCCAGACAATTTAAGATCTCCAAAGGGAGAACGTTACTGAACGTTACTGAACGTTACTGTATTTGTTGTTGTACTCGTATGGAAACGTCTGTAAAAAAAAAAATCTTAAATAAAATGCAGAAACTCTTAATGTAGAAGTCAGGAGCTATCTGCTGAAGTTCAGGGGAAACGTATCGTTTTACGTGCTAATGGCTGATCTTCATGTTTCAGCGTCAACATGCCGAGCACACGCTCTCACGGTGGGGTCCAGCCCACGCTGGCGTTCCCTCGCCGTAAATCCTGCAGAGTTTCCACTCGCTCCAAGACGCCGCAGCTGGATGGAAAGTCTCCTGCTCCGCCACCGACCAAGCCCGGCCCCCAGCCCCTCGACCCGGCCCTGACCCGGATCGGACCGCTGTCCCCGAGGCGTCCCGCCGAGGAGCCCACCCTGCTCTCCCCTAAAAGAGCAGTCGCCCACCCGTCTCCCCTCTCGCCCAGATGCCCCACAGCCCAGCCGGCGTCCCCCGGCCTCCAGACACGACTTCCACTCAGCCCCCGGAAACGCACAGGTGAGACAGACGCCACAGGACGGGGAGACGAGACGATCTTCCTGTTGGAGCAGGGTCCAAAATTAGACTTGGAGAACTTTAATTTCCCCGAGATGCAGTTTGTACAGTACAGGCATATTGACACAATCTTTTCATGGGATTTCTCGATTACCTACAAGTATTACAACTAGACTAGATATTGTTTGGGAATTACGTTACAACAATATTGTATTAAACATCAGATAAGTGAATTCTCTGCTTGGCTATCTTAACCAAAAGTTACCTTCATTTTTTTTATTTATTTCATATGCCACCTTCCCCTTCTATAGTTCTTTTAAAACAAGGCTTTAGAGGTTTGTTTGATGCTGCCTTTTATTAAAATAAGTAACTGTTCATTTCTTACACAGCACTGACATTTTTATTCTTATATTTCATAGTTGTATGTAACGTTGAAGCAAGTTGAAATGCCTTGTTGCTGAAATGGCTATATCATTAAAGGTGCCTTGCCTTGTACGAACGGCATCAACGTCACATTATTGCAATACATTTAGAATGAACATATCGCGATATTCAGGTCTGTAAAACACACATTGAACCAGACATCTAATGTACAACACTGCTTATCTAACACATAACAGACACACATCAATACATAGAATACAGTAAGGAGTATGTTGCACTTCCCTAAAAGGCCTAATGTCATAAATAAATTAATCTACTCTCAGTACTTCACATATAGAGTTTTGTTTGCTCTGTTGGTTCTGACGTTAGGGTATCGATAGCTACGACCAGCAGCGAGCGGCTTGAACTCCACTGAAAGTGGATGGGATGATGGAGCAGGGTCCAAAATTAGCACCATCTACCAGCCAAATGCTGGTAAAATATGCACGAGGCCGGTGGATCGGCTTCACTCGCCAGCCCAAAAACAACAGTTATCTATTTGAGTGGCCGGTAAAAGTAACCTTCGCTATTTGGCAGGTGGACCGAAAAGTTAACTTGGATCCTGTGTTGGAATGATAAACAAATCAAAACGAGTACGTCACTCCCTCAACGGGCTACACAGTGTTTCATGTTTAACCAAAAAGGATCTTACGTATATCTCTGAAGGGATCCTCTTCATAACGTCAGACACTTGGAACAATAACCTCAGCCTGTCAGTGGCAGAAACGGCACTTATTGGGGGGCGTGAATTGAAGATGCGCATGTGCCCGTTAACGTTAACATTGAAGTCACATTGTTTTGCATCCAGCTTGATACTGGATCAATATCCAACATTGTTATTCCCATCAGTCCTTTAGGCCTTTTTTATTTTTTATTTTTTAAATGTCTTTGCACACCAGAAACGTGTCTGACGCGGCGCTGCTAGCCTTGTCTGTACACATGGATGTTTCCCATTGATAAAATGAAATAATAGCGTGTCCTTCAACTTTACTGATTTGATTACAGCAAAGACAACGGCGGCAGTATTGACGGCAAAATAGGCTACAGAATATTTCGTTCTGTTTTGACAGGTGCAATATTTGAAAATCGATAATTATTTCTTTTAACTTACATTTATATCTGCATTTATGTCAAAACCTAGAGACTTTCAAACCTCAAAATGTCATTTATTAAATGTATTTGTCAAAATGACAAACCTCTTTTCCTATTCTATTCTGCTTCCAACACGCTTGCGTGTCGCGTGAAAAATAGGCGCCGGTTCCATTTCTAGCATGCACGTGTTTTCGACGCGGCTCGAGTCGCGCCTGAGACGTGCGTGTCACTCAGGCAGCGTGCACGCTCTCACCTGTTAACATGTGAGCCGAAATATGAACGACCACGCAGCCAGTGTGCAGGCGGCCTAAGACACAGAAACAATGGGGAAATGGGGCTCAGGTTATCACCGGTTTTAATTCCTTTTGAATGTTAGATTAATTTATTTACAACTGTTAGTTAAAGGACAATTCCGGTCAATTTCAACACGTAGCTCTGTTTGGAAATTTGGAGTGCTGTCAGTAGCAAAAAAAACAAACATTCGGTGCTGCCTACACCGTGTTATCCTCCTGCTAGCGTTAGCACCCAACAGGCTTAAACAGGGCAAGTTTTAAATGTGTTTTAAGCCTCTAAACATGTTTGAGATGTCATTACAAGTGCCTCCCCATGTGCAGTGATTCCTTCTGAGGGAACACAGTGAATCTGACTGCAGTCGATGTGACAGAAAGGCATGAAAGTTGTGTTAATCCAGCCAGTGCACATACCTGTTCGTTTCCTGTTTTCTGGTCAAGTCCACACTAGTCGATTGTCGAACTCATACAATCCAATTTTTCAGTCAGTTTCTCGCTACTGACAGCACTCCAAATTTTCAAACAACAGAGCTATGTGTTGAAATCGACCGGAGTTCTCCTTTTAAAGGAATAGTTCAACACGTTGGATTACGGTTATCTGCTTTCCTGCTGACAATTAAAGTTGTGGAGTCTACAAACATAACGGAGCGAGTTCCTCCACGTTAACCGTGAATGAAGCCGTCTATTATTTCTCTCCAGGTGACGACAACGACTGTAACCTGCTGGGGTCTCCGCCCAAACAGAGCAAGCCAGCCGCGGCGTCGCCCAGGAAGCTCGGCTTTGACGAGAACTCGCCGCTCGTAGCTCGGCGACGGCTGGTCCCACCCTCATCACCCAGGCGACCGGTCTCGCCTACCGCCGCGTCGTCCCCGAGGCGCCACGTCACGCCTGCTGGACGCCAGGCCCGCCAAAACTCAGAGGGGAAGTCGCCCGCCGACAGTAAGAGGATCTTATTTGTTTGAAAAGTTACATTTTTATCAGCAAAACTCAAAGTTAGTGCTAACTGTTATCATCAGAGGTGGACGACTCGAGTCGCCAATTTGAGACTTTGACAATTTGTCGCCTTTTTCCAACAGCATTTAAATGTTTAAAAACTGTTCAAAGGGGGAACATTGACAACAGCTTCACAGATGTCCCTGTAGATCTGTAGATCTGCCGCTGTGGTCTCGGTTAAAGCCAGGCTGAACTCCACATGAATGCTCTTGTCTGCATCGCCGTTCACCCTTTCACGTCCTGTCCACGTTTCTCCTCCAGGGTCGAGGTTTCTGAGCGTGAAGCAGGCGCTCCACACGGCCGTCCCCGAGCGACTGCTGTCCCGGGAGACGGAGCGGGCGGCCATCCGCTCCTTCCTGGAGGAGAAGGCCCTGCAGCGGCTCCCCGGCAGCCTGTACATCTCCGGGGCTCCGGGCACCGGCAAGACTGCCTGCCTCAACTGTGTGCTGCAGGAGATGAAGGTACTTGGTCGGAATAATACCACAAATATCTGAACTGGTGCTGTCAGTTAAACGCGTTATTAACGGCGTTAACGCAAACCCATTTTAACGGCGTACTTTTTTTCTCCTCGTGAGATTAATGTTCTTTTTGGCCTAGCAAACTTTGTAGTTTTTTTCACATGCTGTTGCAACAACTAGTAACGTTAGAAAAACTACAACACCGCACCGGATCTAGCTAGACCGGAAACAGAACAACAGGCACGCCACACACACTGGGTAGGGCTTACGAGCCGGCCAAAGAGTAGTAGGCTAACGTCACGTTTTGAGTGGATGGCGAGCGCGAGACGCCGAAATGGATGCCAATAAGATTCTGAATGGAAAGTTTACTTTTAAAAAGTTGCCAAATGGTTCCACTGAGAAGACCAAAGGGATCTGTGTGTTTGGTCGTTGTGAACTGAGCTATCATCGCAGCACGTCCAGTCTGAAATACCACTTGATGGCCGAGCACACAGCTGATGGCCAAGCACACGGCTGATGGCCAAGCACACGGCTGATGGCCAAGCACACGGCTGATGGCCAAGCACACGGCTGATGGCCAAGCACACGGCTGATGGCCAAGCACACGGCTGATGGCCGAGCACACGGCTGATGGCCGAGCACACACACGGCTGATGGCCGAGCACACACACGGCTGATGGCCGAGCACACACAGCTGATGGCCAAGCACACAGCTGATGAGAATTCTCCGCCCCCTCGTCAAAGCCAGGCGACGAAAGCACAAAGCAAGCCGATCCACTTTTCTGTGTTGATAAGAGCATTAAAATGAGAAAAAATAATTGGACAAAAAGAAATCTAGGGACATTTAGACTAGATACAAATGTGCACTTAATTGCGAGTTAACTATGACATTAATGCGATTAATCGTGATTAAATATTTTAATCGTTTGACAGCACTGAACGAACATTACGTCTGAACGTCTGAATGAAGGAGCGAGGGGTGCAAGAAGTTCAAATTGGAGGAGTTTGTAGAGCGGCAGTAACACCTAGTGGGGACTTCAGATTACTGCAGACATGTGAAAGAGCAGCTTGCAGTCAGATGACACTGAAGTAATCAGAGGGGAAAGTAACTTAGTACATTTAGTATGTACTATAGGTACTTAAGTAGGACTTCAGGGTTCTGCACTGGAATAAATGAAATGTACAGGAGTGAGAGGGCAAACTTAACTTTAAATTATATGATTTTTATTAGTATGTGAAATGTTGGACGTTTTAATCTTTTAAAACTCAAAAAGGAAAAAGTAATAAAGAGCAACTTAAAAGAAGGGGTTTTGAGGGGAGAATGAGCAGAAATGAAACAAACACGGTTACTTGGAAAAGAAGGCGTTTAACTTGGACTCCCCTCAAGAGAAGAAACGGGACGTTTGAAGACGTCACTGAGCGCAAAAAAATATTAACTATCGTGTTTTTCTGGGTTCAAATTTAAACTTTTTTTGGTCTTTTTCTGCACTATTTCCAGCTTTTTTTTTTTTTTTTTTTTTTTTTTTTTTTTGGTCACTTATTCAGATCTTTTCTCCATTTATTTTTGTTTTTTCTCTATTTATTTTTCTTTGTCTCCAAATGATATCAAATTGAATACAACACCCAAATTCAATGGAAGTAGTGAACTGATCATTTAATTTACTAGTTGTACGGAACATCCACATATTTTTAACAATTTGGTTGAAATAAACCCAAATTTGTGATATAGAAACTTTTTTTAAAAATGGGTCAAATTTAGACGTGAGGACAACAGGAGGGTTAACAAAATGTAACGTTTGTTACAGTTTTACTCGCTTGTTTATCAGACATTTCCAGACTTTTAGGCCCTGTAAAGACGACGGTATGGTCCGGTTATTGGTTTCTAACGTGTGTGTGTGTGTGTGTGTGTGTGTGTGTGTGTGTGTGTGTGTGTGTGTGTGGTCCCGCCAGGCGGAGCTGGCACCAGTGCAGACGGTGGTGGTGAACTGTATGAGTCTGAGGAGCTCCCACGCCATCTTCCCGCTGCTGGCCGACAAACTGAGAGCGCCCGGCGGGCAGAACGGGCTGCAGAGGTTCCTGACGGCCCCGGGGCCCGCTGTGTGAGTAACTAACCGCTACGGTGGGAGTCTGACATGATCTCAGGCCGTTACTGAGACAACATTCAGCGTCTACGTTGTTGAGTGTCCCACAGTTTATTTGTATGTGCGTCTGGTTATTCAGCGTACTTTTTTGATAAATGATTGAATTTGTAAAATGTTTTTCTTTTTAAATGGTTTAATTTTGACTGAAAATCGTTTCTTTTTGGTCTTTTTTTTGTAAGTTAAAAAAGTAAACTTTATTGATAAACTGCCTTTCAAAAGCAGGGTTACAAGGTGCTGTACACGGCAACGTGGAATACAAACTTAACTTAAAAACAGGGGACACAATATAACTACTAAACTAAAGGGAAACAAAATAATTAAAGCAAGAAGTCCCCGTATGGACCAAAGTACGGAGTGTGGATTGGTAGCCAGTTCACCGGATGGTAAAACTGTCTTTGTCAACAATAGTGTTGAAATAAAGAAATCTGTAAATATGATTATCAGTTAACTATGAAGTGAAGCTGGTTAAGACTTAAGACGTACGAAATCCATTCTGCTTGTTTGTTTCTATCCCTTTGAGCTGAGTACTTGATGTATTTCTGAGAAGTTAGTTAGTTAGTTAGATAGATAGATAGATAGCGTTACTGAAGCCCCAGTCAGTGATCCTCTGTTTGGTCCTCAGGCTGCTGGTTCTGGACGAGATGGACCAGCTGGACAGTAAAGCTCAGGACGTCCTGTACACCATCTTTGAGTGGCCGTACCTGCCCGAGTCTCGCCTCTGCCTCGTCGGTAAGAGCTGCACCAACAACAACCACCGATCACCGTATCGGCTGTAACATGCACACGGAAAGACACTTAAACTTCTGTACCTGTAAGATAAGTAGGGTTGGGTACCGAAACCTGGTTCCTACACAACCAGACCGGATTAGACCTCATTTTGGTTCCACTTAATGTGTCGACTGAAATATTTTCCCTCCGTCGCTCCAAAACGGACTTTAAATATCCCCCTCTCTCTGTAGTCTACCGTTAGCTAGCTATCGTAAATGTAGGCTACTTTTAAAATGCCGTATTTTCCCTCTGGGCTCACCAAAACAGACGTAAAAGGTGATTTAAGTTTACTTACTTCATATTTAAGTACTTTAAAACGTTAATATATTGTTACATTTAAATTTTCAATAAAAAAAAATATAAGAGCCTTTCAAGAATCGTGTAGATGGAAATGTTCAAGAAATATGAATCGTTTAAGAAGTACCTAAAGATCCTAAAGATAGATGGATGCACCTGGAATCTTTTCTTTCTGTATTGTTAATCATCATCTTCATGTTTTTAATGTCTTATATAAATGTGGATTCCCGCGCTGCACACAGTTTCGGCCGTGCACCTGAGAAGACCTTTAAATGTGATGATATGTGAGAGTTAAACAAGCAGATAAAAGACATAACTCAGGTTGTACCTCATGAGTAGAAATGGTCAAATTATTGACGGACGGTGCATCATCTAGACTTGAATTGTTCTGATATATAAACTGGATGGACTGTAGCTTAAGGATTGGAACACAAATACATTATTTATTTAAGGAAATGACGGAAAGGAAACATGTTCAATTGATTCATATCCGTCTTTTCTAGATCCCGACAGATACCGATATTTGGTGATTTAAAAATTAGGTGGATGGATGGGTGGATGGATGGGTGGGTGGATGGGTGGATGGATGGGTGGATGGATAGATAGATGGGTGGATGGATAGATAGATGGGTGGATAGATGGGTGGATAGATGGATGGATGGATGGAAACAAACTTGTAACAAAACGTAAGCAGATTTCCCTGACATTAGTTATTTGAGTTCCTCACTAAAATATGATAATGCAGTTTAAAAATAAACTTGTTTGTTTCACAACAGAACAGAGGAACATTAAAATATATTAAAGTTCTGATATATAAAATGTATAAAAATACAAACTTAAGATATGAAACTTAAAGTCCTTTGAACAAAAACACCGTAACATCCCAACAGGCATGTTGTAGAGCGCCCTCTGGTGGACAAAATAAATACAGATAGTTTGGAAAATGCCTAATATCGGCTGATATGTCGGTCTGGTTCTTTTCTTTAATCCATGACATAGTGAAGTCGGGGCAGGACTATATAAACATTATGCTTCCTCCTGATCCTCCTTAAACTCATCTTTGTATGTTCTCTGGTATTATCAGATCGATGTCTTGTTTGTTTTAATCTTTGGGTTTTATATTTAACATGCTGTTGGTTGTTGGAGAGGAATCAGAATGAAGACGATGATCAAAACTAGATAGAAAAGGATGACCGGAACATTCAGTGTGTTTGATCAAGAAGTCTGATGAACAGGAGTGACCTTGTTTGTTGTTTCAGGTATCGCCAACGCTCTGGACCTGACGGACCGCATCCTGCCGCGGCTGCAGGCCCACCCCCACTGTCGCCCTCTGCTGCTGCACTTCCCTCCGTACAGCCGCCAGGAGCTCAGCGCCATCGTGCAGGACCGACTCTCCCAGGTAAACGCAATGACAAAATGTGACATCGATATTGCGATATCGATATTCATTTTGATATTTTTTTAAATGTATGTAAAATTACAAAAGTTGCAGGAAAACGCATCAAAATAGATTCATAACAAATACAACACAAGGTTTATTTCAACTGACAGTCATACTGTACTGGTCCAACATGAACGAATAAATAAATAAATAAATAAATAAATAAATAAGGACCATGTCTACAGAACAGGACATGTTCTACTGGTTGGACAGTATAAATATATTAATAAAGAGAACAGGACATGTTCTACTGGTTGGACAGTATAAATATATAAATAAAGAGAACAGGACATGTTCTACTGGTTGGACAGTATAAATATATTAATAAAGAGAACAGGACATGTTCTACTGGTTGGACAGTATAAATATATTAATAAAGAGAACAGGACATGTTCTACTGGTTGGACAGTATAAATATATAAATAAAGAGATCAGGACATGTTCTACTGGTTGGACGATAGATAGATAGATAGAACAGGACACAACTTTTTCTTTTTCTCTTCTCTGATTCCTTCCGTTTATTTGTCTCTAGTTCTTACACGGTAACTGGCCAATGAAACATGATCATTACAGCGTTTCAAGCTCTAAATCAAACACGACTAAGCCACACGCAGCGCTCCACAAAATATTGCGATGGCGACATTGAGTCGATATATCGCGCACCCCTAATAGAAAACAGGTTTCACCCTCCAAACGTTTGCGTGACTGTGTTCTTGGTTCCTCCCCCCCCAGGCGTCGGCGGAGGGCCTCCTGGACGCCTCGGCGGTTCAGTTCTGTGCCAGGAAAGTGTCGGCGGTGTCGGGAGACGCCAGGAAAGCCCTGGACATCTGCAGGTAACGCACCGTTCAACCTCCGGAGCTTCTGATTGAGAATCTTCTCCGTTTGGTTTTTAGAGCACAAGCAGCAGGTGTTCTGGAAGATGAACTGAAAGTGTGTTTGTTTATGGCTTTTTGTGTGTGTGTGTGTGTGTGTGTGTGTGTGTGTGTGTGTGTGTGTGTGTGTGTGTGTGTGTGTGTGTGTGTGTGTGTGTGTGTGTGTGTGTGTGTGTGTGTGTGTGTGTGTGTGTGTGTGTGTGTGTGTGTGTGTGTGTGTGTGTGTGTGTGTGTGTGTGTGTGTGTGTGTGTGTGTGTGTGGCTTTTTGTGTGTGTGTGGCTTTTTGTGTGTGTGTGGCTTTTTGTGTGTGTGTGGCTTTTTGTGTGTGTGTGGCTTTTTGTGTGTGTGTGGCTTTTTGTGTGTGTGTGGCTTTTTGTGTGTGTGTGGCTTTTTGTGTGTGTGTGGCTTTTTGTGTGTGTGTGGCTTTTTGTGTGTGTGTGGGGCTTTTTGTGTGTGTGTGGGGCTTTTTGTGTGTGTGTGGGGCTTTTTGTGTGTGTGTGGGGCTTTTTGTGTGTGTGTGGGGCTTTTTGTGTGTGTGTGGGGCTTTTTGTGTGTGTGTGGGGCTTTTTGTGTGTGTGTGGGGCTTTTTGTGTGTGTGTGGGGCTTTTTGCGTGTGTGTGGGGCTTTTTGCGTGTGTGTGTGGGTGGCTTTTTGCGTGTGTGTGTGGGTGGCTTTTTGCGTGTGTGTGTGGGTGGCTTTTTGCGTGTGTGTGTGGGTGGCTTTTTGCGTGTGTGTGGGTGGCTTTTTGCGTGTGTGTGGGTGGCTTTTTGCGTGTGTGTGTGGGTGGCTTTTTGCGTGTGTGTGTGGGTGGCTTTTTGCGTGTGTGTGGGTGGCTTTTTGCGTGTGTGTGTGGGTGGCTTTTTGCGTGTGTGTGTGGGTGGCTTTTTGCGTGTGTGTGGGTGGCTTTTTGCGTGTGTGTGGGTGGCTTTTTGCGTGTGTGTGGGTGGCTTTTTGCGTGTGTGTGGGTGGCTTTTTGCGTGTGTGTGGGTGGCTTTTTGCGTGTGTGTGGGTGGCTTTTTGCGTGTGTGTGGGTGGCTTTTTGCGTGTGTGTGGGTGGCTTTTTGCGTGTGTGTGGGTGGCTTTTTGCGTGTGTGGGTGGGTGGCTTTTTGTGTGTGTGGGTGGCTTTTTGCGTGTGGGTGGCTTTTTGCGTGTGTGTTTGTTGACCAACGTGTTTTTGTTTATGGCTTTTTACCAACGTGTGTGTGACTTTTTCAATGTTTGACAGTTTTTTCCTGACGTTTGTCGTGTTTTTTGCTGGAATTTTTAATTTAGTCAAATTTGACCCGAGGACGACATGGCGGCTAATACGACATTAACCAGAGAATGTCAACGGCACAAATGACTGTTCCCTCTAAAATAAAGCCTATTAAAACTAATAATTTTATTATATTTTTAGCGTAATCTTAGTTTATTTGTTGGCTTATTTTGAAGTTCTGTCTTGCGGTGATTTATTTACCAACTGGATGTGGGAAACGCGGTTTAGTTTTTACGTGGAGCATAAAAATGACAAAAGAATCTTGAATTAATTTAGAAAAATGTTGACGTAAAGTGTTTTTCTGCTCTTGAAGAGACTCTGGGGCTTCTTCATGACTTCATCTCTTCTGCATCAGGTTGATTTGATCTGTTTGTGTTCCAGGAGAGCTGTCGAGGTCGTGGAGTCCGACGAGAGGAAGAAGGCATCGGACCCAAACGCCGAATCTAAAGGTGAGCGCCGCTGTGACTCGTCCTCTGATCTGAACACGCTGTGGCTGTTGAAACGTGAACTCTAACCGGAGCGCTTGTTGTCCCCGCACAGCGTCGCGGGTCAGCATCCCCCAGGTGGCGCGGGTTCTGTCGGAGGTCTACGGCGACCGGATGGCGTCCCAGTGCGGAGGCGGCTCCGACGGAGAGAGCTTCCCCCTGCAGCAGAAGCTGCTGGTTTGCTGCCTGCTGCTGCTCATACGCAACGGGAAGAGCAAAGAGATCGTCCTCGGAAAGGTGAGTTACTGAACCAGCCTGGTGGTGACGGAGAGGGAGAACGGAGAATCAGAATCCGCTCTATTGGCCAGGTTTGTGTAAACAAACGTAAGGAATTTGGCTCCGGTACGACACTCGCTTAATATATAAAGAATAAAAACAAAGGACAGTAAGAAATACTGTTGTATACGCTCGATGGTGTTTTTTGCCTCCAACGGCGCCTTCCAGGCAGCTAACCTTAACCCTAAACATAATCATTGCCGCGCTGCCTGGGAGGAGACGTTAGGGGGCAAAAAACACCAAAGACCTACAGTAAGTATACAGTATAACAATAGTATAACAATTACAAATGTACAAGAAATGTACAATCACCATTGAAGAGAGGGACGGAATAGTGCAATATCAGTGTAGTCAACATTTAAGATTTAAAGGGGTCATCATAGGACCCTTTTTTAGAAAAAAGGTCTTGTGTTCCCCGTTTTTCCCAGAAAGGGTTAGGGTTAGAAACAGCCCGTAGGCCTACATAGGCCTATTTGCCATGGATTTTTGGCAGTAATGGTGGAAAATGTAACAGACTGGGGAACATAGGACCCTTTTTTTTTTTTTTTTTTTTTTTTGAAAAAGGGTCCCATGTTCCCCAGTCTCATACAAAGAGGGGAACATAGGACCCTTGTAACAGACTGGGGAACATGAGACCCTTTTTTGAAAAAGGATCCCATGTTTCCCAGTCTCATACAAAGAGGGGAACATAGGACCCGGGGAACATAGACACGCTCCCAATTTAAATATAAATATATTGCGAGGCAGTTCAGTGCAATGGTAATATATGAATAACAATGATGTAATTGTAAGATTGAAATATACATGCGATATATGAGCAGAACAGTGGTGACTGACTTCGCTCAGTGTTACGGTGGGGGCTGTTTGAGTGTTCAACAGACGGACTGCTTGGAGAAAGAAAGAAGCCTTTGTCTTTGTGATGCTTTCAATGAACTGAAGGCAGGGGGGGTTTTCCTGACTCAGAAAGAGCCTTTTGGGGGTGGGGTGTCACTACTCAAGGCAGCGAGCGTGATCGGTCTGTGTACAGTGGAGGCAGCGAGTCTGCGTTACCTTATTTGACCAACGCGGCCCACCAAGAGTCAGCGTCTGTCCGTGGCTTCTGTCTAAAGGAAGTTTTTCCTCCCCACTGTTGCACCAAATGCTTTCTCGTGGGAAATTGTTGGGTCTTTTGTAAATTATAGAAGGTGGTCTAGACCTACTCTCTCTGCAAAGTGTCCTGAGATAACGTCTGTTAGGATTTGACACTATAAATACAAGTGAAATGACAGAAATCTATGCATCTGCCTGTCATTTCTGACAATGTAATCAACATAATTGAGCTACGGTGCCGCTGCCAAACAGTCTCTGGAAGGAACTTGTTTTGGTGGAACACGTGTACGTTCAAAGGTAGTTTTAGTCGTTCAACAGAAAACTGCGATTGGACAGATAGTCTAGCTAGCTGTCTGGATTTACCCTGCAGAGATCTGAGGAGCAGTTAACCATAGTCCTCACAAATCCACCGGAGGTTAGAACGCCAACACAGAGACAGAGGAAGGTAACGGACATCTGGCCAAATGAGTGAAATCCAGCGGAGCAATCCCGGAAGTGGGACTTCAAAGAAATGGACTAGGGAGAGAAAGTAACGTCTCTCACTAACGTCAAGTGGCCGCAGCTTTACGTTAGCCCTCCTGTTGTCCTCGGGTCAAATTTGACCCATTTTAAAAAAGTTTCTTTCATCCAAATTGTCAAAATAAATGACATGGATGTTTCTATACAACACGCTTCACAAGTAAAATAAGTGACCAGTTCACTACTTCCATTAATTTGGGTGTGTTTTTTTTTTTTTTTATAAAATTTTATAGCATTTTGAAGAAAAGAATTGATAAGAGAAAGTTGGGGAAAAAAAGTGACAAATGTCACACAAAAAGTCAAATCGACAAAGAAAATCGGAAAAAATCTGAACTTCGGAAAGTGAAAAAATTCGACAAACGCTGGAAAAAGGGTCTTACGTTCAAGACCCAGAACAAGAAAAAGTTGTTAAATTGGTCGATGGGGAAGTTAAATGTCCAGCAGACGGCGCTGAAGCGTGGCCTGAATGTGACTAATTTCTGGTGTATCTTTTTTAAATGTGCGTAAAGCAGATTTGTGCGTGCCGTGTTTAGCGGGTGTAAAGCAGATTTGTGCGTGCCGTGTTTAGCGGGTGTAAAGCAGATTTGTGCGTGCCGTGTTTAGCGGGTGTAAAGCAGATTTGTGCGTGCCGTGTTTAGCGGGTGTAAAGCAGATTTGTGCGTGCCGTGTTTAGCGGGTGTAAAGCAGATTTGTGCGTCTGTGTTTCAGCTCCACGAGGTTTACAGCCGCCTGTGCGCCCATCGGCAGGTGTCTGCCGTCGGGCAGGGGGAGTGTTTGTCTCTCTGCGGTCTGCTGGAGAGCCGAGGGATCTTCTCTCTGAAGAAAGCCAAAGAGGCTCGCCTCACTAAGGTACATATACGTCACTCTGATCACTCCGTTGGTGTACCGTTAGATCCACTAACTGGGGTTTGGGATTGTTTGATGTAATTAGTAATATTAAAAACCTAAGATGTTATAAAATGTCTTGTTTAGCCTGAAAAATGGTCAACACCAATACTGTTTATTTAAAGGCCGATACAGGTTATTAGTTGTTAAAGGGTAACTAGCTACTTTTTTTTGAGTCTAAGATGTTGATGGGAACAACAATCTTTGACTTTGGTCCAAAATTTAGCATGAACGCTGTAACCGTCAACCACGGACCGGGCTGCAGAGTAACCCAATGGGGCTTAAAGGTTATATTAGCATCAGTCACAAAAGCATCCGTTAACGTCCACTAAAAGTGCTGGTTTTGCCGCTGACAGACTCAGATTAATATTCTAAATGTCTGACAACATTATGGGAAGGATTTCTAAGGAGGTCAACCTGTTACAGAGTAAGATAAATACAAGCTGGACAATTGCCCTGTTAACTGACATTGTGGCTCGTTTCTCTGCTGCCGACTGCAGCGATCTCTCTTAATACTGGACTGATGTCAGATTGTTGTTCCCATCAGTCACTTAGACACAAACACAGGTTCAGATAGGCTCCAGGTTGAAGAAACGGTAGTTACCCTTTTAATTAGACCGATGACCAATATGCATTTACAGTGAAAATGAAAATCTTTTGGGATGTTAGAAACTCAAACACAACTTTTTCTTTTAAATGCTTTAAGCAATTATTTAATAAGTGACAAACTTTGAACATAATCCCCAGTAACAGAGAGTCATATAGTGTTGTAGGCGGGACATGAAGTCGGACTCAGTGGTGAGAAAAACTGAAGCCAGAGGGACAGACACAGAGCTGGATCCGAGCCAAAGTACAATACTTATTTTTTTTTTTTTTTTTTTTTTTAAATTCGATAAGTTATCGGTTATCGGGCGCCTGGGTAGCTCACCTGGTGGAGTGCGCGCCCTTTGCTAACCTGACTCCAGATGGATTGCTTGGCATTTGCTCGGCATATCCATCTGGGATCTTTCCGTTGGAGAACTTTTGGGAAGGGGCGAAAATCCTGGTTAGCTGATTGGATCAACCATCTGTCTATCACCACCTATGTTGGTGATAGACGGGCCAAATAATAGATAGTATAAAAGATAATCAGTCTATCCCTGAACATCTCCATCTACACGGAGAGCGTCGTAGGTCTATGTAAATTAGGAAGTGGAGGCTTTAATCTGAACCGTTGTGGTTGTTTCAGGTGTTCCTGAAGATCGAGGAGAAAGACGTTGAGAACGCTCTGAAGGACCGAACGCTGCTGGGAAGCATCCTCGCTGCAGGACTCCCCTCCTGAACTCACCTTTTTGGGGTTTTTTTTATGAACTAAGAATTTTTTTAAATTTTTTTTTAATTCTCGTTTTTGCTGAGAACTTGTACAGTTTTTTGGTTTTCTCTCATACTGATGTTGATGCTCAGATCTTGAGTTGTTGAAAAATGTCGTCAGTCACTTATGAATTTGCAGCGTTTTGTTTCATTTTACATTTGAAACGTTTCCACGTTTATGCTGTAAATAAACATGTACAGACATTTTAAATCAGATTTCCGTGGTATTTCTGCCACAGCTCAGAGATACAACCAAACTAAACAAATACAGCTTGTGGTTTGTATTTTCCTGAACGGAGAGGGGATTTTCTCGTTCTAATGCAGACTTTTACTACTCTACACTCTCGTATCACTATTTATGCATATTTAAAGTGTGTAACGTGTTCAGTTGTTCATTATCAAAATCTGTGTTGCCCGTTCACAAACTTGTCCTTTTTCATGAATATTTACCTCAACCATCAAGTCTTCCTATTGGCTTGAAATGTTACATGTGTATTTGCATGAACTGGGGCAGACGCTCCATATTCATGCTCCATCTTGAAATACGTTAGCCGGTAAGGGACATACAGGACATACTGCTCCGTGTGTGTGTATAAGGGACATACAAGACATACTGCTCCGTGTGTGTGTATAAGGGACATACAAGACATACTGCTCCGTGTGTGTGTATAAGGGACATACAAGACATACTGCTCCGTGTGTGTGTATAAGGGACATACAAGACATACTGCTCCGTGTGTGTGTATAAGGGACATACTTGTGTGTGTGTGTGTGTATAAGGGACATACTTGTGTGTGTGTGTGTGTATAAGGGACATACTTGTGTGTGTGTGTGACATACTGCTCCGTGCGTGTGTGAGACAGGACATACTGCTCCGTGCATGTGTGAGACAGGACATACTGCTCCGTGAGTGTATAAGGGACATACAGGTGTGTGTGTGTGTGTGTGTGTGTGTGTGGGACATACTGATCCGTGTGTGTGGGACATACTGATCCGTGTGTGTGTGTGTGGGACATACTGATCCGTGTGTGTGTGTGTGGGACATACTGATCCGTGTGTGTGTGTGTGGGACATACTGATCCGTGTGTGTGTGTGGGACATACTGATCCGTGTGTGTGTGTGGGACATACTGATCCGTGTGTGTGTGTGGGACATACTGATCCGTGTGTGTGTGTGGGACATACTGATCCGTGTGTGTGTGTAAGGGACATACTGATCCGTGTGTGTGTGAGGGACATACTGATCCGTGTGTGTGTGAGGGACATACTGATCCGTGTGTGTGTGAGGGACATACTGATCCGTGTGTGTATAAGGGACATACTGATCCGTGTGTGTGTGTGTATAAGGGACATACTGATCCGTGTGTGTATAAGGGACATACTGATCAGTGTGTGTGTGTATAAGGGACATACTGCTCCGTGCGTGTCGACAGTTTTGTTGTCATTACTTAGAATTCCTCATGGGGGCGACGGAAACTACGCGCTATAGATTTAAGGCAAGGAAATGTATTTATATTGCACAATTCAGACACAAATGCATGTCAAAGTGCTCGGCATAAGCAAAAACATACAAAGCAAATAAAACTACCTACCATGGGACATAAAAATGTAAAAAAAAAAAAAACTGCCACAACTCCTTTTTTATCCGCCAGCCTCAAGAATGGATCTCCTGCGTCATTTGTAGACCTTTATTTGACCGGACAGCTTTAGACATGAAAAGTGTGGGGGGGGGGGAAGACATGCAGCACAGGGCTGCAGGTTGGAACCGAACCCGTGGCTGCTGGCTCAAGGACTGAGCTTCTGTACATGGGCACGTGAGTTATACCAGATGAGCTACCCAGGCGCTCGGGAATGCACCGCTTACATTTCTGATGGGGGCGGCCTCTAGTCACCTGGTGGAGCGTGTGCCCCATCTAGGCTGAGTCCTTGCTAACGGCTAAGGTTTGAATCCGACCCGAAGGTGTGTGTGTGTGTGTGTGTGTGTGTGCTTAAAAAGCGTCCATGCGTCTTGATAACACGCCGATAATTCTATACGAATTGGCGTGTCATACATACTGTTTAAGTAGTAACAAGAAGTATTTCTACACAGATATTTCACTTAGGTAGAAGTAGCAAAATCACTGAGTACTTCTTCCACCACTGAACGCTCAAACGTCAGCGTTATAATTTGGAAAAACAAAAGTTCAACTGCTGGGAGGAGGCCTCGGGGAAGACCCAGGACTAGGTGGAGGGATTATATCTCCAACCTGGCCTGGGAACGCCTCGGGATCCCCCAGTCGGAGCTGGTTAATGTGGCTCGGGAAAGGGAAGTTTGGGGTCCCGTGCTGGAGCTGCTGCCCCCGCGACCCGATATCAGATAAGCGGACGAAGATGGATGGATGGAAAGTTCAAATCATTGATTTTTGTCTGTATTCAAAATAATAATCAGACACACAAACATACAACTATTCAAATAAGATTTTATTCAAATTTGATTCATTCACAGCAAAGAGGATGAAAATATATATATAGTCGTGAATGTTTTTTTAAAATACATACACTGTGACTAAAAATGTAAACGTGGTTGAAGATAAAATATTCAAACGTGATAAACAACTTAAAGCTTTAGTAGAGACAGCAAGCACACAACAGTCACTTTCTCCAACCGTGCATTTCACAAACTCCTCACGTATAATACACAGCATATATTATGTTTTAGTGCCTTTTTTATTTTAGCTTTAATGAGATTTTTTGCTCAACAGTTCAGATATTTTACTGTGATTGTCTGAAACATTCGGACTCTCAAACATCAAATCATCAGGACCCAAAACAAATAAATAAAACCAGTTATCTGCAAATACTGGACCTCTTTAATCTGTTTAACGTCACCTTCTTTCTACCTGAGAGACGTTTTCTGAAAATCAGGACTTCTTTTAATGGATCTTTTAAAAACAAACTGTAAACAGTCATTGCACTTTATAATACTTTAAAAATAGTAGTACATCTGTGTTTACATTTAAAGTGTTCATGTTATGCTTTTTTCCCTTTCCTTTATTGTGTTATATATCTTTTTGTGCATGTTATAAGTTTACAAAGTGAAAAAGCCCAAAGTCCCCCCCAAAGGGACTTACCATCTCCAACAGAAAACACTGTTCACAAACTGCTCCAAACAGCTCTATTGTAGTCCAGCCTTTACTTCAGAGACAAACGTGGTCACTTTGGAACACACGTTATAATGCTCGCCTAGCTGCTAGCATGGCACGCCCTCATACTCTGCTTCTGACGGGCTAGTAGTCCTTACCTAGCTACTGTCAGGGCACGCCCTCATACTCTGCTTCTGACTGGCTAGTAGTCCTTACCTAGGTACTGTCAGGGCACGCCCTCATACTCTGCTTCTGACTGGCTAGTAGTCCTTACCTAGCTACTGAGCATGTGCGACTCCCAACAAAGATGTTACAGCAGTGAGATGTCTCACTCTGTAGCTAAAACAGAGAGCTCAACACACAGGGTGAAAAGAGGAGCTGCAGCAATGTGCATTACTACAAAAATATGGTGTTTGTTTTTAAATTAAACCACATAACCTATTCTGAACCTGAAAATGAGCATAATATAAGCACTTTAAAAACCAAAACTTAATTATCTGTGTGATTCATTTTTTTGCCAAATGATAAAAAGATGTATTGGTCTTCTGCGTTACTTTTCAGAAACACAAGAAAGTTGCCCCTAAATGTGTAAAATATCTTCAAAATCGGACGCTATCTTTAAATATATTATTCCCTGTTTCATTAGTGCATTCATAAAGCTACCAACACATGATCCTGTAACACCTCCCGAGAAGTTACGCTGTGCAGCCAAAACATTGTTCAAACTCACACAACTTTTAGTTAACTACTCTTTTTAAAGTCTAGTTGAGCTGCCAAAAGTTTGAAAAGATGCCAAATATGTCGGGCAGCCGTGAGGAACTAAACTGGAACAGAGCGATATAGAATACGTATATAATGCTGTCACACAGCGTGGAATAACGTGATTATAATAAACTTAAAGTGTAAATATAAAGGGCGAAACTGGATTTTAAGGAGTTAAGATAACATTCTGACATGTTCTGTTAAATAATCTGCAGCTCTGACTTCCCCTGCTGTCAGTTTAATCTCCTTTTTAGTGAACTATTACAAAAAGAATCGGGATTCAAACGCAGATCTGATCGTTCACACTGACGACATTATAGCCACAAACACTTCTCAGGTTTAAAGGAGAATTCCGCTCGATTTCAACCCATAGCTCTGTTGTTTGTAAATTTGGAGTGCTGTCAGTAGCGAGAAAAACGAAAATAATCGGTGCTGCCTACACTGTGTTATCCTCCTGCTAGCGTTAGCACCCAGGAGACTGAAACAGGGCAAGTTTTAAACTTGTTTTTAGCCTCTAAACATGTTTGAGATGTCATTACAAGGGCCTACCCATGTGAAGTGATTCCTTCCGAGGGAACACCGTGAATCTGACTGCAGTAGATGTGAAAGGAATGCATGAAAGTTGTGCTAATTCAGCTCTGTTTACTTCCGGTGTTGAGACGGCACGACTTAGGGACCGTCTACAAACTACAACACCAAAAAGGGATACAACAAAAATATTTTCAAAATTAAGAATATGCTTATTTTTTTAAGATAAGTGCTGTAGTACAACTAGCAGGAGACAAGTTATAATTGAGGTAAGTTTGGAGACACTACCTTATTTAAAGATTCAATTAATACATATTTTTGTTGTAGTTTGTAGACGGTCCCTAAGTCGTGCCGTCTCAACACCGGGACTAAACAGAGCTGAATTAGCACAACTTTTATGCATTTCTTTCACATCTGCTGCAGTCAGATTCACTGAATGAATTTGACTTGTTAAGAGCGTTTTACGGAACCAACCGTCCGTGTTATTTTTGGACCAATTAGGTAGAGTGACGAGCTTCAGCTGGCGTTAAAATCAGCGGAACATTCTCAGTGAATGTACATGCATTCAGTTTTGCAAGTAAACTCACATAATGTCCATGTGAAGGAGAATACATGATGAACGTTAGCCCTCAGTTTGAGTCACGGGACGCGACGATGACATCAACGTGTATTTACAATCTTCAGTTACATCAAACAGTCAGAAAAAGTGAGAGAAACATCCAAACGCTCCGACGTTTCTTCACTTTACGATACGAGGCTTAGCCGTTTTGATTTGATGGAACAGGTGCGACTCTAGGATCAGACCTTTAGGGGGGCTCAGCCCTTAATGAGAACGTGACACGGATACAGTGCCTCGCTAAATCAGTAACTTCATTAGCCGATAATCTCTGAGCTAGCTACTGAACTACAATGTCACACTTTATAAATCACAGTAATTACGACCAATTTGACACAATGTTCTAACATTCAGCAATTTTAGTAATTTACGTTTCAATTTGGGTTCTAATCTGCGCCGTGAAATTAACAACTTTTTTTTTTAACCAAGTTTTTTATTATTATAATTTTTAGGGGGGCTGAGATGAAATTTCGGGGGGCTTAAGCCCCCCTAAAAAGGGTCTAAAATCGCCCATGTGATGGAAACAGAGGCGCTACAAGATGTTAAAATGTATTACAGTTTTTTTACAATCACTTTGCTACTAATTTCACAACCTTGACGTCATTTTTCAAAACTCTAGACACAAAACGGTCATCACTTGTAACACAGACTGTCCAACGTTCAAAACATTGCATTGTGCATTCATATCTTTAAATAAACCTTGAACTTGCACAATCATTGGTTCAAAACACACTAATTGATTGTGAAATACCGTCGAAACGTTACTTTAGATCACCCACACACAAGCTACACATAGTTCCACTGTCCAAACATTTTCAAATCAACGTAAACCAAGAAGCCGCATCTCGATGAAGAAAAACAAACATGAAACTGAGATTACCATAAAAGGTAGCACACTTTATAGTTCCTACTCAGAAAATACTTTTAAGTATTCATTTTATTTGATAAATCTCTTGTTTCTAATGTATTCTAATCTAAACTTGAGTTTCAAAACAGTCAAATATCAAAAATACTCCAGTTTGGTCCGTTTCTGCAGTTTCATGCTCGGAAATAAAATACATTCAAATAGTGATTTGACTTTGTTTTTTCTTTTCAAAATAAGAGCTTAGAAAGAGATCATTCTCTCAAATCTGCTCATTATGAAACAGTTAATTCAACACACTATTTCAGTCCATCGCAGGGTTCAACATTAGGGGAACCCCGATGGCCCGGGACAAGTAAAAGACCACGTCGGGCAAGTGACTATAACAACCCACTTGTCTGTTCGGGCGTCATCGTATTATAAATTACGTTATTGTTCTCTTTACCCTGTCGGAGAAGCGTTATTATAGACCCAGCCTGATCTGCCGGTGATTTAATTTCTCCCTGCAGCTCAGGCTGGAAATCTGTACATTTATCGCTCATGCTTTCGTTACAAATTTGCGGGAACCAATCACAAACTGGCTTATCCACCTGGCGCGCTATTTGTAGGTTTAACACGATGACGAGAAGCGACCAAGCAGCTTTTTGTTTCCATGTTAAATGGAAACAAAAAGCTGCAGGGTCATTTGAACTATGCCCGTTGATCACGCCTCTTGTGCGGTAGAAAATACAGAGCAGACTTCCCAGACTAATGTTCAATCTTAAAAGATTGAGCTCAGTCTGGTGATAGCCAGACTAGCGTTATTATGGAACCCACGCAACTTCTAGGCAAGACCCGCCCTCCAGTAGGATTCCTACACTGCTATTGGCCAGGCGTCCATGCTCACGCAAGGTAACGTAACCTGATTTGTTCAGGTCCTATCCCCTGACCAATCATTATTGTTCTCTCTTTACCCTGTCGGAGAATGCTTGTTGAATGATTTGATGTGAATGTGCCGTTGGCCAATCAAGAGTTGAGTTTTGACGGGTTTTTTTCGACATCTTTTCTACACTTTTAAATGTTTTTTTTTGCCCGACCAGACAAGTGAGAAAAAAAACCTCAACGTTGAACCCTGCCATCACATCCTGTTCAGTGTGTGTCGCTGCTGTCGGGGGGGCGGAAAACACACATTTGAAAAGCGAAAGTAAAGAGTTTCTTTTCAAATTACTCATAAATAAGTCAACCCGAATCCTGTTCACAAGTAAAGGCCCTGACACACCACCCAGACGGCCGACCGTCGGCAGAAAAGCCAGTCGGACTGATCAGTCGGGTCCCCGAGGTCCAAAAAAGTGCCTCAGAACACACTGAAGCAACGCCGACTTGAGCGTACGTTCTGCGCGTGCGTGATTCGCAAACAGGACCCGCCATCGGAGGCAAACACATTGATGTGGTTTCAAATATATGCGACACAGAGCAGGTAGCAAACAGGGAACCGTCTGCGTACTTCCAGATATTTTTTTGGGGCGCTAGAGAGCACTATTCGTTTGAATGCAAAATACAATTTCACCGCTAGATGGGAGAAATCCTACAATCCTACACAGTGTACCTTTAAGAACATAAATTACAAATATTTTAAGTGTTGCAATTGAATTAATCTCACAATGTGATTATTTAAAACTTTTATATATATATATATATATATATATATATATATATATATATATATATATATATATATATATATATATATATATATATATAATGTATATACTATTATATTATTCCACTATGATGGATTAGGGCTGGTTATTGTTTGGTGAATGTCTTTAACTTTAAATCACAGTCTATAAATGAATGACCATATGAACTTTAAATCCCTCTACAGCAGCGATTCACTCTAAAAAGACGTTGATGGACGATAACCAGACCACACTGTTCTCAGTTGTCTACCGACACCTGTTCCACCGTTTGAGATTTGCTCTCAAATAGTGAAACGTGGTTTTCGGGGGAGGGGGGTCCCGTCTCTACCTCAGCCGGGCGGAGAAGCAGCGCATGTACTCCGTCATCCAGCGGTCGTCCACCACCGTGAGCTGCGACCGCCTCATCTTCTCCAGGTCGGCGGACCGAGCCCGTCTGCGCTCCACGTTGGAGCTGCGTTTGTCGGACTCCCGCCGTGTCTGAACGCAGGCGTCCGACGTGTTGCTCTGAGGGGAGAAACCAGAGAGACGGAGAGCAGCACACCGGCCGTTTTATTATTAATGTCTGCAGAGTTTCTGGTGACATGGCGTCATGTCTCCGGTGTCCTGTGAACGGGGGGTGAGCCACTCTGAAAAAGACTCCCCGGCTTCCTGACACTTCACAGCCTAACTCTTAAAACTGTTCTCTTTTCAAAATGTTTTTAAAATTACATTAAGCACCAGCATGACAAGGACATAGATACATTTAAGTGACAATATTCATATTTATATATACTACAGAAAACCAGTCAGTATCTGCTGTTAGAGTTAGGGTTTTAGGGTTTTTATATATATATATATATATATATATATATATATATATATATATATATATATATATATACACACACACACACACACACACACAGTGGCACTCATAAGTCTATGAACCCATGCCAAAGTTGACTAAAAAGAGGAATAAAAAAATAATCTTTTGGAAATTGATCTTAATGCCTCAATTAAAAAATGAGGAAAAATCCAACCTTTAAGGACACCAATTTTCTTTGTGAATGAATAATGTATCGTAAATAAATACATTTTCTTCCTTAAAATACAGGGGGCATAAGTCAGTCCACCCCTATGTTACATTCCCATAGAGGCAGGCTTTTATTTTGAAAGGCCAGTTATTTCATGGATCCAGGATACTATGCATCCTGATAAAGTTCCCTTGGCCTTTGGAATTAAAATAGCCCCCCATCATCACATCCCCTTCACCATACCCCCACATCATCACATCCCCTTCACCATACCCCCACATCATCACATCCCCTTCACCATACCCCCACATCATCACATCCCCTTCACCATACCCCCACATCATCACATCCCCTTCACCATACCCCCACATCATCACATCCCCTTCACCATACCCCCACATCATCACATCCCCTTCACCATACCCCCACATCATCACATCCCCTTCACCATACCCCCCCATCATCACATCCCCTTCACCATACCTAGAGACTGGCATGGTTTGATTTCAGTTAGCCTAATAGCTGGTTTGATTTGCATTGAGAGATGATTTTATGGAAAGTACCCCCAAGAGCAGATACTGATACTTGTATCTGTATCGGAACATCTCTAAATTGTGCCTCGTAAACTCTGAGAAACTCAAACTGTTGTTGTAAAGTACCGTTCTGCCATCTAGTTGCTCTCATACCCCTTTTCCACCAACAAGAACCAGGTGCTGGTTCAGAGCTAGAGCTGGTGCCAGTTCGGAGTTGGTTCGACTGACGAGCCTCCAAAGAACCGGTTTGCTTTTCCACAGGCTGAAGAGCCAGCACGGAGCCAGGTCTTACGTCACTGTATACGTCTCATCTTTCCCAGCAACGTTAGCGCGGCGACGCCAAACACAAACACACCATCAACAATGGCGGACGTTGCTTTGCTATTGATGTTCGTGGCTTTGCGGACCTACATCGGCATCCAAACTGGGCGGATCCAACGTGTTTGCGCGGCTCGCCTTTACAGTGCAAGAAAGCAGCTCGTTTCCTCCTCTGACCACTGCTGTGTTTGTTTAATCGCGTCCATCGTGTTTATCTGCTAATTCAAAAATGGCGGTCACAAGTTTGTGTTCGTCTTGTTGGTCATGGTAACCCCGCCGCTAGCCGCTGCCGTAAGCGGTTCTTACTTCTGGCCCAGCAATGATTTGGTGCTAGTTAAGAACCACTTTACTTTTCGGTGCTTTGGTGGTGGAAAAACAAAGAACTGATTTGAAACTAGGCTCTGGCTGAAAAGGTGGAAAAGGGGTAACATTGTGGCATTGCCGTCCATGTTAAAAAACAATGTTTAAACGGAAAATGTAATCAAATTGTGACCTTAAAACTGAAAGATCAAATCGTGGATTTGGAGAGTCTTGACCCCCCCAAAGTATGGAGCTTTAAGTTGCTGTTTCTGCCTAATGAATGCAGAGTAAAAGTGTCTTCATCGAGAGAAACACTCACGTCATTCGGCGTCCGTCTGACCTCCGTCTGTCTCTCGTTCCAGTCCAGTCGGCTGGGCGTTCTCCGGTTCTCCTTCTCCTTGGTGATGATCGGCGGTGTGCTCTTCGCTCTCGCTGGTTTGCGGCCGACAGCCGGTTTGTCGTCGTGGGAAGTGTCCCGGTGTCCCGGCTCTGACCGAGGGGTGCGGCGGCGGGGACGTCGCTTCGGTACCGGGTTTACGGGCTCCCCTTCAGAAGACGTGGTGTCAGCGGGGCCGCTGTCTATCGCCGTGTCCTCTGAACCACCGCTGGCTTCATTCACACCGTTCTCTATAACTTCTGGTTGGGACACAGAAAACACGGAAGGTTAGAGTCACAGAGGCAAATAATTTATAAAATCATAGATTTTCTGTGCATATGTAGCAGCAGGAGGTCTATTTTCTATTTCTATTTCCCTTGTTTCCTGTTATTTTGTTTGGTAGTTCAGTTCCAGTTTCAATTACTGTGACATCTTAGGCCCTACTGGCAATTTTTAATTTAAACGTACAATATGTAACTTTCTGCCACTAGGGGTCTCTCAACCAAAACAATGGATTGTAAACAGACGTTTGATGACGTTGGGAAGTTGCATGGAATTATGGGAGTTGTAGTTTTTATTGTTAAACACATCGCTGGTTAGAATCCGTTCACGGGCGAGTGCACCCATTCAAGTTTATTCACGTTACGTTTAGTAATATTTATTCATGTCATTCTAAGAAAATAGCTGCATCGTCCCCAACGTAATTACGTTTTTATTGATTTGATCTGCATTGGTAGCTAGCTGACCAGTTATGACCAGTTATGATTTTTTTTTTTGTTTAAATTTTTAGCTACCTGATAATATTAGTCTTTTTCTCTTTTCTAATGTTTCGTAAATGTCAGATGTCGGATTGTCTTTGTCATTTTTTGTATTGTTATAGTTGACTTCTGTCACTGTCATTTGTAGTATTGTTACTCTCTTCTCTAAACATGCTTATTGGCTTGTCTGTGGTGTCTATATGTTTAGAGAATATGTTGTGACAAGGGCGCGTAATGAATGACCACATGAATTTCCCCTTGTGGGATAATAAAGTTGACCTTGACCTTATTGTACCTTTAATTTTTTGGGTTAAGGAGTACAATTTCTGGCAATAATCATGCACCTCTCGCGCTCGCCAGGCATTCATAGTATTGCGGCGAATCACGGCCAACATGTCATTTCACAGATGCATGTTGGGACCAGAACTGTCAAACTTTGGCGAGTCAACGTGGCATCGTGACTTTGCGTAAACATACACGCCAAATTTCTTAAGCCAAGTTGCGTGTTATCTGTACGCATTATGAGCTATCCGCGTGTATGTCTACACCGTATACAGTGGACAGCAGTCTGCGCCAATAATGACATACGAACTGGGGTGTCATACATACGCCACTTCATGACATCCGTCTAGGCATAGGCGCCGATACCGTGGGTGCTCCCACGGAAAATACTGAGCACCCAGTGCCAGACTGCCAGTAGACTGCATTCATTTAAAATTAAACATTGCATTTGGTGCTAAGTGGAGCGTCTGTCATAGTGTGCCTAGAGGCTACTAGACAGGTGGAATTGATTCTTAATTTCCCATGAAGCTGATCGCGGTTACGTGTCCATCTCCAATCCTATCGGTATCTGTGAGAAGTGGCGTTGTCCTGAGGTGAAAGACTTATTATCGAGCCAATAGGCGTGTATGTTCGTGTCAGCCGTTGTCCATTTCCTAAGGTTCTGAAATGCAACATTGCAAACATTTTTTGACTACTTTTTTTTTGCCCGTGAGCACCCACTGAGGAAAACCTAAATCGGCGCCTATGAGTTTGGGCGAGTAGTCCCATTTTTCAGGAGGTGTGTGGCGTGTCTCTGTGGCTCTCCGCGATCCCCCCGCAAATCATCTCTGCGGCTCTGCGGAAGCTTTTTAACAGAAGTATAAATTATGGATTACGCTGATGTTAAGCTGTCTCAACAGTTTGTTTTTACTTCACTCCGCCCCCCCCCCCCCCCCTTAAAACCCCGGCAAAACCGCTATGTTAGCATGGCTAAGGGTCAATGACGACTTAAAATGACGTTAGATTCAGGCGGATGCATTGGTCTTTAGTAATTGGTTTGGGGAAAACGAAATCCCCCTCTCCCAGGGAAATCAGTTAAGGCAGTTAGACACCGACCAGACGACCGACCGTTGGCAGAAAAGGCAGTTGGACTGATCAATCTTTTTGGTCAAAAAAGTGCCCCGGAACACACTGAAGCGACGAGACGTAATACGTCTCCATAACAGCAGGCGGCGCTAATCTGTATTGTCGCCCAAAAAATGAAAACCGGCAGCTGATTGGACGAACGCGTCACCTGGGTCTGGCTGATGCTCCGGATTTTGGATTTTTCAACCGGCCATTACTGGCGACTCATTCAGAATACGATCTCATATTATACTAAAAGAGTTCACCGAAACGTGTTCCTGAAAACATTTTAAGCGAGAAATAGGCCACGCAGTTGCTGAATTGAAGGTCAGTTTAAAAGATTTTCGTCAGATTTTGAGAGGCTTAGTCACGCTCATCCCACTTGCCATTTCCGGGTGAGTCCCGACTGCCCTGTCTCCGACCGAGCATGTCAGGTCGGCGAAAATGAAGGCCGACAGCTCCTCCAATGGACGACGGCACGGAACACACCGAACAGACTCGAGTCGCTGACCTCGCCAGACTGTCCAACGGCTGATTATCGGCCCGGTGTGTAGCTGCCATTAGAGTGAAAGCAATGTCAGACTGAAGAGGGAAACGGGGTGCAACGAGTTGACAAGTCTCTCTGATATTAGGCAACTTCAGGTGTTATGTAGAAGTGACTTTCTGAGGAAATGTTTCAGCAGATCACAGCACTGCTCGGAAGATTATAATAAACTGTATTTACGTCCCTTACAGAGCATGCTGGGACAGGATGTTTGAGTCATGGTGGCCTTTGGCCAGCAGCTCAAATATGATAACAACCTGGCTTTCAGTTTATTTTGTTGCTGAATATTCTGTATACAGACCTTCTAAAATCTGTGTTGGTGATATTCAGAGCCGGTCCCCAGACGCTCTCCCGTCTGAAATGCATGCCATGGAAATGAGACACAATAGGTCTTTTATATCTGCAGCTCAGTGTCTAAACAGGAGCAAACTGTCCCATCTGATCACTGAACTTTTAGTCCAAATATTTTTAGCAACATCTCCTGAGGTAAACCAGCCTCTGGGCCTCTTTCTGTCAGAGTGACGCTCACACAGGAGCACAAAGAAACTTCTTCTGGGGCTTCGTCAGATTATCCCAAAATATTTCAGGGAGACAGAAAACAAAACATTCTCATCCACTAAACTATGGCCAGTTGTATAAATCTCTGTATCCTCATATGAAGCACGAACACAGGTGAGATTAGAGTCCGAATCGACTGTCATCATGCATATTCATTAAGAGTTTCAGAGCCCCTGCTCTCAGAGCGATAAAGTCAGCTGTTACACTTTTATAATTAATCGTTAAGTCTGGGGCTCATGACGCTTCACTCCTGTTATTATAGCATTAGTCTCGCATTGCCAGACCTTCCTCCACAGCGCTGCGGAGGAGGGTCTGGCTAGTCCACACAGCATTCTGGGATGGGAGAAAAAAACGTGCTCTGGTTTATTGGCATTTCTTTAAACCAGGGGGGTCAAACTCAGTTTTCACAAAGGGCCACACTGGAAAATAAGAATCCCATCAAGGGCCAGACATTTAGTTTATTCACATGCTTTCATTTCATCAAAAAAAAGTCAAGGATCTTTGACTGTATTATTGCACGTCTCATATAGCCTTCTCACTTACAGTTTGGTCAGCATAAAGACCCAAAAAAGTCAGTAATAAAGTAACTTAGCCATCAAAGAAAAAAGCGACAAAAAAGGTCGGAAAAAACGGCGGGAAAAAACGGCGGGAAAATGTGCCAAAAACTTTAGAAAAAGCGACAAAAAACTAGGTGGGCCAAAATGTATTGTGAACCTAAATTAATTTGCGGGCCGGATCAAAATCTGCGAGGGGCTGGATTTGGCCCGCGGGCCTTGAGTTTGACACGTGCTTTAAACCAATCACAATCATCATAATAGCCTCGGGAAGGACCTTGTTTTGGTGGAACGTGTACGTTCAAAAGTAGTTTTAGTCGTGCAACAGAAAGCTCAGATTGGACAGATAGTCTAGCTAGCTGTCTGGATTTACCCTGCAGAGATCTGAGGAGCAGTTAACCATAGTCCTCACAAATCCACCAGAGGTTAGAACGCCAACACAAAGGAAGAGGAAGGTAACGGACTTCGGCGAAAAGACTTGCATCTGGCGGAATTTCCTGCGGCACCGGAGCCATCCCAGAAGTGGAACGTTGTGTATATAGACTAAGGGGGGGATATATCCCCTGCACCCCCTGAAATCTACGCCTATGCAGACTGATCTCACAAAGTGGCGTATGTGTGACATGCCAATCAGTATGCCGTCTTTGCGTGTTACAAAGACGCATAATCGTTGTTTTGCGTGTTTATCAACGCCGTTTGGCCTCCGTTGACCTACATTACATGTGAATTACCACCGTAGCGAGTAGTATGAAATGACGGCGGTTGTTTGGGGTGGTAGATGGGTAAAACGCAGGACTTTCACCCAGGAGGGTCGGGTTCGTGTCCCACATGTGGCGTTTGTCAACTATTTTATTTATTTTTTTAATAACGCCTTCCTCAATGTTCTTTTCCTAAACTCAACCGTTTATTGTTTCCCTAAACGTGTGACGTTGGCCACCGTCGTGTTACTAAAGCCTTTCCCAATGTTCTTTCCCTAAACCCAACCTTTTTTTCTTTTTCTTTTACACGCGTGTGACGTTCTCGCGATAGCACGTATAAACGGTGTGTATGTTTACATCCGCTGTATACAGCGTAGGCATACACGTGGATAGCTCAAAATGCGTACAGATAACACGCCATTTGGCTTTAGGAAAGTGGCGTGTATGTTTACGCAAAGTCATGATGCCATAGAGCTGGGCGATATGGAGAAAATCAAATATCCCGATATTTTTGACCAAATACCTTGATATCGATATTGTGGTGATATTGTAGGGTTGACAATTGGTGCTTTAACAAAATATGCACACAATGAGATTTTTGATAGATAATCATCAGTTATGTTGATATAATGACTAAGTGGGTAAAGGCAAATAATAGAACAGCTACACCAGTCTGGTAAGTTCAGAAAATGGCATCACTTTACTGTAATGCAGCCTTTAAAACCAGGAAAAGACACCACTTATGTCATAACAGGATATTAAGATATCCAACATTTAAGACGATATCTAGCCTCATATATTGATATTGATATAATATTGATATATTGCCCTGCCCTATGATGCCACGTTGGCCTATGAGTGGCGTTAACACCTCTCCTCACCTGCGGCCGCTGCAGGGTCTCCAACCGGTGCCTCTCCCACTCCCTCCTCCGTCTCTCCGTCCTCAAAGGGAGGTTTCGGCCCGGGGCTGGACGGGCTCTGCTTCACCTCCGTGGGAGGCTGCGCCGGGAGGGACAGAGGGGCGATTCTGTTCCTGCTGAGCCTCGGCGTGGACCAGCCGCTGGATTCCGAGCCGCTGTCCCAGCCCTCCCAGAACCAGGGCTTGTGGGAATGCTCCATCACCCGCCGGGTCAGACGGTACTTCAGAGAGTCCTCGTAGCATTTAGAAAACGTCTCCCATCTGGGATCCCTGAACTTCTTCATATACTCTGTCCGGATCTTCTTGGTCACCATGGTTCTCGTTATTATTGCTCCTGTCTGGTTGTAGAGTCACTGTGGAAAGCAGAGACGATAAAACAATCACATTTACAAAGTAGCACTCAACAGGATTCCCCATAAAACATTAAAAACAATCGGATCGTTTCCGCTACGGTTGGCACCAGCAGTCTACGTGATACGCAGGTATACGCGGTATACACACTAAGAAAGCTCCAGGGTTTCCATATACCCACTTAAAAATGCTCAATGACACACAACAACATACTTTTTATTATATTTTGACATATTTTAAATAGTCATCTCTGGGGTTTTTTCTGTGCATAGGCTAAATAAAAGTATTTTAGCAGTGAATTGCTGCATAAAAGTGTATCAAAATTCAGGAAATGAAGTGTTTGATGCTGAAAATTTCCCTGGGGAAGGGCACCCAGACCCCATTCAATTAATTCATTAAATTAAATTGTCAAGTTATTGTGTGATTACTAAAATAGGCTATTGGCGCTCCCCTAACCCTAAACCTAAAATCGAAATTTTGACTATATCCAAGTGTTCTTATTACTGTACTAATTACTTCGCGCTTGAGTAAAATAAATAAATTAAATATGTGGCAGCCGTTGTGTGCAGTAAACTTTCTTTTAACGAGCCTGTTGCACTGATGCGATGACCAGTTCTAGTTTTTGTGCTAGTAGGCCTATTAAGAGGTGCAGATTAAATTCAGGCAGGACTGTGTGTAGACATATTTTATTATGTGTATTATGAGGTGGTCCGTGAAAATTCTTGATTAGAAATAGTGGTCCACACACACAAAAAGTTTGAAAACCCCTGATCTACGTGATACGCAGGTATACGCAGTATACACACTAAGAAAGCTCCAGGATTTCCATATACCCACTTAAAAATGCTCAATGACACACAATAACATACTTTTTATTATATTTTGACATATTTTAAATAGTCATATGTGGGTTTTTTTCTGTGCATAGGCTAAATAAAAGGTATTTTAGCAGTGAATTGCTGCATAAAAGTGTATCAAAATTCAGGAAATGAAGTCTTTGATGCTGAAAATTGCCCTGGGGAAGGGCACCCAGCCCCCATCCCTGATAATATTCTACCAAATGAATTCATTTGTGACGTGGTGTGGTCTACCTGTAAGCCCCGCCCACCGCCCACCTCCCACCACAACAGATTACCCTCAGAGCACAGGCTTATTCTACTCATACTTACTATTGACTGTACTACTACTGCTAGTACTTACACTACACCCCCAATAACAGACCATCTATTTATGTCAGGAGTCCTCCCGCCTACACACACATCTCATACTATTTTATTATTTAAATGCCTGTTATCTTTAGTGAAAATGAACTACATTAATTATTCATATATCTGAGATGGCCTACATGTGATCCTAGGACCAAACCGGGACAATATCTATTTATTGGCAACAGCCAATTGTTGCTAATTTATTGGTGTAGTTTTTCCTTTTTCTTTAACTGAAACACACTCTTATTTTGAAGGCTGTCATGTCCTCAGTCACACCCCAATAACATCGTATTTTCAGAATTTTTGCCTTTAATACACCGCAAAAATTAAAAAATTAAAGCCATTTTTATCTGCTGAAGTCTGAAGATTTAAAACCAGTCATTAAGTGTATAAATATAGGTTTTTAGGACAGTATTATCGTGTGAAAACAGCCTACAGCCATGTCCACCTGCTCCGTTAAGACCCGTTTGTAAACACGGAGAGGATTTATAAATGTAGGGCTAACGGTGAGATATTAAAGTCAGTTATACTTTGACTCACCCAGACTTCATCCCAGAGCGACCCGGTCGGATTTTAACCCAGTTTGTCCCTTCAGCGACACGGCCAGACGACTAGCATCGCTCCGCTTCTCTCCGACTGACAGCCAACACCGAGAGCTGATTATTGGAGCCGAGCTACAAGCTAGCTATGGTAAAGCCAACCGCTTCCGGCGGAGACCTTCAAAATAAAACTACTAGAAACATCAAACTCATCATTTCTATTCTCCCTTGCTGTTGAAACACTTGGATTTCTATTACGTTACTGTCCACATACATGTAGCCATACAGCGATTGAAAACGAGTTTCTTGTTGAACTATTTAGGCCCCTCAAACTGAAATTATGTGGACAATATTGGTATTTGATCTTAACCCTTATTTTGAAAGATACAGACTGTACTTCCGGTACAGTCCTGCTTAACTCCCGCGGGCTTGATGGAGCAGAGCGGATTATTTTGTAGTAACGAAGAAGGAAATATGATTTCTTCTTAGTAAAGATGCAGAAACCGGACTGCGCATGCGTGCTCTGCCTCCATCTGTGGAGCGATGACAACAGGTGACACTGAGATCAGATCAGTTTTACTCATTTTACTGTTAAAGGTTACTTTCTCCTTATAATGCCTTCTGTCTGGAAAAAATAACAACAACCTGGATGATGTCATAGTGATGTCATCGGGGTTTTCTCGACGTGGGTTTTTGGGGGTGAAACAAATGTATAACATAACAAACTCCAGGCCGCTGCTGTTAAATGATGACATTGTTTAGTTTGGCTGCAGGTGCTGCTGGATTTATGTCACCACTTGAACCTGGATCCTTTGTTTTGGGATTTAAGAGCTCCATGAAGATTACTATGAGTCTCTGGTTACACTCGTGTGTTTGGATTCAGAGCAGTGGAGAGGGATGGCTCACAGATATACAGATACACTGGCTGATCATTTAAATCTCTGTTTGGGATTCTTTAGTTCTTTCGTTATAGCTCACGAGCTCCTCATTCTTACCTGTTCAGTGGTTTATTGGGTCCTATCAGGGGTGGACTGCACACGTGGCATACCGGGCATTGTTGTCAAAACTCACAGTCGTAAAGAAGTCATAGTTTTTCAGCATGAGCCTGTCTCTCTCAGCCCCTATACCATTATATCACCTGGCTGTCTTATAGGCTATATTAGCCCTCCTACACAATCTGGACTGTGGTCATAACATCTACATCTTATAACTTATTCCCTGTTATATATTGTTCTTAACGTATATATATATATATATATATATATATATATATATATATGTGTCAAGCAATTATAATTCTATTATGTTTACATTATTGTCTTTTCATGGTCATAGTTAATATTTAATAATAAGCTATTGCACTGTTCAATCCCTGCACTGTTCTCTTTTGCACTACCACCACTGCACACAGTCTACCACAGCACCTTTAACTCTTTAAAGTGATTTTTATAACTTTTTATAACTCTTTAAATTTCTGTGAGTGTTTTTTATGTATGTGAGATATGTGTGTGTTTGTGTGTTTGTTGTGTTATGGTTGTCTAAGCTACTGGATGCCTAAAATGTCCCTCGGGATGAATAAAGTATATGTATCTATATATGTATCTATCTATCTATGTATATATCTATCTATGTATGTCTGTCTGTCTGTCTGTCTGTCTGTCTGTCTGTCTCTATCTATCTATCTATCTATCTATCTATCTATCTATCTATCTATCTATCTATCTATGTATGTATGTATGTATGTATGTATCTAGTATAGTATGTCATTATAAAAAAAAAGTCATATAGTCTACTGGACATTTCTTGGACCCAGAAATTGTTGTTTCCTATGAACTTTTATGAATGAAATGTAATTTATAGTTCCTATTGGATGAATTAAGCTTGGTTGCATCAACATGCATGTTGGGCAATTTGAGTAATTAGCATAATAAGCTAATTAAGGGTAGATGCTGCAGGTGAACCATGAAACTTCCCCAGTTGATTACTTACATTAAGCCAACTGTTTTTGCATTACAAGTTTTCTAAAAAAAAATGTATTTTTAAATATGCAGATGACTCATTCTCGTATTAAATGTGTACATATTCACCTGCAGTGTATACCTTTAATTAGCTCATTATGCTAATTACTCAAATTGCCCAACGTGCAAGTTTTAGCAACCAAGCTTAATTCATCCACTAGGCCTATCGATGACATTTCATTCATAAGTTCAGAGGAAACAACATTTCTGCGTTTCATACGGGCCATTTATAGATTTCCAGTAGCTTTTCCTTTTGGGATTTTAAGTAAAGTTTGATGCCAATACTTTTAAGATTATTTTTTGGGCTTTTCCGCCATTAATCGATAGGACAGCTAGGTGAAAAAGGGGGAAGACATGCAGGAAATCGTCATTGTCACAGGTTGGACTCGAACCCTGGACCTCTGTGTCAAGGCATAAGCCTCAAAGTATATGTGCGCCTGGCTCTACCCACTGAACCAACCCAGCCAGAATGCCAATGCTTTTGACTTTTACTTGTAACAGAGTACTTTTACACTTTCGTATAGCTTATTTTAACCCTTGTGCTGTCCTCCTGTTTGGTCTGTGAAGTATAACTTATCACCCCATTCTTAGCCAACTTCATTCCAACCTATTACCACTATTGTTACACTTATTCCTGGACTTCATGGTCAATAATCCTCATTAATATTAACTTATACCTACTTTCTGAGTTAAAAAGAAGCACAAATTATGAATTATTTTGACTAACAATTAAAATCAGAGGATGTGGACTGGATCACAGACTTGTATGTGTCAACGTTTTGAAACAATTTGAATTTCTTTTCAAATGCTATAAAGTTGAATAAAACCTCCACAATTCAATGAGAGTAATGATCAGATCCTTCATTTTACATGTTATTTTTGAGGCAATTTGGTTTTAAAGGTCCCATGGAGAAGAAACTAGAACAATATTCACATTTATGAAGCTGGAATCAGAGAAGTTTTAACTTTTTTCTCATAGAAAATGACAGTTGAAAATGAAATTAAAAGGTTCCATGGCATGAGAATGTCACTTTATGAGGTTTTTTAACATTAATATGCGTTCCCCCAGCCTGCCTCTGGTCCCCCAGTGGCTAGAAATGGTGATAGGTGTAAACCGAGCCCTGGGTATCCTGCTCTGCCTTTGAGAAAATGAAAGCTCAGATGGGCCGATCTGGAATCTTCCCTTTATGATGTCATAAGGGGAAAGGTTACCTCCCCTTTCTCTGCTTTGCCCACCCAGAGAATTTGGCCAACCCATGAGAGAGAGAGACATCATGGCTTGAAAACAAGCAAAATGTCGGTTCTCAATAGCATTTAAAGCTACAGACACAGAAATGGCACATCCTAAGGAAAGCTCATTGTGGGACTGGCTCTAGTGACTGTAATTCTGCACCAAGGCTGAATTTCAGGAAAGAGACTTCAGATACAGTATTAGGGGACCACTAAGGTCTATATAAAAGAGACTTCAGATACAGTATTAGGGGACCACTAAGGCCTATATAAAAGAGACTTCAGATACAGTATTAGGGGACCACTAAGGTCTATATAAAAGAGACTTCAGATACAGTATTAGGGGACCACTAAGGTCTATATAAAAGAGACTTCAGATACAGTATTAAGGGACCACTAAGGCCTATATAAAATAGACTTCAGATACAGTATTAGGGGACCACTGAGGCCTATATAAAAGCATCCAAAAAGCAGCATGTCATGGGACCTTTAAGTAACGTATATTTCTGATTCAGAAACTTTGAAAACGGGTCAACTTTGAGTACGTCTCAGACCTTCACTGGATATAAAAACAAGATTTATATTAACCTCATTAAATAAAAAAAAGGTGTTCAGAAAACCTAAAGAAAAAACATCCAAAGTGTTGAGAATCAGAAATAACAGACAGCAGTTTGTACGTGAAAATAAATGGACTTTATTTGTCAGATTGTCTTGTTTTCCTTTTTTTGGTCTTTTCTATGTTTTCTCCTTTTTCTCAGTTGGTCCGAGCTGGAGTGTGTCGTACCTCAAAGCTTTCACAATCACATATCAAAAACATTGCATGACATAACAAAAGGAATAAATAACATATGTACATTTTAGCCGCCAAACGATGATGTTGAAGATCTCGTCGTTTTCGTCCCGCAGCGTGTTATTGCTCCGGAGCCGACGGCGGCCGCGACGTGTTTAGAAGCACTTGCGGTGGACGATGCTGGGACCGGCCTCGTCGTACTCCTGCTTGCTGATCCACATCTGCTGGAAGGTGGAGAGGGAGGCCAGGATGGAGCCGCCGATCCAGACCGAGTATTTACGCTCCGGAGGGGCGATGATCTGCAGAAGAGAAGGAAATCAGGTTGGTGGATTTAATCGTCTCACAGCTAGCACAATTAATCACAATTTTATCGAATCGCAATATGGACTATTGCAATATCCAAATCGCAGGAGGGTGCAATATTTGTTACAGGCAGAATATGTGTCAAAGCATTCTGAAAATATCTCTCTCTCTCTCTCTCTCTCTCTAAGGGAAAAGCCCCCCAAAAATTATCTTAAAACATAATAAAATAAAAAAATAAAAATCTTTGGTTGGTACAGATCCTCGCAAAATCACACTATTATCATTTTCATTTTAATATTTTTCAATTAAAATGAGAATAATGAGACAACAATGATCATTCCCTCTCAAATCGCAGCATCAGTCATAATCGCAATTAGATATTTTCCTCATGTCGTGCAGCCCTAATCACGGCACACATTAGGGTTAGCAACTAACTGATTATTTAAATTGTCGATTAATCTGTCGATTGTTTTCTCGATTGATCGATTAGTTGTTTGGTTTATAAAATGTCAGAAAATAGTGAAAAATGTGGATCAGTGTTTCCCAAAATGACGTCCTCAAATATATTGTTTTGTCCCCAACTCAAAGATATTCAGATTACTGTCACAGAGGAGAGAAGAGACTAGAAGATATTCAGATTACTGTCCCAGAGGAGAGAAGAGACTAGAAGATATTCAGATTACTGTCCCAGAGGAGAGAAGAGACTAGAAGATATTCAGTTTACTGTCCCAGAGGAGAGAAGAGGCTAGAAGATATTCAGATTACTGTCACAGAGGAGAGAAGAGACTAGAAGATATTCAGATTACTGTCCCAGAGGAGAGAAGAGACTAGAAGATATTCAGATTACTGTCCCAGAGGAGAGAAGAGACTAGAAGATATTCAGATTACTGTCCCAGAGGAGAGAAGAAACTAGAAGATATTCAGATTACTGTCCCAGAGGAGAGAAGATACTAGAAGATATTCAGATTACTGTCCCAGAGGAGAGAAGAGACTAGAAGATATTCACATTTAACAAGCTGGAATCAGAGAAATCTTATTTTTTTTAATAAAAAATGACTCAAACGATTAATCGATTATCAAAATAGTTGGCGATTAATTCAATAATTGACAACTAATCGATTCATCGATTCATCGTTGCACCTCTACATTTTTCAAATTCCATAACTTTTCCAGTTTTTTTCAAAACGAATGAACCCTGATTCTTGTATTTCATGATTTCTGATTCTATTTTAGTGGTTTTTATTTTCCCTTTAACGGATGTTTTAAATTGTTTTTAACTGCTCTTTAATCTTTTATATAAAATAACTTTGAATGACCTTGTTGCTGATTAAATAAAGCTGCCTTCATCTATCATATACAGGTGTAATTTTCAGGCGTCCACATACTTCTGGCTGTATAGTGTTTGTACAATATCTGACGTAGAGCGTTATTTACCTTGATCTTCATGGTGCTGGGAGCCAGAGCCGTGATCTCCTTCTGCATGCGGTCAGCGATACCCGGGTACATGGTGGTGCCGCCGGACAACACGTTGTTGGCGTACAGGTCCTTACGGATGTCGATGTCACACTTCATGATGCTGTTGTACGCCGTTTCATGGATACCAGCGGACTCCATACCTGTCCAGGTGCACGGCAGAGAGATTCAGGTTAGGAATGACAAGATTTCAGAGTGGACATTCTCATTCGCCCATCTGAGGACGCTGAGACGAACCGTTCATACTACGAGGGCTGGGTAATAGGAAGTTATTTTAGTAGGAATAACCCCTTGAGATGTAGCATCTCGTTTTCGAGGGGGTCCTTAAAGGCAAACATATACAATACATTCACAATTAAACAAAACAACTTGAGGAGACCTCAAGAAAACATACATCAAACATACATACATGCTGACAGACAGACAGACATACAAACATACATACATACTGACAGACAGACAGACAGACAGACAGACAGACAGACAGACAGACAGACAGACAGACAGACAGACAGACAGACATGCATACATACATACTGACTCTTTTTGTTGGAAAAAAAGTATTGTTTAGGAATAGGTATCGAAGTCCTGGTATCGGTACCAGTATACGATACCCCTGCCCTATATGCTACACACCGATGAAGGAGGGCTGGAACAGGGTCTCGGGGCAGCGGAAACGCTCATTGCCGATGGTGATGACCTGACCGTCGGGCAGCTCGTAGCTCTTCTCCAGGGAGGAGGAGGAGGCGGCCGTGGCCATCTCGTTCTCAAAGTCCAGAGCCACGTAGCAGAGCTTCTCCTTGATGTCACGCACGATCTCACGCTCAGCTGGAAACGGAGAGGAAAGATCAGACTTTGTGCCCCAAAAAACAACGCCACAATAAAAGAAATGAAATCAGAAACTACTCAAAAAGCTCAGGTAGGAGTGTTTTAGATGTTCGAAGACGGAGTATTGATATCAAGACTTTGCTTCAAACTAGGGCTGCAATATCTGATTAATCTGTTGATTATTTTCTCAATTTATGGATTAGTTCTTTGGTTTATAAAATATCAGAATATGGTGAAAAATGAGGATCAGTGTTTCCCAAAAAGCCCAAGACGACGTCCTCAAATGTCTTGTTTTGTCCATAACTCAAAGATATTCAGTTTACCGTTACAGAGGAGAGAAGAAACTAGAACAATATTCACATTAATGAAGCTGGAATCGGAGAAGTTTTAACTTTTTTCTCATAGAAAATGACAGTTGAAAATGAAATTAAAGGTCCCATGGCATGAACATTTCCCTTTATGAGGTTTTTTAACATTAATATGCGTTCCCCCAGCCTGCCTCTGGTCCCCCAGTGGCTAGAAATGGTGATAGGTGTAAACCGAGCCCTGGGTATCCTGCTCTGCCTTTGAGAAAATGAAAGCTCAGATGGGCCGATCTGGAATCTTCCCTTTATGACGTCATAAGGGGAAAGGTTACCTCCCCTTTCTCTGCTTTGCCCGCCCAGAGAATTTGGCCAACCCATGAGAGAGAGAGAGACATCATGGCTTTCAAATGAGCAAAGTGGCAGTTGGTCAAGGCCACACACCCCCCCCCCCCCCCCCACCTTGCCCCCCCCTCTCCTCCTCAATAGCATTTAAAGCTACAGACACAGAAATGGCACATCCTAAGGAAAGCTCATTGTGGGACTGGCTCTAGTGGCTGTAATTCTGCACCAAGGCTGAATTTCAGGAAAGAGACTTCAGATACAGTATTAGGGGACCACTAAGGCCTATATAAAAGAGACTTCAGATACAGTATTAGGGGACCACTAAGGTCTATATAAAAGAGACTTCAGATACAGTATTAGGGGACCACTAAGGCCTATATAAAAGAGACTTCAGATACAGTATTAGGGGACCACTAAGGTCTATATAAAAGAGACTTCAGATACAGTATTAGGGGACCACTAAGGCCTATATAAAGAGACTTCAGATACAGTATTAGGGGACCACTAAGGCCTATATAAAAGAGACTTCAGATACAGTATTAGGGGACCACTAAGGCCTATATAAAAGAGACTTCAGATACAGTATTAGGGGACCACTAAGGCCTATATAAAAGAGACTTCAGATACAGTATTAGGGGACCACTAAGGCCTATTTAAAAGAGACTTCAGATACAATATTAGGGGACCACTAAGGCCTATATAAAAGAGACTTCAGATACAGTATTAGGGGACCACTAAGGCCTATATAAAAGCATCCAAAAAGCAGCATGTCATAGGACCATTAATAGTTGACAACTAACCGATTATTCGATTGATCTTTGCAGCTCTACATGAAACTGAATACATTTCCATTTCTAAGCCTTTTTCGGGACACATACAATAAAAAGCTGCTTTATATTTTTTTGTTAAACTAACAGGAGGGAAAGGGTTCATGTCTACAGCTAACGTGCTTCTAGATGTTAGGATTTTAAAACTGGTGCATGGTGTGGAGCGTTTACCGGTTGTGACGAAGGAGTAGCCGCGCTCGGTCAGGATCTTCATGAGGTAGTCGGTCAGATCCCGACCAGCCAGGTCCAGACGCATGATGGCGTGAGGCAGAGCGTAGCCCTCATAGATGGGAACGTTGTGGGTCACGCCATCGCCAGAGTCCAGCACAATACCTGAGAGCACAAACACAAGAGACACAAGAGTTCAATCTACGTTCAACAGACAACGCTCTTCACAAGTAAAATAAACGATCAGTTCACTACTTTCATTCAATGTGGGTGTTTTATTAAATCGTATAGCATTTGAAAAAAAAATTGATGAATGAACGTTGAAAAATGTGACAAAAATGTCAGAAAAAAGGCGGGGGGGGGGAATCAACAAAAACATCAGATAATGTGACAAAAATGTCAGAAAAAGGGGCAAAAACTGTGAAAAAAGTGATAAAAGTGTCTAAAAAGATGACTAAAAAGTGTATTTTAATTTTGACCCAGAAAAACAAAGTTGCATGGTCAACGGGAAGATAACACAAGGGTTAACTTATCCAAAAAATGTAATTATAATGGCTTTAACTGACCCCACACAGAGTGACAGAAGGTACACTTCTTGCTGTTTGGACACATTGGAACAAATGTCTGTATGCGTTTTAATCTCTTTGATTAACTTTTTTCGTCTTGTCTGTGTTGTCGTGTTGTGTGTCTGAAATAAAGCTGAATGGACTCACCGGTGGTACGACCGGAGGCGTAGAGCGACAGCACGGCCTGGATGGCCACGTACATGGCGGGGACGTTGAAGGTCTCGAACATGATCTGAGTCATCTTCTCCCTGTTGGCTTTGGGGTTGAGCGGTGCCTCCGTCAGCAGGGTGGGGTGCTCCTCGGGGGCCACGCGCAGCTCGTTGTAGAAGGTGTGGTGCCAGATCTTCTCCATGTCGTCCCAGTTGGTGATGATGCCGTGCTCGATGGGGTACTTCAGGGTCAGGATGCCCCTCTTGCTCTGGGCCTCGTCGCCCACGTACGAGTCCTTCTGACCCATACCGACCATCACGCCCTGAGGGGAGGAGGGGGGAGAAACACAGGTATTTGTATTTATTATAAGGATCCCTATTAGCCTAGACGACCAGCTAGTCTTCCTGGGGTCCAAAACAACATTTAATCAGACAATATTAAAACATTAATGACATATAAAAGGAAAGAAGAGAAATAAAAGACTCCGAAAAAATAAAAATTAAATAAAAACAATAACAAACCAAGCAAATGGAGACATATCTTGAAAACAAAGTTATATATTACAGTGTATTACATGGCTAACATTAAGGTAGCTCACATAGACACAGAAGAAAATCAAATATTTTTAACCTCACAATAAGAAGCCTCATGATAAATAATTTAAGTGAAGGTAAGATTTGACTTTCTTTTTAAAATGTACCTTTTCCTGCGATAAAAACGAATGTTACTTGGGATATTATTCCACAAAGAACTTACTCTGTACATGAAAGTTTTTTTCAGGTTATTGGATTTTGGTAAAAAGGTGCAATCATCTGCGAGGAATGTTTTATAACGTTATGTTAGCCCTCCTGCTGTCCTCGGGTCAAATTTGACGCATTTTCAAAAAGTTTCTATGTCAGAAATTTGGCTTTCTTTCAACCAAACTGTCAAATGAAATGACGTGGATGTTCCATGCAATGCTCTTCACAAGTTAAATAAATGATCAGCCCACTACTTCCATTGAATGTGGGCGTTTTATTCAACTTTCTAGCATTTGAAAGAAAACAAAAAAGTGACAAAAACAGTTGGAAAAAGCTTCAAAAACGTGGAAAAAAATACGTTTAAAAAAAGCGCAGTATAGTACAAGTATGTACTATTATAATCTATTATAATCCTTCTGTCTTTTTAGGTGTGACATTGTACGATCTGTCCAGGGACAGCAGATGTAAAATAGCCTTTTGGCTAATTCTGGCACATTTTATATTTGTATATGCATTAGTAGCGTGCATTGTCCTGTTAAATAAACCTGAAATAAATAAAGAAATAAACTCCTTGACGCAGCGGCTGCGGGTTCGACTCCGATCTGCGGCCCTTTGCTGCATGTCATCCCCCCCTCTCTCTCCCCTTTCATGTCTAAGCTCTCCTATACAAATAAAAGGCCTAAAATGCCCCCCCCCAAAAAAAATCATCTTTAAATGGATGCTCTTGTGTACCTGGTGACGGGGGCGTCCCACGATGGAGGGGAACACGGCCCTGGGGGCGTCGTCTCCGGCGAAGCCAGCCTTCACCAGGCCGGAGCCGTTGTCACAGACGAGGGCGGTGGTCTCATCGTCGTCACACATGTCTGCGGCTTCTGGAGGAGAAAGACAAAGAGGGGAGGGAAGTGAGTCTCTGTACAGCAGATACACTGGACATTCATCTATAGTAGACATTTGACTGAGTTTTACCCAACGGGCTGGGTGAAAATAACTGATTCTCCAATTAAAATTGTTGGATGGAAGCAGAGAATTGTGTTCATATCCAAATGCAGCTCTACACTTAATCATCTATTTGTTTGGTTATTGTATCATTTCTGACCAAAATCTAGTTTTACTGCTGCTAACCAAAGTTTCAAAATAACCTCATTTTGATGGATTCATTTGCTTTGGCTGCTCGTCACATTAACTTACACCACAGACAGATTTTTTTTTCTCTTTCAGCACAACTTGTTGTATTTAAACTGTATGAATAATAAAACGGATAATGACTATAACTCAGTCTTCTTAATCATCCTCTCTCGGCCCGGCAATGTCTGGGTCCTGTTAATCATTAAACCAGAGCTGTATAAATTGTTTACTCAGCCTGTAATGACGTGTAGTTATTATACAACAAACAGAAACACCGTTAACAATCATTAAGTGTAATGATGCCTTCAAGTGCTCCACATAAACTCCGACATCTGAACGCTATCAGGAATATATAAACACAAAAACAAGCTCGGTGTAGTAGCTACTGTTTAACAACGTATGCCGATCTGGTTCCCTTCTTAGGATGATTTTTTTTTTTTTTATTCATATTTAAAATATAATTTCCATTATGCTTTTTTGTTTCTTTTTTTTTTTCGTCTTTACTGTTCTTGTTATTTGTATTTGACCTCAACACTGACCGTTAGTCTGTAGGATACCTCCCATTTACATTTTGTTAAGATTAATGGAAAAGGAAACATGTTTTGATTGATAAAAACCGCTGGGAAAAAAAGATTTTGTAAGTTAATATCTTACTACTTTAAAAAAAAAAAAAAGTGAATTTTGGCTATTCAGAAAATAATTAAGAAGTCACAATTTTTTTTTACTGTAATCGATGACAAAGCTTACACTGTTAAACAATACATTTCGGTGATATAGAAAATTCTTATTTGCCCAGTTTTAGGTGGCATTAATAGGTAAAAGCTAGACTTTCCGACAGCGCCTGAATGCAGCAGCAGGTCTGGCTCCCTGGTAGGAAGTTTCCCTGTCACAACGACAATTTTCTAACCGTTGAAGGTGAACAGAAGCCGGCTACGGTTCGCTGCCAGCTCCCATCAGTTAACCACTCAGTCCGGATTATTCTCCATCTGTTTCACCCACTTAACATTAACAACAAGCCAGTCTCCATTAACTCAATCAGCTAATTTCACCTCTCTCCTTCTCTCCACCCGCCCAGCCCACCCCGCTTCTCCAAGGCGCTTACCTCTGCTTGTCTCCGGCTGTCAGTGAGGGAACTTTAACCGCTGCTGGTTCCGGATAGAGGGGTGACGGGCAGCGCCCACCGGGGTCCTTATATACAGCTTCTCCTCCAGACCACCCGGGCAGTTTTTTTTCCTCCCCAGACAGCCGTTAGGAATGTCCGAGTATTCGACAGGAATTCAACCGATCCCGTCGTCCATATTTGGTCGCGCGGTTGGGGAGGGAGGGCGGTTGTATAGGAGGCCGCACGCAAGCAAGCACACAGGGGGCTCGCGCGCCGGGAGGGCCATATATGGAGAGGAAGCCCCCGCGAGTCCGCCGCGGAGCGCTCGAGCCCGTGTATGGAGCGAGACCAGCCCGTTACTGGCGCTTGTGGAGTAGTACTAGGCTACTACTGTCTTCACACACACACACACACACACACACACACACACACACACACACACACACACACACACACACACACACACACACACACACACACACACACACACACACACACACACACACACACACACACACACACACACACACACACACACACACACACACACACACACACACACACACACACACACACACACACACACACACACACACACACTTCAGTTTATTTGACACTGAGAAGGAACGGCATACAAACACACACGTACACAGTGCGTTTCACTATCTTTGTGGGGACCCGTCATTGACATAATGCATTCCCTAGCCCCTTACCCTAACCTTAACCATCACAACTAAATGCCTAACCTTAACCCTCACCCTAACCATAACCTAATTCTAACCCTAAAACCAAGTCTTAATAAGAATAAGCATGAAGTGTATAAGCCCCAAAAAGAGTCAAGTCCTGAAAGGAGTGTAAAAACCTAAAGCAGATGTCCTTTAAAGGGTTAACAGTGAAAGGAGTTGATGTGCTGGCTGTAGTTAAACAGTCATATTTAGTGTAATTACTTTAAATTAACGCAGCAGACTAACTTAAGTGCAGCTGCTTTTGTCAGCCAATCAGAGTCATCGTGTCAACATATGTTTGATTTAAAAAAAAAAAAAAAAAAAAAAAAAACATGAATGAACATTGTTCGGTTTCTTCAGGGAGGATTGTTTTTATTTAGATAATTTTTGGGGGCTTTTCCCTTTATTCTATAGTGACAGTGGATCGACAGGAAAGGGAGAGAGAGAGAGACGGGGGATGACACACAGCAAAAGGGCAGCAGGTCAGATTCTAACCTAGAGGCCGCCCTTAGGGAGACTATATATTTTTTATTTAACACCCTGACATTTATTTTAGGTTTGTTTGGAAGTCAAGCTGCTCAGCTGGAAGCTCGAACAACAACATCCACACAGCAGCTGAGCGACGTTCACGCTTCAGTTTGTAAAACGAGACGGTCGGGCGTCGGGACCTCCAACCGGTCGGACAGCTGCAGCCGCAGCCCCGAGACAGAGTCCCTCCGAGAGACAAACAGACTCAGACCCAACAGACCCGGCTGTGTTCATCCAACTGTTAACGGAGATCACAGAGGTGTCGGGATTCACGGAGCTGCATGTCAGAGATACAAGGGGGGGGGGCGGGGGGAGGGGGTTAAATGGAAGATGAGACTATGGCAGGAGACTGTAGTCAGTTAACCTTCCTGTTGTCCATTTTCAAAAAGTTTCTATATCAGACATTTTGGTTTCTTTCAACCATGTGTGTGTGTGTCTGTCTATAGGCCTATGTGTGTGTCTATGTGTGTGTCTGTGTGTGTAGGCTATGTGTCTATGTATGTGTGTGTTCTCGTTTAACTATATTCGTGGGGTCCAAAAACGAGGGAATACAGTATACTTGTGGGGTCTGCACAGCCTTGTGGGGCCCAAAATGCTGGACCCCACAAGGTTAAAGGTCTGTTTGAGGGTTAAGACTTGGTTTTAGGATTAGGGTTAGAATTAGGTTATGGTTAGGGTAAGGGGCTAGGGAATGCATTATGTCAATGACGGGTCCCCACAAAGATAGTGAAACAAACGTGTGTGTATGTGTGTCTGTGTTTAAAATTTAGATCGATTTGATTGATGATTTGAAGTTGGACAGTCGACCGGAAGACAACACAAGGGTTGAAATGGATCTTCAGGGGGAATTAATTAATTCCCTTTACGACAAAGGAAGTGATGTGCGTAAACATTTCAGCTCCTCACCACGGGGCTTCTCAGGTGCTGCGAGCAAATCACTCCGCCCAAGTAGCTGTGCTTCGCCTTCTGAGAATATAGTTCCCAGTTTGTATACGGTTAGAAGATGGCTGTGTCTCATGTGACCTTGTTATTTGAACACGCTGTGACTATACAAATCACAACATGTAAATAGGAACATGTTGGCGTTATTTTGTCACTTATTGGGAGCAGTAGGCTAGATGGAGCCAGTTACCTCCAGGATCTGTGCTAAGCTAGGCTAGATGGAGCCGGTTACCTCCAGGATCTGTGCTAAGCTAGGCTAGATGGAGCCGGTTACCTCCAGGATCTGTGCTAAGCTAGGCTAGATGGAGCCGGTTACCTCCAGGATCTGTGCTAAGCTAGGCTAGATGGAGCCGGTTACCTCCAGGATCTGTGCTAAGCTAGGCTAGATGGAGCCAGTTACCTCCAGAATCTGTGCTAAGCTAGGCTAGATGGAGCCGGTTACCTCCAGGATCTGTGCTAAGCTAGGCTAGATGGAGCCGGTTACCTCCAGGATCTGTGCTAAGCTAGGCTAGATGGAGCCGGTTACCTCCAGGATCTGTGCTAAGCTAGGCTAGATGGAGCCGGTTACCTCCAGGATCTGTGCTAAGCTAGGCTAGATGGAGCCAGTTACCTCCAGGATCTGTGCTAAGCTAGGCTAGATGGAGCCGGTTACCTCCAGGATCTGTGCTAAGCTAGGCTAGATGGAGCCGGTTACCTCCAGGATCTGTGCTAAGCTAGGCTAGATGGAGCCGGTTACCTTCAGGATCTGTGCTAAGCTAGGCTAGATGGAGCCAGTTACCTCCAGGATCTGTACTAAGCTAGGCTAGATGGAGCCGGTTACCTCCAGGATCTGTGCTAAGCTAGACTAGATGGAGCCGGTTACCTCCAGGATCTGTGCTAAGCTAGGCTAGATGGAGCCGGTTACCTCCAGGATCTGTGCTAAGCTAGGCTAGATGGAGCCGGTTACCTTCAGGATCTGTGCTAAGCTAGGCTAGATGGAGCCAGTTACCTCCAGGATCTGTGCTAAGCTAGGCTAGATGGAGCCGGTTACCTCCAGGATCTGTGCTAAGCTAGACTAGATGGAGCCGGTTACCTCCAGGATCTGTGCTAAGCTAGACTAGATGGAGCCAGTTACCTCCAGGATCTGTGCTAAGCTAGGCTAGATGTAGCCGGTTACCTCCAGGATCTGTGCTAAGCTAGACTAGATGGAGCCGGTTACCTCCAGGATCTGTGCTAAGCTAGGCTAGATGGAGCTGGTTACCTCCAGGACCTGTCCTAAGCTAGGCTAGCGGTGGGGGTGTCCGACAGAGTTACGACACGCACAGAGATGAGAAGGGTGTGTATGGACTCCTCTAACTCTGGGGGATACGGGGAATAAGACAAAGTCCCAATAAGTCGGTGTGTTCCTGTAAGTAGTACTGCCGTAACACGAACACCCGTTTCCTGGGTGAAAGTTCTTCCGGTACAGGAACTCCGCTTCCATGCTTGAAAGCCCTGTTTGTTCTACACAGCGGTAGTCAATGTTGTGCATACAGCAATAAATATGTGGAATACATACGAATTACAGTGCATTACTTTTTGTAACTATATGTACAAATAGTTCAAGAGAACAGCCTGAACTACTGCAGGTTTTATCTCACCAGATAAAAGCCGAACAGAACAGTTATGTGGAGCTCATGGCCCTAATCTAACCTACTTTCACTATTTTTAGGCAAGCTGGACCCTGAAAGCCATCTGCAGCCTCTGTAGCTGTGAAAGTGGATCATCACGGAGGATCCCTGTCACGGTGGCAATCTATTTATAACCGACGTCTGCCCCTCGTCACCAAACAGGAGGAAGTCCTGACTAATGTAGGGCCAGCTCCTGGACTCTACTGGATCAGGTTTCGGTCTCTTTCCAGGTCTGAAGGCTCTGATATCAGACGGCAGGAAGCCAGAGAGTAAACAGAGTTTAATTCATTGCAGTTTAGTACAGAAATAACGTAACATTTATTTAGAAAAGAGCACGTTTCAAACAAAGCTTGAAAATGATTACAAGTGCAGTAGCAGTAGTAGATGGGAGGCCATCGGTCGTCACATCTGGGCTTCTAGGTAATGTTCATAATTGGCTCGAAGGACAAATTCAAAATAAGGTTTTGATTTCAAACCGCTCAGATCTTCCAGCTCCAGCAGCTCTTTGACGTCAGGCAGGTACGTCTGCAGAGAAACTCCTGAAACATGAAGATTAATTTGTCATTGAACTGAAACTACTTGCAACGTGTCGGTCTGCAACATTCAGAAAGCTGCCTCTTCACACCATAGCAAATACTTTGTACTTCATTCTAACTTACGACTTTCCTGTAGCTGGATATATCATTTGTTTCGTCTAAATATTGAACGTGTATAACATTTTTGAAAGCGAGATGCTTGCAACAGTCGCAAGTAGAGTCCCTGCAACGTTCTTAAACAGTTTTGTCTCGTCACTAATCTTTGTTCTGGACTGCCTTAACAGGTTGAGGAAATTAAACAATGTACTTTAACAAACAGCGCAGTGTTTCCTCTATGTTGATAGCATAGTGGTGGTTCGCCACGGTAAAATTTCCAGCGCCACGGTATCAGAAATAGGGCAGACACACAACAGGGTTTCCGCTATGTACACCGCGCACCACCGCTGTGTTCAAGATTCGACCGGATACGGCAAAAGTTTAATCTAATCTATCAACTAGCGTTGCTCTGATTGGTTGTAGCGCTATCCTATTGCGTGCAGAGGGAATTTGAAAGACAACCGTTGATCCCGCCCCTCGGATTGAGCCCTGCCAATGGTGAGTTCCCAGACCCAACATCTGGATGTGGGTCTGGCTCGTCAGGCTACATTAACCCTTGTGTTGACTTCGGGTCACATTGGCCCGTTTTAAATTTTTGTTTTATATCAGAAAATATTGGACGTAGAAATAAGCGCTGAAAATGTGTATAAGACATAAATTTAACAAATTGTGAAAAAAGGCGTCACAAATGTCAGAAAAAAAGAAGTGTTTTTTTCAAGGTTGAAACGAAGACAACACAAGGGTTAAACCTGCACTCTCTCTCATTTCCAGCAGGGGACTCCACTCCAAAAAGAAGTCAGTTTCTATAGAAGTCTATGTGAAAATGAGCCTGCTTCTCACTTGATTTATTACCTCAGTAAACATTATATAAAGTTTATTTTTATACATAGTTAAGGAGCATTGTCGGAGGGAGCCTGGTAAGATTTTCATTGCCAACGATTGATTCTCTGTAAGTGTTCGCGCATCGGACAATTACTGGAAACTTTTTTACTCTTGAAATGACCTACATTAACTATCACTCTTATACACTTGATTTCAATAATTATAAGCACATCCTCTCAAACGTTAATACCTTCTCAAAATCAGAGTGATATGATTTAGTCATTTACGATACGCATCTTGTTATATTTGTTGGATGAAATACATGTTGTGCTGGAATCTCCTGGCTGTGCTTTGGTTTGTTTTCCAACCCCAGAGTCTCGAACGTTTCTCACCTTCCTGGATGAGTTTGAGGAGGATCTTGACGAAGATGCTGTCCTTGGCGGCTTCCAGGGGGTCGTCAGTCCCGTCAGTGGAGGACCAGCTGGGAGGCACACGGCATTAAAGTCAAACAGCACGTAAAACTAAATAAATAACTGCGATGTGCAGTGAGCACACAGTCGCACGTTTATAAAATCAGTGTTTCAAACTTTATTTTGTATGAATGTTTACTTATATCTGCAAAGACTTTTTTGCAGTTTGTAAAAATCTTCCATCAGTGAGATCAAAATTTAGGGCAGAGATATTCAACAGTGGGTCCGTGACCCCTAGGTGGTCCTTAGAGTTAAGCGTGATTTATACTTCTGAGTAAAATCAACGCCGTGCTTACGTAGGCAGGTATGTGGAGACACAAACCTACGCCGTAGCCTGACCTGCACCTCTCGAAAAATGTAACTACACGTCGCGGCAACGCACGTCTCTCGGCCGTGGCTTTGTAGCGTTGCACCCCCCCCCCCCCCCCGACTCATTTCCTGGTCCTCCTTCTCCATAAACAACAGGAAATCAAGGAGAGGGTTAACTTCTCCTGCTCCAGATCTCCGACCGTGGTCAGAAAGAACAGAGGAGACACTTTGTTTCTCTCACGATGACTCTAGAGTCGCTACTCGCTCCGAAGATAATCACCGTCACTCTCTCACTTCACACACACACACACACACACACACACACACACACACACACACACACACACACACACACACACACACACACACACACACACACACACACACACACACACACACACACACACACACACACACACAAAGCTCTGCATGGAGCCAAGTTGTGTTTAAAAAAATGTGTTTAAAGTTTCTTCTTTCAAAAATTGAAATGTCTGATAAGACATTAAAATGAATCAAACATTTTAATAGCAAAGATAACTTGGCCTATTTATGGAGACCCCCCCCCCCCCACCCATTTCATTTACACATTGAAGATAGGCTTACTATAGGTAAGGTAGCCACTATGGTAGCCGTACAGTTAGGCTTAAGGATTCACCGCCATTCATTTTCATCCATCCGGCCCAGTTTAATTTGATACAGTACATGTAGTAGGGGGTCCCTAATCTGTCTCTCTTTCAGCTAAGTGGTCTGTAGGAGCCACATCTTGTACAGTATGTTGTTTATGGTGTCATTTATATTATTTATTGATTATTATATTGTGCACTTGTATTGTAGGTGGTGGGCGTTTTCATCGCGGTTTCAGCAGAAGTGATAACATATTTGTTTGCTTCACCTGTTCACCTGTTTTTTTGGGCTTTGACAGAGAGGGGGTGAGCCTGGGAGAGACACACTTTCTGTTGACCGCTGCACTAATGCACTTATTTCTACGCACAAAGTAACTTTACATTTGGTAACTGCAGTGCTAGTTGTATTTTACGTGTGGAGGAAGAGGAATAAATCATAGCAATACAATCTGGTCACAGTGTGTTGATGCATCTCTCAGTGTTTAGTCCCTCGCGGCAGCACTTTGTTGGACCGCTTACAGCCGCAACAGGGTCCTTGGCCTAATCACGACTAGATAAACATAAACATGACAGGAGTGTCTTACTCGTCTCTCCTGAGCGCTTTGCCGAAGATCTCGCACTTCAGCGAGTCGATGTCGTCAGCTTCCTCCTGCAACACAAACACAGAAAAGATCCACAAGAGTTGACTTCTAACTGCCGTCGAGACCGACCGGTCGAGCGTCAAGACAGTCCGATGAAGCGGGAGGTTACCTCGTCGATGTACTCCAGCAGATCCAGAGCTTTTTTGAAGTCGTACTCGTTGGCTCGCCTGTTGTCATCGCAGATGTACAACTGAGGAGAGGAGAAAAGAGGAGAGGGGGCTGTGAAGTTACTGTCAGCATTTTGACATGGTCATTCCCCGCTTTATGGCAGTCATCTGTTTCAGATATGTTAAACAGGAAAGCTAGTTTCCCTCTTCGTGTTAAGGGATTTAAAATAAACCCACTGGTAGATTTGCTCTGAGGAAATCTGACTGTTTGGTTCCGTTATTAGGACTTTAAAGAAGGAAAAACACAACATTCACAATTTAAAGTCACATTTTTGGACAAAAACATGCTTTTTTTCGGTGAAAATGTGACAAAATTGCACGTTTAGGGCTGCAACTAACGATTATTTTCACTGTCGATTATTTTCTGTATTAATGGATTAGTTGTTTGGTTTATAAAATGTCAGAAAATGGTGAAAAATGTGGATCAGTGTTTCCCAAAATCCCAACATGACGTCCTCAAATCTCTCGTTTTGTCCCCAACTCAAAGATAGTCAGTTTACGGTCACAGAGGAGAGAAGAAACTAGAACAATATTCACATTTAACAAGCTAGAAACAGAGAATTTATTTTAACTCTTTTTTTTTTTACGAAAAAAAAAATGACTCAAACAGATTAATCGATTATCAAAATAATTGGCGATTAATTTAATAATTAACAACTAATCGATAAATCTTTGCAGAATGTTAACAGGGCTTTATTTATACAACGTCTGCTTTATCGGTTCTTCTTTCTGTGCATGTTCACATAGTTAATGACAGTAAAAGTGTTGATCTGGTTTGAATTTTATTTTGAAGTTTAGTCACCAAACGTGTTCTCCCCGTCGGTACACGATCTGTGCTGCCTGCACGATCCGTTAAGCGCAAGATGTCCGCACATGCGCTGATGATAATCCTGTTTACGACACTGCACGAATGATCTGTACCACGCTTGCGCACCTTTGCACCGCGGGGATTTCATTCATTTCACAGCACTCGCAAAGGGGAGTGTGGAGGAAACTGGAGGTTTGCAGTGACAGAAAGACTCAGACTTCATTCCACATCCAGAATGGTGTATGTTCATGTAACAACTCCTTTATTATTTTGGATTGGTAACCACGTAAACACCTCGTAATGCATAGCGTAAGCTACATTTAAAAACATCACAACATCCCCACACTACAGGTCACAAAAATAACAATGTCACCAAGGCTTAGTACACGGACGTCGATATACGGTTTTGGATCAGTGACAATAAGTACTTAATTTAAACCTCTCTATAAAACAGACCCGCCGTGAACTGCATAATGAATAAATAAATATAGCCTACAAAAATATTATTCCCGCGGTGCAAAAGGTGCTCAAGCGTGGAACAGATCGTGCAGTGTCGTAAACAGGATTATCGTGCAGGCAGCACAGATTGCGTAACGACACTCCCTCTTAAATATTTTTGCACGTAAACTGAAAATAAATAAATAAATAAAATAAAATCAACATTGCGTCTTTGAAAATCAATATAATATTGCAAAATAAAATCTCGATACTCAAGTGTATCGATTTTTCCTTACACCCCTACTTCTGCGTTTCCTTCTCAACAATCTAAGGTGTTGTTGTCGCTGGTTGTTAAGGTGCATCGATCACTTCCAATTTGTAATCTCATGCAGATGTGTCCATGTATTAAACGGGTCTACTGTGTGTGTGTGTGTGTGTGTGTGTGTGTGTGTGTGTGTTTACTCACCTGTATGAGGTTGTGAGCGCTGAGCAGAGGCATGGTGTCGGGGTTCAGCTGCTTCTCCTCCAGCAGCTGTCGGGGCAGAGTCTCCTGATGCAGCAGGAAGCGCTCCTGCTCCACGATGTCTGCTCGGACAGATACATGACAGCATCGAGTCTAGTTACAGGACACTGAACGCCACACTGCAATGCTGCCACTCCTTCATGTCTATTAAATGAAGTTCCTCTGGTTTTTCACCAGTAAGAAAAGTGGAAAAGCTGCTAAAAAAAGTCATAAAAAGTCAGATCCTCACACTGGAGTATTTTATAAGTTTAAAGTTTAGTATGTAAGTAGCAAATGCAATTATTCTGCTAAACGCCAAAGCTCTCCACAACCTTCCTTTAAACCAATCACAATCGTCATGGGCGGTGCTAAGCTCCGCACGGAGCCGCTGCAAAATAACCGTGCGAGAGAAAACTCAGATTGGACAGATAGTCTAGCTAGCTGTCTGGATTTACCCTGCAGAGATCTGAGGAGCAGTTAACCATAGTCCTCATGAATCCACCGAATGTAAAATTCCAACACAAAGAAAGCAGAAGAAAGAGGAACTTCCTGCAGCACCGGAGCAATCCCGGAAGTGGAACGTGAAGGATATAGACTAACACTGCTCCAACTGGCACCAGCAAGTAGTCACTGCCGACTCTGACCCAGGTTCGATTCCCAGTCCGGGCTGACCCTTTTTTCGACATACTATACTATGTTTATTGGTCATTTTTTGATCTAATTCACAAGGACTTTTTTCGATGTACTTTACTATGACTTTTTTTTTTTTTTTTTTTAACTTAAAATATTACACTATAATTTAATACATTGGTATTATTCAACATTTAAATGAAATTCATACCAATTAAAACCATTTAAATTTTTCAAACTATTCTCACTACGTCACCTTCTTCTTAAGCAATTACGCCAGCAATCCATTTGCTTCAGCTATTCAGCATTCACAAGCATTTTCTAGTTTTACTTACTACTTGATTTTTACTATTGATACATTTGTTGTGATTGTATTATTCTTTCTGTTAATGTGTGTAAGGTGTCCTTGGGTGTCTTGAAAGGCGACAACAAATAAAATGTATTATTATTATTATTATTATTATCAGAATCACAATACTTTATTGATCCCTTCAGGGAAATTATTTAGTTTAACGAGCCTAAATCTGATAACCAGCTCATGGTTTTACCGTCGACGTGTTTGTTGAGTTCGTCCTCATGCAGGTCGGATGCGAGCACCGTCAGCTTACTGAGAGCCAGGAGCGTCTTCTTCTTCACAAAGTAACGCGTCTCCCCGTTGGCCTGGCTGTAGAGCGTCCTGTTGGCCTGCAGAGACACGACACACCGCGTCAGTCACAGCATTATAATAGTTATTTAAAGTGCTCATATTATGCTGTTTGGCTTCTTCCCTGTCCTTTATTGTGTTATATATCTTTTTGTGCACGTTATAGGTTTACAAAGTGAAAAAGACCAAAGTCCCCCCCAAAGGGACTTACCATCTCCAACAGAAAACACTGTTCACAAACTGCTCCAAACAGCTCTATTGTAGTCCAGCCTTTACTTCAGAGACAAACGTGGTCACTTTGGAACACACGTTATAATGCTCGCCTAGCTGCTAGCATGGCACGCCCTCATACTCTGCTTCTGACTGGCTAGTAGTCCTTACCTAGGTACTGTCAGGGCACGCCCTCATACTCTGCTCCTGACTGGCTAGTAGTCCTTACCTTGGTACTGTCAGGGCACGCCCTCATACTCTGCTTCTGACTGGCTAGTAGTCCTTACCTAGGTACTGTCAGGGCCCTCATACTCTGCTTCTGACTGGCTAGTAGTCCTTACCTAGGTACTGTCAGGGCCCTCATACTCTGCTTCTGACTGGCTAGTAGTCCTTACCTAGGTACTGTCAGGGCACGCCCTCATACTCTGCTTCTGACTGGCTAGTAGTCCTTACCTAGGTACTGTCAGGGCACGCCCTCATACTCTGCTTCTGACTGGCTAGTAGTCCTTACCTAGGTACTGTCAGGGCACGCCCTCATACTCTGCTTCTGACTGGCTAGTAGTCCTTACCTAGCTACTGTCAGGGCCCTCATACTCTGCTTCTGACTGGCTAGTAGTCCTTACCTAGGTACTGTCAGGGCACGCCCTCATACTCTGCTTCTGACTGGCTAGTAGTCCTTACCTAGGTACTGTCAGGGCACGCCCTCATACTCTGCTTCTGACTGGCTAGTAGTCCTTACCTAGCTACTGCGCATGTGCGACTCCCAACAAAGATGGAACAGAAGTGCGATGCCTCACTCTGTAGCTAAAACAGAGAGCTCAATGTGCAGTACGACAAAAATATGGTGTTTTTTGAAACTTGGTGGAAGGGTGTAACATGTGCCAAGGAAGAATCCATTACATTTTGGAGCAGATCTGAATCACAGGCCTGATACACAGACTTCTTTTTCACTTTCGTTAAAATTTGTTTGTGCTACAAAGTCAAAACCAAAGTGTGTGACTGTGGTTAAAACCAGGAAGGCTGACGAACACTTCCTCTTGCTTGTGTGTGTGTTTTAACTTCAGGCAGGAAGGAAGCTGTGCAATATTTGTGTGTGTGTGTGTGTGTGTGTGTGTGTGTGATTAATGTAGAGGCAGTATTATTGGTGCTGGTTGTTGTGAGCATCAGCATGTTTAAAGCTGCTAAAACAGGAAGGAAACTGAGTTTGTGTGTTTCTTTCTACGCTGTGGTGGCTGCAGACTCAGAAAGTGAGGAGGAAGAAAGAAAGAAAGGATTTATAACCCTGTGTGTAGTCTTCTTTGGTAGTTTTAGAAAGGAGGTAAAAACAGAAGAAGGAGTTATGCGAGGCCATGTGTCCCTGTGGCAGACCGAGGGAAGACTGGAAAGAAGGAAACAAAGGAAATGTAGGATGGAAGGAGGGGAGATAACAGGGAGGAAACCTGAAGATAACGACAAAGAAAGGAAGATCAGTATAGGTATAAAAGGAAGTAACAAAGGGCAGAAGGGATTGAACAATTAAGATCAGAAAGAAGAAAGGAGTGAATGAATGATTGACTTGGAAAAGAGAGAAGGGAAGGAAGAAGATAAATATGAAGGAAGGAAGGAAGGAAGGAAGAGGGTAAGTGTAAAGGGAAGAAATGAAAGAAGGAAGAAGGAAAGTGTAAAGGAAAGAAAGGAAGGAAGGAAGGAAATAAGGAAGGAAGAGGGTAAGTGTAAAGGGAGGAAAGGAAGGAAAGAAGGAAGTAAGAAGGTAAGTGTAAAGGAAAGAAAGGAAGGAAGGAAGGAAATAAGGAAGGAAGAGGGTAAGTGCAAAGGGAACGAAGGAAGGAAGGAAGGAAGGAAGAGGGTAAGTGTAAAGGGAAGAAAGAAAGGAAGGAAGGGGGTAAATGTAAAGGGAAGAAAGGAAAGAAGGAAGGAAGGAAGAGGGTAAGTGTAAAGGGAAGGAAGGAAGGAAGGAAGGAAGGAAGGAAGGAAGGAAGGAAGGAAGGAAGGAAGGAAGGAAGGAAGGAAGGAAGGAAGGAAGGAAGGAAGGAAGGAAGGAAGGAAATGTAAGGGGAAGGAAAACAAAGGAAAGAAGAGATTAAAGATGAAAATAAAAGGACAGAAAAACAAACAAAACAAATAGCGGAAAGGAAGAAAATAGGTAGAATGGAAGGAAGAATGAATTAATAAAGGAAGAGAAAGCAGTGAAGTAAATGAAAGTAAAGAAGTGATCTGGGGCCATCAGCTGTTGATAAAGAGGTAGGAAGCTGCGAGGGTATTTATACTCCAGTAGTCTCTCAGAGGATGTGGTCGTGGTTTTGTATCAAGGTGTGAAACAAGCTTGTGTGTGTGTGTGTGTGTGTGTCAGTGTGTGTGTATGTGTGTGTGTATGTATGTGTGTGTATGTGTCATTGTGTGTGTGTGTGTATGTGTCATTGTGTGTGTGTGTGTATGTGTCAGTGTGTGTGTATGTATGTGTGTGTATGTCATTGTGTGTGTGTGTGTGTGTGTGTGTATGTGTCAGTGTGTGTGTATGTATGTGTGTGTATGTGTCATTGTGTGTGTATGTATGTATGTGTGTGTGTCAGTGTGTGTGTGTGTGTGTCATTGTATGTGTATGTATGTGTGTGTATGTATGTGTATGTATGTGTGTGTATGTGTCAGTGTGTGTGTATGTGTGTGTCAGTGTGTGTATGTATGTGTGTGTATATGTGTCATTGTGTGTGTATGCGTCAGTGTGTATGTGTGTGTGTCATTGTGTGTGTGTGTGTCATTGTATGTGTGTGTGTGTCATTGTATGTGTATGTATGTGTGTATATGTGTCATTGTGTGTGTATGTGTCAGTGTGTGTATGTGTGTGTGTGTCATTGTGTGTGTGTGTGTGTGTGTGTGTGTGTGTGTGTATGTGTCATTGTATGTGTATGTATGTGTGTGTGTGTGTATGTGTCATTGTGTGTGTATGCGTCAGTGTGTGTGTGTGTGTGTCATTGTGTGTGTGTGTCAGGTGTGTGTATGTGTCATTGTGTGTGTCACTCTGTGTGTGTGTGTGTGTGTGTCATTGTGTGTGTCACTCTGTGTGTGTGTGTGTGTGTGTGTGTGTGTGTGTGTCATTGTGTGTGTCACTCTGTGTGTGTGTGTGTGTGTGTGTGTGTGTGTGTGTGTGTGTGTGTGTGTGTGTGTGTTTCACTGTGTCAGTGTGTGTGTGTGTCGTACACTTTGGTAGTCATGCACGTGGATGTGGTGCAGCCAGCTCAGGTGCTGGTGCGACTGCAGGAAGCTGGCCAGCTGCTGGTGCTGGGCGGCTGGCTGGGACAGCAGCTTCCCCCTCTTCCCCTTCTCCATGTACCAGCGGAACAGGAAGTCGGCAAAGTTCTGTGACAAAGAAGAAGTTGGTAAGTTGGCTGTGTTTGAAATCACGTACTACAGGGCTGTCAACGAATATTCTAAATTTGAATACTGTGAGAGAGAAAAAGCAGCACTACTGCGGCTGCCTGCCTGGTACTGCTACCCGACACGTTTAGCTCGCTGTCTGACTGAGCCCAGCCCATAGTCCAGACCGTTCACAGCGAGCGAGTGGGCATGTTGATGGCGTTCCAACCTGTGGCTGCCGCTACCAGAAGTAAACAAACAACGAGGGCGAAGAAGAAGACACCAAAAAAACACTGACGAAAATGTCTAACTTGGAGAGACGACGAGATTCGGGATCGTCTGTCGGTAAGAGCCGTCACTGAAACGGTCACAACTGACAAATTAAAAGGACAATTCCAGCGCAAAACGAACCTAGGGGTTAATAACAGATGTGTACCCACTCGATCGCTCTCTGGGACATGTTTTCATGCTAATCAAATGTGTCTCTAGCTTGAAACAAGCTAGCGCGGACCGCTGATTAGCTTACAACGCTAGTATTCGGGGCACAAGGAACGTAAAAAGAAATCCCTATTTATACCACTAAAAAGGCTCAAAATATCACCAAACTTCAACGGTAGCATAATGAGGGTCCCTAAATGTTAACCGAAGCGTTGAGAACTTTGTAATTGTACCGACAGTTTATTAAAAACGTAGTTAAGGAAGACAGTAGCTCCCAAGACGGCGGCCGCTTGTATACGCAAGTGTCTTTATAATCTATCTTTTTAATAAACTCTGTACACTTACAAAGTTCTCAACGCTTTGGTTAACATTTAGGGACCCTCACTATGCTACCGTTGAAGTTTGGTGATATTTTGAGCCTTTTTAGTGGTATAAAATAGTGATTTGTTTTTACGTTCCCTGTGAACAGAATACTAGCGTTGTAAGCTAATCAGCGGTCTGTGCTAGCTTGTTTCAAGCTCCAAACACATTCACTTAGCATGAAATCATGTCCCAGAGAGCGTCAGAGTGGGTACACATCCGTTATTAACCCCTAGGATCGTTTTGCGCCAGAATTGTCCTTTAAGGGAACGGTAAGAGACTCGGTTTGTTAATGCCCAATTAACCAACGGCTCCGTGACCGCGGTGAGATAGAGGTCTACTGTGTTTGAATGCAGTTTTACGTTATATAGGACGTTATTTTAGTAACCGTTGTGTTGTCTTCCCGTCGACATGAAGTTGTTGGCCATTTTGGGTCAAAATTGAAAATTTACTTTTTTGGCACTTTTTTTGGCACTTTTTTTTAATTCATGGTCAATAAAACATTTATATGAAATGATTCCTGATTTTTTTCTTTAAAAAAGGCATACGTTATGAATTATTATGACTAATAGTTAAGATCAGAGGATGTTGAGTGGATCACAGACTGATATATGTCAAAGTTTAGTCGGTATACTGTTTTGAAACCATTTAAACATTCTAAACACCCAAAAGTCAATGGAAGTTATAATTAATTTTACCTGCGAAGAATGTTGTATGGGTTCCACACCATACAAACGTGCATCCACGTTATTTTTGGGCCATTTGGTTGAAAGAAACCCATATTTCACATATAAAAAAAAAAAACTTTAAAAAACAGGTCCAATTTGACCTAAGGACAACACGAGGGTTAAACTGTCTAGTAAGCTAAAGTTTAACATGCTAACACGTTTAACAAATTCAACAAATATCACGTTTGCCAGAGTGCGGGCGGAGCTCTACGAGCTGGGAAGCATGACGCCACAGCAGGCTCCGGTGTAGGACTACTGGGTCAGACGGGGCGTCTCGGTCGGTCTCTAGGTTTTCCCTAAGCATTTCTGGTTCTCTGCGTACCTGGTCTGCAAACTTGGTCATGTAGTGCTGCAGGCGGCTCTGGTTGTCGGTCTGCTCACACATCTGAACCAGGATGTCGAAGTCACAGTACTTCTCAGCCAGCGCTGCCACCCACTGGTACTGACCCAGCTCCACTGCAACACACAGCAGACAATTTGGTACTTTTGCTTCACACAAAAAATTACTCAAACCATTTAATCCAATATCAAACTAACTTAATAGTGGACAACTAATCCGCTAATCTTTGCAGCTCTAATTGAAATCTGATTCTATCATTAGACTCTATAGGGGCATATCTTGTACTCGCCCAAAACCCGACCCAAGTGTCTTTGCTAGTTTAAGACCGACCCAGTTGTCAATTTCCCGTCTAGCACCCACGTCGTTTAAATAGCAAATGCACCTGCGCCCATCAGTGCGCCCATGGGCGTGCTGGTCTTACAGGGAGGTGTGTTCAGGTGCATTCTGGTCTTATAGGGAGGTGTGTTCAGGTGCATTCTGGGCGTATTGCTATCTTGAGGCAGCGGGAAGTGATCGTGCCATTGACCAACAAAAACCTGGTCTAAAGTCACTAACGCAGCATTTCATTGTTATTTTAACAGAGCGTTAGTAAAATGCTTCTAGGCTCGTGCACAGCGCGCACACTATGCTTGACACACACACACACACACACACACACACACACACACACACACACACACACACACACACACACACACACACACACACACACACACACACACACACACACACACACACACACACACACACACACACACACACACACACACACACACACAAAAATATTACGGTGCAAATCCTCCATCATAACAGCAATGCTTCAAGGTCCAAACGCGCCTGGCTTTTAAAGGGAATGGGAGATGATCTCTGATTGGTTGATTGCATGTTACACCCAAAACACACCTCTGATTAATGAAGACACTAAGTACAACCCTTTAGAACCATGCACCCGGCGCACAGACCCTTTTTTTCCACCGTCAAACTAGCAAAAGTGGATTTGGACACGCCCTAATCGCACCTGCGCCAGGCGCTTCACGCCGTGCGCTTAGATCGTTAAAATATGCCCTCAGTGTGGTTTATTCCTCTACTTACGCAGCGGGGCGAGCAGCTCGGAGCGGCGCTGGCTGTACTCCATCTCCAGGCTGTTGTAGCGCTCCTGTTGGGCCCCCAGGGGCCTCTGCTGCTGCAGGGAGGTCAGCTGGGCCACATAGCCGCCCAGGTAGATGTCCAACAGCGCCACCAGCTGCTCGCAAAGGGCGCTGCGCAGCTCGGAGTCGGCGTGCGGGTACACAGAGCGCAGGATGATCTCGTGCTGGCGGGAGAGGACGCTGCGAACGCCTCCAACACCTCCTGATGCTGGGGGGAGAGAAGACGTTAATTAGTTATTCTACTCCAAATAAAAGCACTTTTACAGGTAAATGAACGGCCATTTAGGACATTTAGAGCGTGAGCTTTTCATTTCTTTGTGTTTGGCAGTTTAAAAAAACGGCACATGCTGACATCTTCTCAACAGAAAACTCATTTTTAGGACTGAACATGGAGGTCATATTTTCTGCAGACATTCTAAATCAAACCAAGCTTTCAGTGTAATTTCCACACAGACTTTCTGGTATTAAAGCACGCATACATTCAGAGCTAAACAAATGATTCTCAGGGGCTGCAGCAACCTGAGGCCAGAGTTTCTGCTGGTTTCACAAAGTCAAATTTAAGACTTTTTAAGACTTTTTAAGACCTTTATGAATGGTCTATGAATGACATTTTTTCAAAGATTTTTTTTGGGTTTTTCCGCCTTTAATTGACAGGACAGCTAGGTGAGAAAGGAGAGAGAGAGAGAGAGAAGACATGCAAGAAATCGTCACAGGCTGGATTCGAACCCTGGACCTCTGCGTCGAGGCGTAACCCTCTCACTATATGTGCGCCTGCTGTACCCACTGACCCAACCCGGCCACCCCCCCGCCATTTATTTATTTACCCCCCCAATCGTTTATCGCAACATCAATTACGCCCTAAATTCAGTTTTTTTTTTCAAGCCAAGTTTCGTTGAACGTGCACTTCCCCGTAGCTGAAGAATAAAATCAGTTTAATGTCTGTGGCACAATCCGAAAGAGACTCGCACCAATAACATAAAAAGCTGATTGGCTGCAATATAAGTTGCATGTTTGTCTCATTTGTAGTTTTAATGCGGCTAAATTATATTTGGACTAATGAAAGAAAGAACGCCACAGTATGAGAAAAAAAGAGCATTAGAGGAAGCGTTGCATGGACGCAGGAAAATTAAGACCTGTTTAAAATTATTTAAGACCTAGAGCACAATACATCAGTGAATTTAAAGGTGCCATGCCACACGCATTTCATTACTTTGTGGCAATATCTGAAGTTCTACCATGGAGTCTGTAAAATTTTTTGTCAAAAAAGTGCCTTGGTTACCTTGTTTCAAGCCATTCTAGCGTGGTATAGAAAGCCTGCAGGAAGACTCAGCTCGATTTGTGCAAGTTCTCATTAATATTCAACGAGCTAAGCTGCTTGACTCTGATTGGCTAACAGCTAGCCAATGAGAGCCTGGCTATCAGCATCCTTTACCCAGCACAACTGGGCGAGCTCATGAATAGTAATGAGCTCAGGCAACACCACGTCAGACTGACCAGCTTCTGTAATTGGCCTGATTTCTCCGCTTATTTCTTTCCAGAGGCTAGAGCTGACAGAGGAGGTAGCAGTTCATTTTCACATTCACCACATAACACAAACACACGTGGACCTAACAGATTTAAAAAAAATACAAGTAAAAACGGTTTCATGTGGCAGGGCACCTTTGAGATTTTTTAAAGGCGTAACTTTTTAAGACCCAGCGGAAACCCTGTGAGGCGGTTGGTAATTGGAGAATAGAGAACTAAAGATGACCTGTCCATGGGATATACTCCGGCTCGGCAGCAGCTGTTTCAGAAGCTCTGTACATGAAGGCCTTCGTCTCCCTGTACTGACTAGCAGCCTGGAGCATGTCCTACACACACACACACACACACACACACACACACACACACACACACACACACACACACACACACACACACACACACACACACACACACACACACACACACACACACACACACACACACACACAGTTTCAACAAAATGGGAGGTACATTCAGGGACCTTGTATCCTAGTATATACTAATACTAACAAATCTACATTGTGTATTTTTATTCATAAGTTAGGTCAAAAAAGAAAAAAAAAGTTGAAAAAAAAAACAAAACATCAAGATAAATTTTCGATTTTTTTTTTTTGTTTACCTTGATGACGTTGTTGACGGTGAGAACGACTTCGGCCCACTGCACCGAGTCGACCGGGCTCTCCTTCAGACTCCGCTCCTCCTCGTCCAGCAGACACTCGAACACAGAGGAGATCTGAGACACCTGCGAGGTCCCCGGAAACAAAAAAAAACATTTACCTCGGCGTCTCTACACGCCACCCGGATCATCGCCGCAGAACCAGACCGGCGCGGGACACAAACCAACCTCTCTGAAGAAGACGTCGGCGGCGGTCAGGCTGGGCGGCACGGTGGCGCCGTTCTTCTGCAGCGCGATGCCGATGGCCCGGTTCACCAGCTCGCCGTGTTTGCTGTGGTGGTTCTTCAGCACCATGGCGGCCTGAAGCTTCTCCGCGTGTTCGCACAGCAGCAGGCGGGTCGCCACGGGAGACGAACGCACCGTCACCTGGCCGAGCCGGTCCAGCAGACCCACCTGACGGAGGAGCACAGCGACGAGTCATTAACCCTCCCCTCGTTCTCGGGTCAAATTTGACCCATTTTCAAAAAGTCTCTATATACTAAATGTGGGTTTTTTTTTTTTTCAACAAATTATCCAAAAGAAATGAACGTGGATGGTTCCGTACAACGTTCTTTAGGGTAAAATAAAGGATCAGTTCAATACTTTCAATTCATTTGGGTATTTTATTAGATTTTATAGCATTTGGGAAAAAATAAAATACAAATAAAAATCGATAGAAGGTTGAAAAAAAAAAAATGCTTTAAAACCGTGGGATAAAAATAAGAAAAACTTCCAAAATTAAAAAAATAATCACCAGACATCAGAAAAAAAGTGACAAAAAAAGTCTGAAAAAGCTTCAGAAACTTCGGGAAAAAAAAAAAAAGACATCAGACAAAGTGACAAAAACTTGGGGGGGGAAAAAAGCTTCAAAAACGTCAAAAAAGCCACAAAAGTGTTGAAAAAGACGACCAAAAACAACAACAACGGTTTTCATTTTGACCCAGAATGACAAAAAGCTGCGTGGTCGACGGGAAGACAACACGGAGGTTAATATTATATGAATTCTACTTTTGCAGGGTTTTCCCTACCATAATAAAGCTTTAGGTGCAGCACCCAAAGCCGTTTTTGGGGGACCAACTAAGCCGAATTAATTTAAAATCAATGTAACGTAGGCGCCAGGTTTGGACAAGGACGTAGAATGTGTAGAATATAATCTCTGGTTCTGCCTCGATTTAGATCGTTTGGTCCAATTATGAGTCTGACAATGTTAGAGCAGCGTAGAGCTGCAAAGATTAATCGATTAGTTATAGCCATTTTTATGGGAGTATTTTCTAGTGTCTTCTCTCCTCTGGGACAGTAAACTGAATGTCTTTGAGTTGTGGACAAAACAAGACATTTAGGGACGTCATCTTGGGGCTTTTTGGGAAACACTGATCCACATTTTCAGTGATTTAACTGCTGTCAATCACTGCTTATGCACACGCATTCATTCTCCCTTGCGGGGGGAGGGGCTTAGGAGACCGTTTTGGGCTTAAGCAGAAAACTGAGAACGGACAACTGAGTTGTCGATGTTCACATTTTTTGGCTAAGTCCTGGCTCTTCGCAATCCTACCTACGGCACCTTTAATTGAGAAAATAAGCGACAGATGAATCAACAATGAAAATAATCAGTTGGTTGCAGCCCGATAGGAGTGTAATGCTTAATACGTGGAGTACTCCTTTCACAGATTTGAGTGACATTTGAAAGCTGAGGCCGTGGGTCAGGAAAAAAATATTAGTTTTAGGTTCCATTTTCACCCAACCGTCCTGGACTGTGAGGTGGAGAAGAAGTATCTTTTACTTTCTGAATTCTTTAGTCCAACAGAACTCAATCTATATAGTAGATGCATGATATGATATATATTGTATTAAGCCTATTTTATACAGTACTATATAATACTAAATGAAATGCTGAATCCATCAGCACAATTCTAAAATACGATTTTCTTTTCAATAACACAGGCTGGATTTGTTGTAAGGCCACTAGACTAGTTCTGTGCCCCATTATTCAAGGTGTTCCTGGTGTATTTGTGTTTGTGTATTTGCACCTGAAGCAGGAAGTCCATGAAGCAGCCGTGGGCCTTCATTTTGTCCTCCAGCTGGTGGAGGATGATGAGGGAGGTGAGAGGAAAGCCACCGCTCTCTGGAAGAACAGAAACAGAAAAGTGTTTGGATAAAAACATCAATCAAATACAGCAAAAGTAATACAACATAAACAGTACTTCCATAATCTTCAGGTTATATAATAGAATTGCTTTTTTTGTGCATTTGATGCTTTGTCCCCCCACCGTCGGGGACCGACTCGGCCCAGCGGGGGTCGGAGGCCGGGTAATCATCCACCAGGTCCAGGTTGATTCGAGTCACCAGGCCGTCCAGCTCGGCGCCCTCGTCCCCGTCAGCGTTGGCGGGAAACAGCTCGTCTGTGACCGTCTGAGCGCCCACCAGATCGTTACTGGAGGAGAGAAGTATTAGTTTTCATTTCCTACAACTAAATCGTCCTAAATTCCTAATCCTAAATCAACCTTTTTAAAATGTCTGTTCAATAATGAATGAACAATGAACTCAGAGGTTATGAAGTGCCTTTTATCTAGAGTGCCTGCCTTTATGCAGAGCAGTGTGACTGACAGCACTTCACCAATTGTGCTTTGTTTTGCCTTCCTCTGGCAGGATATAACTTTTTATTAATGTTTGGATTACTGGGTCATAACAAGCTCTCTGCTGGCTGCACAGGGAGATACCTCATTACAACTGCGTTTATCCAAATCCATTCCAATCTTCTCATATTGTCGAATGCGTTAAACTGCACATATACTGCCACCACAGCCAACACGGGGCATTCCCTCACTTCGGCTGCACACATTTGCAACACACACACACGCACGTGGTAATTAGTTCCAAATTACTCGAACTGACATGATGCAGAGAAAAGAAACTCTTATTTGTGACGATTTAAACGTGCATGTTTTGAGGTTTTTACTTGATAAATGAAATTATTTGGTTATAATTGAATAACCTGATTAAACCTGATCGTCCCCGAATATAATAACGGAAAAAGTGAGCTTGTCCTATATTCTGGGTCTAGACTTTTAAAACACCAATATACATCCACAACAGGTGGCGCCAAATCTCAGTAACACGAATGTGTCTCTAAGACCGGAGCCGTCAATCAAAACTCCCCCAGAGCCGGGGGCCTGAGAGATGCAGACTAAGGCTGCACTATATGAGTAAAATATCTGATATGCAAGGACGTTGTTGAATACTGCCGTAACGATATTACTTGTGATACATAAATGGATATTAAACTATTCTCAGTGCTGCTGCTTTCAGTATTCTGCTAAAAAAACAACCAATTGATTGTTGAATTTAACACAAATGACATTTTTTATTAGACAAATTGAACATTGAATTGAATATAAAAAGGCACCAATAATAAAAATGACAGTTACATTATAATTCAGTTTTCTGCTGATATTTTCTTTCAACAAACACAAAAAAATATCTGAGTGTCTTTCGCGATATGTCGCAGCCTTTCGCGATATTATTATTGCGCAGTTGATATTGCGATGGTGATGAAAATAAATAATATCTTGAGCAGCTCTAATGCAGAGACGCGGTGAGCGTGCAGAACAAAGTGGCTCAAAGGTAGTTAGCCAAGTTAGCAGACAAGTAAGAAGACGTTTTGATTAGAGATGCACCGATTACAACTTTCTAGGCCGATTTTCTTTGAGTTAGGCCAGCCGATACCGATTTTAGCCGATTCCGATTTCATTTTTTCTAACCACTTTAAAGCTCACACAAATATTTATTTTCTATCTTTTCTTTAATAGAACATTTTACATAGAACATTTTTTGAATAGATAATCGATCGCTATAAAATAGAGCTATATACATTACTCCTGGTGTGGGAAATTCACGCACATCTGAAGTACAATGTTAGAACCATTTCCTTCTTTTCACATCCAATATCCAACTTAATATAATAAATATAGCCTTGCAGTATAAAGATATTTCTCAAAACACACGCAGGCCTGTTTAAACGTCAACAGTAACGTTACCTGAAAACATAAACGTCACCACTCATTTTACACACAGTTAGCAACAAACTAAACGCAGGGGGAAGATTACTAAGTTTTTAATGTTGATTTTAAGCGGTATGCACCCCCACTAACCTGTAAAGCGTTTTAAACAGTAACGTTAATACAGCGTGTCAGAGGAATACAGTGTGCCTTTTTTCTTTTTTTTAATACTGCGTCTCTTGCAGCTGGCTGTCAGAGGCAGAGGGACCGTCACCGCAGCGTTCTAACGTTAGCTTCTTGTCTCATCTGGGGTCTGATAAACAGGAAATGCATCGAAGTCAGCGTGCCCAACGCTATTTTCCAATAAACTGTAGCCGTCATATTTCACGGGACCCGCGGTTTTCATGTTCCAGTTATTCAGCCTCAGAGGGGAGAGAGAGCGCGGGTGAGAGCAGTAGAGCAGACGGCCGTGTATAATTACGACTTTATAACATTTCATAAACAGCTGATTGAGCGGCGGTGCGCTGATCTTGCATTAATCATGCGGCGCCCGAGTGAATTTGACCGGCAGAAAATCGGCATATGTCAGACTGACCTGCCGGTCGCCGGTCATGGCCGAGCACGTGAAAATCGGCCAATTCCGGTCACCGGCCGGTCAATCGGTGCATCTCTAGTTTTGATGCTTACTTTAAGATGATTGTAGGAGCCACGTATTGTATGTAGATTATGGTCTCATGTATGTTGTTTGTTGATTATTATATTGTGCGCTTGTATTGTAGGTGGTGGGCGTTTTCATCGCAGTTTGAGCAGAAGTGATAACCTATTTGTTTGCTTCACCTGTTCACCTGGGGGTTTTAGGGCTTAGACAGGGGGGTGAGCCTGTGAGCGAACACTTTCTGTTGACCGCCGCACTAATGCACTTATTTCTACTCACAAGGTAACTTTACATTTGGTAACTGCAGTGCTAGTTGTATTTTACGTGAAGAGGAATAAATCATAGCAATACAATCTGGAGCGCGTCACAGTGTTGATGCATCTATCAGCGTTTAGTCCCTCGCGGAAGCACTTTGTTGGACCGCTTACAGCCGCAACAATGATGGTGATAAACGCAGCAGATTCGCCAAACAGCAAAGAAAATATGGTGTCACAGACTATATATAGTACGGAGATGGCGAGCCCAAAAAGGGCGACTTAAAAAAACGCCAACAGCCAAAGAAAAGCATACCGTGGTCCCCAGACCGGCCGATTCCGTGAGATCGCGTGTGGTCGTCCTATTATCAGGGTCGTCTTATATTCGGGTCAATACGGTATTGTGTGAAACCAGCAGCCAACTCTTTCACATTTTCCAAACAATCAATAAAAGAATTTGTCTGTTTTTAATAGGGATGCACCGAATCCAGATTTTTGGGGTTCGGCCGAACACCGAATCCACTGGTTAAGATTCTGCCGAATCTGAAACCGAATCCTGCTCCTCTCCTCAGTCCATTAGCACAGTCAACACATTAATGTGTGTAATGTACCTAAAGTTGCTGCATTTTGGCTGCTGTCTGTAGATTCCTTCATGCACAACTCGTATTCTTCCAGATGTTTGATACCAGATGTTGTAACAGCGGTGATGTTGTGTATTGTTTAGGGTCCTCGCCACCACCAGACTAATCAGCATTGCAGATTGAACATGTAGCTGGACTTGAATGGCCTTCTTTTGACTGAAAGTACTGCCAAACTACACTTTTTCTGCTCACGAGTTCCATTTTCACTTCCTCACAGCCTGCTGCATTGAACGCTCCACCTACGTAAACACCTTCCTGTAATCAACGGCGCCGTCATTGCGGCGACCAGCGTAGCGCAAGTGTAGAGTTCGGTTCGGTGGAAAAAAATTCTCAGGTTCGGCAGAAACCCAACCCCGTCAAAAAGCCCAATATTCGGCCGAACATGAAGCCTGGATTCGGTGCATCCCTGGAATGTTTATACAAAGATTTGGGATTGTTAACATACCGACAGAAATGCAGGAAAGCCGCCTTCAGCAGTTTGGTTTTGTCTTCCTGAGCTACAGGCTCAGCTCTGGTCGGAGTCTCCATGGCTGAAACCTTCAAACACAAGAATCTCAATTAGAAATGCATTTTATATTCAGTAACAATCACGTGCATATTTAAAGGCGCCGTTGTCCTAACTGGATTCCAAATTTGTGGCTGAAGTCTTACTGGAGTCAGGTATAGGGCTGGATCCGAATAATCGGATATTCGTTCGTTGGGTAGATATTATATTTTCAATTTTGGGATTTGAGTATTCGTTTTCTTGTTTGGTTTTTCCTTCAACACTGTAATGAAGCTGAGACAGATTCAACTTTTGGAGAAACGCAACCCAAAGTCACGCTGCGGTGGCCAGTCATGTAACTGCCGATCAGACTTCGTTGGTGCGTTCTGAGGCGGAGTGAGAGTCCCGTACAGGAAACAGGAAACATCACTGCCTCTATTGCTGCCACAAGAGTTTTAAAACACCAAACACAAGCACTGAACTGCCCGGGAGTTTATGGAACAGCTGACGGTTTCCTGCAATAACAAAGCACAGTCGCTCCGTCTCTCTCTTTCTCCCGCATATGGCGCTGCCTTCAAGTGCGGTCGGAAATGTCGAGATCTATAAACGATCTGACGGAAAACAGTAACTGTGAAATATAAAGTCTACTTGTGCTACATTTGGATGGGGGGACGTCACACAAATAAGCCATTTAAGTGACACTCCCACTGCCGCACAACGATCGCTTTCGTTGGTCTGAACGTGCCCCGAGTCCTGATCCTCCCACCCAACCCCCCCCCATTGGCTGCACCACCGAAGCTGCGAATATCCGCTATTGATTAGTACCCGAAGCTTCAAAGCACAAAATATGGTATTTGGGTCAGCGTAGAAATACAGTATTTTATTAACAAAATGTGTGTATGTTCTCGTTGCAAAAGAGCTGTGTTAGTCATTGAGGAAGTGGTTAGAAGTACTCCGGCTGACCTCTGATGCACAGAAAGTTAAAGCAACACTATGTAACTTTTAGTGCGAGCTGTAGTTCCAATGAGACAACCTGTAGGGGGACTGAAGCAGGAAATGTTACATAGTGTTGCTTTAATCTTAAGTCATAAAAATAGTTTAGTCCTTTTATGGCATAAAAGTGCATTATTTAAAAGTTACGAGAACAAACGAGGAAGTTGCACCACACAGAGGCCCCGATCTTGGTGTGTGTCTTTTAGGGATCGACTGATATGGATTTTTTAGTGCTGATACCGATTTTTGTTTTTCGATACGGGCTGCCGATTTTTGGAGCCGATACTGCTTATGCTCCTTCAATTTACATCATAAAATGTAAACCCTGCCACACTGGATTTGTTTTCGGAATCTGCTCTGCCATTTCTTTAAAAATAAGAATCAAAAACCCAGATCAGTGTCACTTCTGCAATCATCTTACATTCATATCACCCAAATTATGTGTGCAATGTGCATCATATGGATGGGTGCACTGCATACGGTTAACTGTGCAAGGGTCAACATCTGCAACACAGCCTTGATGATGCATTGCTTGCTGACATATTATAAGACCGATATAATCAGGTCATCACAAAATGTCCCAACAAACCTGAAAAGTAGCCATTGAAATAAAGTGCTTGATTTGTAATTTAAGACTGTCCGTAAAAATGCAAATATCAACCGGCTGATAAATATCGGCCGGCTGATAAAATCGGTCTATCACTAGTGTCTTTGTGAAGATAACAGTTTCTGCCTAGAAACAAGAAGACACCCCCCTGTGAGGATATATCAGGTAATAATAATTATAAGCTGCTTGCAGATTTTTGCATAAATAAATATTGATCTTGCTCGTTTGGCGTTCAGCCCTTTCCCTCACAGCTGCTGCATGTTGGAGTTTTACCTCCGGAGCCAGCGAGGAGCACAGCGAGTCCTCCATGGTCTCCGGCAGGATGGAGGCGGTCTCCCGGGCCACCACCGCCACCAGGCCGCTGTTCTGGGAGAAAAACACCGGCAGGTCGGCGCAGCAGCCTCCTCCGCGTACACCGTCACCTGGACGGACAGACGGACGGAGAGGGAAACACATTCAGAGACATCTACTGTTGGTTCATCACGTGGTTTGCAATGACTAGGTCTTTCTATCATGGGTGCATTTGATTTGACATGTTTTCTTTCCAATTCTTTTTTTAAAAGTTTAAACAGTGGACGTTTGTCGAGAGTGCGAAACATAAGAGTTTTAAAAGCTATATAAAAACACTTTATTAAAAAGATATGACGAGGAAGAGAGATGATTGGGAAGGTGGGTTAGTGTACGGATTGTTATGGGGTGGTGGATTATAGAAATGATGACTTACTTAAAACATAAAAAAATAAATCCTTCCTTCCTTCTACGGTCTTCTTTTTTTTAGTCGCTTTTTTTTCGAAGTTTGTCTTCCTTCTTTCTACTGTGTTTTTCTTACAAGTCTGTCGCTTTTTTACAAAGTTTTTGTCGCTGTTTTCTAAGTTTTTGATACCATTTTCCACCTATTCTTGCCTAACTTCCTTCTTTCTACCCACTTTTTCCAAGTTTTTTTTGCCTTATTTCATCAGCATTTAAAAAAATGTTCAGTTACATGGCTGTTTGGTAAATCTATCGCTGGTCAGGGGGTACTTAGCGTAAAATCACAATTCAAATGGGGTACGTTATTGAAAAACATAGAGAACCAGTACTATAAACTATGATTTCATCACTCTCCATTCTATAAAAAAAATAAAAATTGTTCATCTGAAGCCAAGGCAGACAGACAGCATTTTAACTTTAGTGAGCCAAAGTTGATTTCCTCACCCGGTGAGTTAAAGCTGATTTTCTCATCAGGCAGTGCTCCCCTGCTGGTTCCCGTGGAGCACGCGAACACCATCTCCTCGTTGTACAGGAAGGCGGCGGAGCCGGGAGAGAGCGGCAACGCCAGCCGTGTAGCCTGCAGCGCCTCCTCACTCTGAGAAAACAAGACAATGAAAAAAATTAAGTGTGCTTCTTCTACAATAAAGCTTAAGGAAAAAGTAAACCCAACGACATCCTCACAAGGAAGTTTTAAATCTCTGCAAGGTGATCTTTATACCTTACTCTCATAGATTCAAACCAGTGGCCGCCTGGATGTTAGGATCTTTTCTTTTATTGTCAATATTATTCATGTGGATTTGTTATTTGATCATCCTGTTTATGATGTATGTGTATGTGGTGTGATGTCTTTAAGCTACTGGGACCTTAAATTTCCCCTTGGGAGGGAGGGAGGGAGGTAAGTAAGTAAGTAAGTAAGTAAGTAAGTATGTATGTATGTATGTATGTATGTATGTAATGAAGTAAACCGTAAAATGTGCTAATAAGACATGTGAAACAAACAATTTAATTTATAAATTTAAAAGGGTCAGTAATTACAAATAAAAATTATATTTTCTACACTTAACCTTTAGTAGTATCAAGCCACAGTTTTGGTAGGGGCTGCAAATATTAATTGATTAATCAATAACTCGTCAACTATAATCATCATGTATTTTACATTGTGTTGGAGTAAAGGCAGATATCTAAGAGGCGGATATCTAAAAAACCTAAATTACCTGGATAGATATCGGTAGAAATATGGGTCTTTTGGTAACTTGGCTGTACGGACTAAAAAAAGACCGACAAACAGAAGCTGACTAGAGGACCACAATAAAATAAGCTTTCGGACTAGGGCTGGACGATTAATCCAAAATGTATCCACATCGAAATTCTGAAGCTGTTATCAACGTATTTTTCCCATGACGATAATTCATTGCGATTTTGATTTTAGGTCATATTGTGCAGCCCTACTTCTGACTTTCTTGTGTTTCTATCCTCGTTGATGTTTAACATCGGCCTACGTAATTACTAATGTGCAGTGTTTACATTTTTTTAAGTGCTCATATTATGCTGGTTGTCTTTTTCCCCCCCTTTCCTTTATTGTGTTATATATATATATATATATATATATATATATATATATATATATATATATATATATATATATATATATATATATATATATATATATATTTTGTGCACGTTATAGTATAGGTTTACAAAGTGAAAAAGCCCAAAGTCCACCCCAAAGGGAGTTACCATCTCCAACAGAAAACACTGTTCACAAACTGCTCCAAACAGCTCTATTGTAGTCCAGCCTTTACTTCAGAGACAAACGTGGTCACTTTGGAACACACGTTATAATGCTCGCCTAGCTGCTAGCATGGCACGCCCTTATACTCTGCTTCTGACTGGCTAGTAGTCCTTACCTAGGTACTGTCAGGGCACGCCCTCATACTCTGCTTCTGACTGGCTAGTAGTCCTTACCTAGTTACTGAGCATGTGCGACTCCCAACAAAGATGTTACAGCAGTGAGAGGTCTCACTCTGTAGCTAAAACAGAGACCTGAACACAGGGTGAAAAGAGGAGCTGCAGCAATGTGCAGTACAACAAAAGATGGTATTAAACCATGTAAACCTATTCTGATATAACCTCTAAATACAATTATGAACCTGAAATGAGCATAATATGAGCACGTTAAATCCAATCCACCGCTGCAGAATGCGGCTCAGGCCTGACCTGGAACGGAGGGTTGTACTTGGTGACTTCCACGGTGAAGTGGTCGGAGATGGCGCCACCGTTGTCCTGTAGCGTGACCAGGCAGAAGTAAGCCAGGCAGGGAGTGTCTGACGGGTGCCAGGCTGCAGCCAAAACCACCAGGCCGGCACTGAAAACACACAGCACAGACTCCGGCTCAGTTCGGCCTCACATATACTCAGTTTTACTTTGGATTTCTTTGAAAAAGTACTTTATATCAGCACCCAGAAATCCTGTGAGACGGTGTCAGTAAGTGAAAAACTGTAAAGGTCCCCTGTGATCAGTGTTGTAATGTAACAAAGTACAAATACTTTGTTACTGTACTTAAGTAGAATTTTCACTTAGGTGTACTTTATTTTGTTATTTATATTTCTGGAAACTTTCACTCCATTACATTTCCTAAATAAAATGTATACTTTTACTCCGGTACATTTGCCCTCAGCATCTTCTTTACTCGTTACTTGCAAGAAATGTTTTCCTACGTAGGAATAAAAATAAATAAATAATAATTAAAAAAAAATGTTTTTCTCTTTGTTCATGTCAGACTTTGAATTTGATATTTAGGAAGCTGTGGTAACCCTGAATATTATGTTTTACTATAAGGAAGCCACAATAAAGTTCATAATCAAAGTTTTTTTTTTTTTACTTTAACTTCTACTTCTAATAGTTAGTACATTTAATATATCAGAAAATTACTTTTGATACTTAAGTACAGTAAATATCAGATACTTTAAGACATTTACTCAAGTAATATTCTAAAAGGTGACTTTAACTTCTACCAAAGTCATTTTCTTGTAACATACTTACTACTTTTACTCTAGTACTGCTTTAAACAAGACTGCCTGTGAAGTGTGTGACCACCAGAGGTGTGGAGCAATGATACGTTTAGTTTCATGTTTATTACGAGCATAGAGATATCACAAATGCTTTTTTTTCAAATATATGAATACCTTTTATATATTGCAACTTCTTTAAAAGCTATAATGCGTAGTTTTTGTTCCCCCATGAGGAATTTTAAGTAATGACAACAAAACGGTCGGCGCGTCCACATGATACAAGTCTTCTGTGATCGCGCACCACCCCCCCTCCACACAGCTGCTAGTAGCCAAGGAGGACACGGACGATTATAAAAACATGATGGACTCTTCAGAAGAGGTCATTATCTTCACTCCAGTTTCTGCGCGTGAAAGTCGCCACTATCTTCTGAACATAGTCATACTGAGAAATCCAGAGAGAGTTGTGTGGAGCTGATAGTCTTAATCAGCTTTGTTGCAACTCATTTGGTAATGGCTTAAATGTAACGGACGTTCATTAATATAAAAAAGTTACACAGTAAAGCTTTAATTCCTTAGTACACAAGACTTTCTCACACAGACCATTTCTTTCTGGGTACAAAGATCCTCCCTTTTGTGACAGATTATATCAGATTTTTAATTCTAAGTCTCGAGCTTCCATTGGTCTCTTTGCATGAAGAATTTATTTGCTGATTTAAAATATTGGCCTTGATTAAAAAAAGGCAATACAGTTATAGAGGATTAGTATAATGTTCAGGTGGGTAGACTTTTTAAATTTAGAATCCACTGAAGCTTAAAATACAGCAGAGGCAAATTAAGACCTTTTATACTGAGGTGTAAAGCAAGCAGGAAGTCATTCGTGTGTATATATAAACACACAGATGAACACACTCACTGGCCGAGCTTCATATCCAGGTAGGTCACCTTCGCTCCCTCCTTCAGCTCCTCGTAGTTGCTTTCTGATCCCTGGCGGGAGACAAATGTTGAGCAAGAAGGACATTCACGGTGTTATAAAGAGAATATGGAGCAATATTTCCAGTATAAATGATAGAAGTTAACTAAGGATTTGATTTAAGAGTGTAGAGAGAGAGACGGGCTGGGGATGGTCGTACTGACCCAGATGGCGTCGCCGATGCTCTCGGTCAGAGCTCTCTGGGCGTCCCAGCTGAGGATCTGCTGCTCCCAGCTGTCGTCCAGCTCCCATTTACTCAGACTGGAGCTGGTCAGCGTGTAGAGGCAGCCGACTCCGCCCGCCCACAGCATGCTGTGGAGCTGCAGCAGACAAACAGACAACAGGTTCAATCTCAAAACGGTGTGCACCGCTCCGGGTTAAAACGACATGTTTCCTCGGAGCGGTGTCAAACAGGCTTTGAGGTGTGTTTTTTCTCGCTCGGTGGCTGTGTCACAGGTGATACCCAATCAGCAGCGACGTGTATGTCAACTTGTGGCAATAAGAAGGCAGCGTGCTTGCGCACACAGCAGGGTGTTCAACGGACCCCCGGTTTCAGTTTAAATTATAGGTATTGAGCCATCTGATGCTTCGACTACACCGTACTAAGACCTACGGAACTCCACACGTTTTGTCTTTACAGTCAAATCTGTCAGCGTGACTCACTGTGTCGCTGGCAGGTTGGGAGAGGATGCCGAACAGGGTGGAGACGCGGCGTCCGATGCCGGAGAGCATGCCCTGGCCCTGCTGCAGGGCTCGGTACTGCAGCTTCCCCGAGGAATCTACGCTCGCTCTCAACAGCCGACTCTTCTCTGAGGACAAGACGAAGCTTCCACCCTGAGAGAGGAGAGAAAAGTCAGAAGTTAGGCCTCCTGCACACTGCCTGCGTGGTGTGAGCGTGTCAGCTGCGTGGCGTGTCCATATTTATTTTGGCTCCCATGTTAACAGGTTAGAGCTTGGACACTGCCTGCGTGACACGCATATCTCAGGCGCAGCTCGAGCGTGCGTAAAATAAATAAAACGCATGCATGCTCGAAATAGAACAGACGCCTATTTTTCACGCGACACACAAGCGTGTTGAAAGCGTTTCCAGGCAGAATAGAATAAGATGTTTATATGTCATTTTGACACAAATACATATTAATAAAGGACATTTTGATGTTTGAAAGTCTCTAGGTTTTGACATAAACGCAGATATATATTTTCAAATATTGCACCTGTCAAAACAGAACGAAATATTGTATAGCATATTTTGCCGTCAATACTGCTGATGTTGTCTTTGCTGTAATCAAATCAGTATATATTTATGTTTAACATGAAGTATACTACTGCTTGAGTGCATTTTAGGGGAAATGGGAAACGTACATGTGTACAGAAAAGACTAGCAGCAGCAGCGCTGTGTCAGACACGTTTCTGGTGTGCGAAGACATAGAAAACGCCACGCAGCCGAAACGCCACGCTCACGCCACGCAGGCAGTGTGCAGGGGCCCTAAAGACAACAGCAGGCATGTTCCAGTTGGTTTGTTTGAGTTGTATCAGGATCAGTTAAGAGGATTTAACTGCAAAGTCATCAAAATAAATCACATTTGCTTAAGATTGACTTACACGGACAGCAACAACAAAGTTGCAGGGGTCTCCCAGGTCCACGTCGGTCTCCGTGTAGTTGCCCTCCTGGGCCAGGCTGGGCCACAAGCGAGCCGTTCCCTCCACGGACACCGCCAGGACGGAGATGGATTGTACCGCGGCCGTCTCCAGGGGAGCGGCGGACGACACGGCCACGAGGTCGGCCGCGTAGTTGTACTCGCTGCTGGGCAGCTGTAGCTCCTTACACACCGACAGCTGCAGGGAAAACACACAGAGAGTGGGTCGGTTTTAAGACTTAAAACGTCTAAAGATTTTGGGGCTTTAAAGGCTTTGTTTGAATCCACTAAAGTGACGCAAACTACGCGATTGAGGCAGCAGTAGAGCAGGAACTCCGGTGTTCTGCGAGGTAAAATGACGTCCATTTGATGTCAAAGGAGTCTGATGGCTCACCACGCATCGACTGTAAATTAGGGAAGAGTGCTTTTAACTTTTACGCTCCTGACAGATGGAGCTGGGTGCAGGATTCTCTCAAATTAGAACAACTTGTCTCCATTGGGACGTTCGTCATTGGATGATGCTTGAAAATGTGTTACGTAGGGACTGCTCTTGTTTTTAGTGGCCCTCTTATTGACTACAGCAGTAACTCTCACTTGTTTTGTTAAAAAAAAAAAAAAAAACATACTTGGCAATAAAACCCTTTCTGATTCTGATTGTTGGTGTAGTATTTACATATTGTAATTTGGTTATTGTTTTTTTTTTAACCAGAATATTTATTTGTACCGTAATTTCTTGAGATTGTTTTTATTTCCTTTTATTTGTGCTGTAATTAGGGCAGCAGTGGAAAAGAGAGCTTGCTCTCAATGGCCCTCGCTGAATAAATAAAGGTTATAATGTAGAACGGCTTCAGTTCCCTGTCGTAAAGGACTGACATCAAGGAAAGTGGTGATAATATTCTAAATACAGTGTCCACTTAAACTTATAGTTTTTTTTTAGGTTGGCCTTTTTAGCTGCTGCTTCCGTCCACTGACTGTGGAGAAGGTCCTCATACAACCCCACTTCCAAGGATCCAAACTATCACTATCCCTTTAAAAAGGTCCAATGTGTGGGAATTTCTCCCATCTAGCGTCGAGATCATTTATCATAATCAACTCTCTCGCACCACGCAGTTCAAAGTACGTAGTACAGCTACGGTAGCCGCTTGGCGTCTCTTTTGATCCCCTTTTCCTTCATCACGGCTTTCCATCTTTGGAAGGCAGCTCCAATGTTCATTCTTTTTTATTCTTTCTGGCAAAGAAGAAGAAGACTCCTGTTCCTGAAATGTGGATTTTGAATATGTGTGGTCCTCCATGTTTCCTTCTTCAAACTTGCCGGGGTCGGGAAGCTACGATACCCGTTAGCAGCATTAGCAGCACCTGTGAGTTTATCATGGGACAGCGAAAACGTGAAAGGCGGAGCAGTATGTCCTGTATGTCCCTTATACACACACACACACGGAGCAGTATGTCCTGTATGTCCCTTATACACACACACACACGGAGCAGTATGTCCTGTATGTCCCTTATACACACACACACACGGAGCAGTATGTCCTGTATGTCCCTTATATACACACACACACACGGAGCAGTATGTCCTGTATGTCCCTTATACACACACACACACGGAGCAGTATGTCTTGTATGTCCCTTATACACACACACACACGGAGCAGTATGTCCTGTATGTCCCTTATATACACACACACACACACGGAGCAGTATGTCCTGTATGTCCCTTATACACACACACACACGGAGCAGTATGTCCTGTATGTCCCTTACGGGCTAACGTATTTCAAGCTGGAGCATGACTATGGAGCATCTACCCCAGTTCATGCAAATACACATGTAACATTTGAAGCTAAAAGGAATACTAGGAAAGGATGGAGGTGGTAAATACTCATGAAAAAGGATAAGTTTGTGAACGAGCAACACAGATTTTGATAATGAACTAAACACGTTACACACTGGGACTTTAATTGTCCGTAGTGGGAAGGTGGTCGTCGTTTTGCTACTTTGCAGCTTTTAGTTTGTGGATCTCGAACCGTACCTTGGCGACGGCGGTCTGGCAGATCTTCCAGATGATCAGTCTCTCTCCACAAACCATCCAGGCCCAACCGCTCTCGTTCACCTTCACCGAGATCTGGTCGTCAACTAAAAAGGGACCGACAGAATTGTTCAGTGGCAATAATGTTGATTTTGTAGTGGCGGTCCGCCACGGCAAAATTTCTGCCACCACGGTATCAGAAATAGGGCAGACGCACAATGAAGTCGCGGTTAACTTTGAAATGATCCTGCCGACATAATGCACCCCCCGTTGGCTGCCGCTCACATTGCAATTTAACAAGTAGAACTATTCAGAAGTTATTGGACCCGTCCAGTTTAACAACAAGTAGAACTATTCAGAGGTTATTGGGCCCGTCCAGTTTAACAACAAGTAGAACTATTCAGAGGTTATTGGACCCGTCCAGTTTAACAAGTAGAACTATTCAGAGGTTATTGGGCCCGTCCAGTTTAACAAGTAGAACTATTCAGAGGTTATTGGACCCGTCCAGTTTAACAACAAGTAGAACTATTCAGAGGTTATTGGGCCCGTCCAGTTTAACAACAAGTAGAACTATTCAGAGGTTATTGGACCCGTCCAGTTTAACAAGTAGAACTATTCAGAGGTTATTGGGCCCGTCCAGTTTAACAAGTAGAACTATTCAGAGGTTATTGGGCCCGTCCAGTTTAACAACAAGTAGAACTATTCAGAGGTTATTGGGCCCGTCCAGTTTAACAACAAGTAGAACTATTCAGAGGTTATTGGACCCGTCCAGTTTAACAAGTAGAACTATTCAGAGGTTATTGGGCCCGTCCAGTTTAACAAGTAGAACTATTCAGAGGTTATTGGGCCCGTCCAGTTTAACAACAAGTAGAACTATTCAGAGGTTATTGGGCCCGTCCAGTTTAACTCCACATATTGTCGTGTTGACGGAGTTTATCGTCAAATCGTTAGCTTTCTCGTTCGCTCCACCAAAAACATCACCGCAGTGGGTCCGTTCTAATAGGACAACATTCAACTTGTCAGTTCTGTCAGCTCATCGTCCTGATATCAAACATCTGGAAACATTAAAACGGTAAGTGAGTCAGTGTAATAATTCATTCTATACTTAGGTTTGGTTTCCCTATGAAGAATTTCTTGTAAAATTCATTTTGTAGACCTGTTGTAGATGTGAAGTGCCCTATAGTTCCTCTAAAAATACAGTTCAATCACAACTGAAAATATGCCTCATTGTGTGTGAACAGAGACAGAGGTGAATAAATATTTTTGTTTGTGTTGCAGCAAAGTGTCAGTTCCGTTTCACACGGTAAATATTTGGCGGCGGCACGAAAGGGCGGGGGGGGGAGGTGGATGGGGGGGGGGGGGGCGCGGGCTTGTTGTTCGGACAGACCTGCCCCCACTGCTAAAAAAAAAAAAAAAAAAAATCCCCAAGGAAACACTGATTAACCAACCCAGACGGACAGAAAATGACACCAACAGGAACAGAAAGTTAATGTCCCGATAAGAGAGGAGGTTTTCTTTACCATCAGCCATCGTCAGTGCCTCCATCACTTTGACAGGCAGTGACGAGCCGAAAGTTTGCACGTCATAGTTGAGTGAATCAGCAGCTCCGTGGCTCTGGCCTCTGGTGGGCGTAGACCTGATGGAGAGAGAGAGAGAGATTTAGAGTTAAACAGAGTAAGCAAAGAGTCAGGTCCATCCGCTGAATATTCAGCAGCAATTTCTTTTGTGATGCTGTTTAGGGTCGATTAATCTGTCGATTATTTTCTCGATTAATCGATTAGTTGTTTGATCTATATAAATGTCAAATCATGGTGAAAAATGTGGATCAATGTTTCCCAAAGTCTAAGATGACGTCCTCAAATGTCTTGTTTTGTCCAAAACTCAAAGATATTCAGTTTACTGTCCCAGAGGAGAGAAGATACTAGAAGATATTCAGATTACTGTCCCAGAGGAGAGAAGATACTAGAAGATATTCAGATTACTGTCCCAGAGGAGAGAAGAGACTAGAAGATATTCAGATTACTGTCACAGAGGAGAGAAGATACTAGAAGATATTCAGATTACTGTCACAGAGGAGAGAAGAAACTAGAAGATATTCAGATTACTGTCACAGAGGAGAGAAGAGACTAGAAGATATTCAGATTACTGTCACAGAGGAGAGAAGATACTAGAAGATATTCAGATTACTGTCCCAGAGGAGAGAAGAGACTAGAAGATATTCAGATTACTGTCAGAGGAGAGAAGATACTAGAAGATATTCAGATTACTGTCACAGAGGAGAGAAGATACTAGAAGATATTCAGATTACTGTCAGAGGAGAGAAGAGACTAGAAGATATTCAGATTACTGTCCCAGAGGAGAGAAGAAACTAGAAGATATTCAGATTACTGTCCCAGAGGAGAGAAGAAACTAGAAGATATTCAGATTACTGTCAGAGGAGAGAAGATACTAGAAGATATTCAGATTACTGTCAGAGGAGAGAAGAGACTAGAAGATATTCAGATTACTGTCAGAGGAGAGAAGATACTAGAAGATATTCAGATTTAACAAGCTGGAATCAGAGAAATCTTTTTTTTTTTTTAAATAAAAAAATGACTCAAACGATTAATCGATTATCAAAATAGTTGGCGATTAATTTAATAGTTGACAACTAATCGATTCATCGTTGCACCTCCAGTGCTGTTGAATTGTAACCAACTACTATCTACTACTATCCTCCAAAATGATCATACAGTTAAATCAACACCTTTCGTAAGTAGACGTGTGAATCTTCACTGATATCCCGATTTGATTACGATTATCACGTCTTCGATTCGATATCTCAAAACATTCTGCAGTGCTCTAATACTAAATACTTTGGATACATAAAACTACAGCGCTGAGCACATGGCACGTCCTGAATGTGCAAAACATACCAGAATATGTAAACAGAAAGGTTGTTAGGCAGGCATTCAATTGTAAACAGAAATAATCCATTATGGCCCGGCCGATTATCGATGCAGCATCGTCCATGTCCACGATTCACTGCATCGATTATTTGATTAATTTCAACACCTCCATTTGTAAGACAGTTGGGTTTTCCCATTTTAAGGCTTAGGTGCAACACCCAAGCAGTTTGTATGAATGTAAAATCAATGTGAGCATCAAAACTAACTGACTTATCTCAGATCTGATGATTGTTGTTGGTCCCCCGTGGACTTCCTTAGCAAGTTGTGTCTTTAAGGAGGTCTTATTTACCATTCATCTGTTCTAGCATTTACAACATTTTAGAGACAGATGTGGTGATAATAATGGTCCAAATTGATGTGAAATTGCAAAAGACTTAGTTGCACCTGACAGTTTCAACAAAAACTGAACATTATCACTTCCCTTGAAGGGAGGATTTCCTGCAGAATTTTTGTATTTGACGGCATTAGTTTTAGCTAGGTGGACCTAATAAACTCACAGCTGAGTATATATACACAGACGGTGTATTTCACTATCTTTGTGGGGACCCGTCATTGACATAATGCATTCCCTAGCCCCTTACCCTAACCTTAACCATCACAACTAAATGCCTAACCTTAACCCTCACCCTAACCATAACCTAATTCTAACCCTAATCCTAAAACCAAGTCTTAACCCTCAAACCAAACAGCCCTTTAAAGTTGTTGAGATATATATATATATATATATATATATATATATATATATATATATATATATATATATATATATATATATACAAACACACACTTTTTAACCATTTATTTATGTCCACATGAAGAAAAATAGTACAGGGACACAAATGATGCAGTACAATACATACGCAAACTCATGGACCAGTGGCATGCAGCAGGACTTCACAATATCACTTTATAAGCACAATACTCAGTTCTTAAGGGTATAAGTAGCACAATACTCAGTTCTAAAGGGTATAAGTAGCACAATACTCAGTTCTAAAGGGTATAAGTAACACAATACTCAGTTCTAAAGGGTATAAGTAGCACAATACTCAGTTCTAAAGGGTATAAGTAACACAATACTCAGTTCTAAAGGGTATAAGTAGCACAATACTCAGTTCTAAAGGGTATAAGTAGCACAATACTCAGTTCTAAAGGGTATAAGTAGCACAATACTCAGTTCTAAAGGGTATAAGTAACACAATACTCAGTTCTAAAGGGTATAAGTAGCACAATACTCAGTTCTAAAGGGTATAAGTAGCACAATACTCAGTTCTAAAGGGTATAAGTAACACAATACTCAGTTCTAAAGGGTATAAGTAGCACAATACTCAGTTCTAAAGGGTATAAGTAACACAATACTCAGTTCTAAAGGGTATAAGTAACACAATACTCAGTTCTAAAGGGTATAAGTAGCACAATACTCAGTTCTTAAGGGTATAAGTAGCACAATACTCAGTTCTTAAGGGTATAAGTAACACAATACTCAGTTCTTAAGGGTATAAGTAGCACAATACTCAGTTCTTAAGGGTATAAGTAGCACAATACTCAGTTCTTAAGGGTATAAGTAGCACAATACTCAGTTCTTAAGGGTATAAGTAGCACAATACTCAGTTCTAAAGGGTATAAGTAACACAATACTCAGTTCTAAAGGGTATAAGTAACACAATACTCAGTTCTTAAGGGTATAAGTAACACAATACTCAGTTCTTAAGGGTATAAGTAACACAATACTCAGTTCTTAAGGGTATAAGTAGCACAATACTCAGTTCTTAAGGGTATAAGTAGCACAATACTCAGTTCTTAAGGGTATAAGTAGCACAATACTCAGTTCTTAAGGGTATAAGTAGCACAATACTCAGTTCTTAAGGGTATAAGTAGCACAATACTCAGTTCTTAAGGGTATAAGTAGCACAATACTCAGTTCTTAAGGGTATAAGTAGCAACGTCTCCGCCATATGTGGCGGCTGTCAATAATAGCAGATATGGAGCAGTACCTCTACTACCAACCTGTGTGTGTCCTAGGCTACCAAATATAAAAACGAGTAGCACCTGTACCTATAGCCTAACACACACACACACACACACACACACACACACACACACACACACACACACACACACACACACACACACACACACACACACACACACACACACACACACACACACACACACACACACACACACACACACACACACACACACACACACACACACACACACACAGGTCAGTGTTGTCACTCGCCTCGCCGACAGAGACGTCCTCCGCGGGGAGAACAGCAGACTTGTGGCCGCCCCGGAGGCGCTCTTCCTCCCGGTGGTCCTGCCCTGCTGCCTGCGGCCGGAGCTCGGGGCGGAGCGGGGGCTAAACATGCCTGCTGGGGTAACACGTGCTGCTCAACGGTAGAGAAATATGTAGAAATGTTACCGTGAAAACAATATCACCACCGACAAGCAAGCCACACTGTAAAACCCTCACCAAACAGCGCGCGGTGCAGTCGCTTGAAATATGCGTCATCAACGGGTGTACGGAAAGTCCCGCCCTTCGCCAAAACAATTGTATTTATTATTATTTATTTTTAAAAATATTTTTATATTATTTTTTACACTTAACAACAAAAACGCCAACTATTTGGATCAATAGACGCATATTATTAATAATATAATTATTATGATAATAAAAAGGCACTTATTATGATATAATTTTAGCTTTTACTTTTTGCATCAACAGCCGACCGAGAGTAATATATACGAACCACTCCCAAAAGTTGATATTTAATTGAAATTATTCACTGTTTGTGTCCAGTTTGGTTCAACTTTCGCCGCGCACGGAAAAGACTTATCCAGACATAAGTAGTAGACCGTCGATAGGTTTACCCTTGTGATGATGAGGGAAAACCAGGATGACGAGTAGATCATCGATAGCTGTTACCCATCAAAGATGTAGCTAGCTAACCGGGGGGCGGAAAACCCGAAAACCACGATGGAGCAACGACAGGCAGCGGCTTAGCTTCAGCTGGGAACCGAGTTGAATTAAAACTTCACCAGCTTTTACACAGTAACTGAGTAACGGAGAGCAACAGCACGATATGCAGTGAGTACCGATTTACAACCGGTAATGCTAAGGAAGCCGATCAATCCCGCTAAAAGTTTGGAGCCGCCAGGCCCGCTGCTACTGGCGCTAAGTTAGCCGGCTAGCTCAGTCCAGGAATCCTCCTTTAATGTGGAACACAGCAGGCTTTTAGACTGGATTAACGCGTTAAAACCGCGTTGTGTCAGGCCTCCACGTTAGTTTTACGATAACACATATATTTAAACTATCAGCAAAGGCGTATTCAATGTGTTTACCTTAGTAAACACATTAGCTCGTTTCTTTGCTAGCTAGCTACTAGCTACAGAGAAGATGCTGCGCTCAGGAGGGTAAATGTTGTCATGGAGATGATGAATCGGATTTAAAAGCACTATAACGTGACGCGGGAGACGTACAGCTCCTTGTGCAGTCTTTTGACGACTTAAAAAACAGTCAGTTTGGAGTAGGAGTGATTGGTGTTCTTCGTGTGTGACAGTCTGAGAGAGAGAGATGAGTGCAGGTGTCTTCTCTGAAAGGTCTCAGGTGTCTTCTCTGAAAGGTCTCAGGTGTCTTGACCCTTTTTCTTCTCCAGGTCATGAAGCGTGTTCGCACTGAGCAGATCCAGCATGCCGTGACTCAGTACCTGAAGCGGAGGCAGTATGTGGACACGGATGGCTCCCTGAAAGGAGCCAAGCTCTTCCAGTCAGCGGAGGAGATGGCTGCCAGCCTCACAGGTGAGCACACTGTGAAGATGAAGATGTTGGTATTTGCCTCTACAGGTCAGAGGGGAATATTGTACTTTTTTTTTTTTTACTTTGACTCCACTACATTTATTTAGTAGCAGGGTTTTTCCTGACTCAGAAAGAGCCTTTTAGGGGGGATGACTACGCACGACAGCAAGCATGATCGGTCTGCGTACAGTAAAGGTAAAGGCAATGAGTCTGTGTTACCTAATTTGACAGAAATCTACGCATGTGCCCTGGTCGGATTTTATATATATATATATATATATATATATATATATATATATATATAAACAGTTGTACATTTTATTTCCAAATTGTATATATTTTAAATATTGCTCGTGTAGTATTCTATTATTATTTAATTTAGATTGTTTCCTATTATTTAACGTATACTCTGTATGTGTGTCTGATATTTTGCTGCTACAACACCGTTATTTCCCATTTTTTGGGATCAATAAATAAATATCCATCCATCCATCCATCCATCCATCCATCCATGCATGCAACCGGGCAGGGGCCCAGGGCCCAAGCCAAACATACAGTTAGCCTAGATCACGTTAACCTGTCGCCCTGGTGCCACTTTTTGTAGTTGCCTAACAACACAGTGAGACTGCGAGGTAAACCCCCCCCCCCCCCCCCCCCCCCAAAAGCACTGCAAGGTCAGTTTTTTTTCAACAAATCCATATTGAACATTAATGCATCTGTTCAATTTCTCTTGAATGCATTTAATAAGATATGTATTATTAAAATGCAATTGATGATAGTGACTCTAATGCAATATTTTTTTTTTTGGGAGGGCCACAGTGAAGTGTTAATCTGGCCCTGATCATCATCCTCATCATCATCATCATCCTCATCATCCGAAGAATTATCCACAGATTTTAATACAATTAAAATTAATCAAATAAAACTTAGAATGTTAACATAAATGGTTCAAAATACATACCTGGAAAGTAGTCGCTTTTCGGCGAATGGGAAAATGTCATCCACGTGAATCATGTAGATCCAAAGAGTTTTTATTTGGGGGGGGGGGGGTCCGACGACCGTTATCTACCGGACCGAATAGCAACGTGGATTTCGGTGCCTTATTCAGGTGCCACTTAAATGCCTGCGCTTCTCTCTGATGCTCCGAAAACGGACGTTAGAGGGAACTGAAACATTGCTGCACGGGACGCTAGTATGTCACCTTTTTCAGCTCTTCTGAGTTTGCAGGTATGAAAGTAGCTTCATGCAACCAGCTACATTAAAATGCCGCCTACATTTGAACACATTCCATAATAGTAATAATACACCATTGTGATATATTTAACACTGACCGGGGCCATTCTGCATAATTATTATTTTAATTACACGTACGTGATGGTGTTTGGTTTTTCTCGTCTACCTCCTTCTCTGAGCAGCGCAGACGGAGTCGGGCTGTGCCAACATCGTCTCGGCTGCTCCCTGCCAGTCCGACCCCCAGCAGTACGAGACCCAGTACTCCAGGCTGCGCTCCTTTCTGTCAGGTATCCCCTCCACACACCCGCCTGCACCACCCTCGCTGCATCCTTATCTGATGATGATGATGTGTGTGTATGTACACAGCTGTGTTCACCACATGACCATTAAGGCTACGTTTACATTGCTACATTTAGGTTTTTAATACTATACTGGGCATCCGCGTGCCGTGGTAAACGGGAGGCAGCGTGTACACTCTGCCTGTTGCTAGTAGTTGCCATGGTTACGTTAGTAGCTTAGTCTCAGAGAACGATGGACGATAAGACCCAATCAGGCGGCAAAATGTTGGCGTCAGTGTTGCCAAAGGTCTCCCATTGCGGCCGTTGAGACTGCAACACAACCTCGCAGATTCCAAACCAAAACGGGTCAGAAGTGTTTCCAAATGTCTCCGGTTTAGGGGCTCGGAAGCGCCAGAGCAGGGGGAATGAGAGGGGGGAACGCCAGAGCAGGGGGAATGAGAGGGGGGAACGCCAGAGCAGGGGGGAATGAGAGGGAGGAACGCCAGAGCAGGGGGAATGAGAGGGGGGAACGCCAGAGCAGGGGGAATGAGAGGGGGGAACGCCAGAGCAGGGGGGAATGAGAGGGGGGAACGCCAGAGCAGGGGGGAATGAGAGGGGGAGACGCCAGAGCAGGGGGGAATGAGAGGGGGAAACGCCAGAGCAGGGGGAATGAGAGGGGGAGACGCCAGAGCAGGGGGAAAGAGAGGGGGGAACGTCAGAGCAGGGGGGAATGAGAGGGGGGAACGCCAGAGCAGGGGGAATGAGAGGGGGGAACGCCAGAGCAGGGGGAATGAGAGGGGGGAACGCCAGAGCAGGGGGGAATGAGAGGGGGGAACGCCAGAGCAGGGGGGAATGAGAGGGGGGAACGCCAGAGCAGGGGGGAATGAGAGGGGGGAACGCCAGAGCAGGGGGGAATGAGAGGGGGAGACGCCAGAGCAGGGGGGAATGAGAGGGGGAAACGCCAGAGCAGGGGGAATGAGAGGGGGAAACGCCAGAGCAGGGGGAATGAGAGGGGGAGACGCCAGAGCAGGGGGAAAGAGAGGGGGGAACGTCAGAGCAGGGGGGAATGAGAGGGGGAAACGCCAGAGCAGGGGGGAATGAGAGGGGGGAACGCCAGAGCAGGGGGGAATGAGAGGGGGGAACGCCAGAGCAGGGGGGAATGAGAGGGGGGAACGCCAGAGCAGGGGGGAATGAGAGGGGGAGACGCCAGAGCAGGGGGGAATGAGAGGGGGAAACGCCAGAGCAGGGGGAATGAGAGGGGGAAACGCCAGAGCAGGGGGAATGAGAGGGGGAGACGCCAGAGCAGGGGGAAAGAGAGGGGGGAACGTCAGAGCAGGGGGGAATGAGAGGGGGAAACGCCAGAGCAGGGGGGAATGAGAGGGGGAAACGCCAGAGCAGGGGGAATGAGAGGGGGAGACGCCAGAGCAGGGGGAAAGAGAGGGGGGAACGTCAGAGCAGGGGGAATGAGAGGGGGAAACGCCAGAGCAGGGGGAATGAGAGGGGGGAACATTTTAAAGCCCCGTTTTCTACTGAAATAACAAAAAACTCTCTGAGCGTCTCCCTATATATATATTTATATATTTATTTATTTAGGGCTGTCAAAATAATGCGTTCATTTCGATTAATTAATCTGAGAAAAAATAACACGTTAAAAACAAATAACGCAGATTAATCCATTCCATATTGCCGTTTGACCCGGAGCCGTTCTAGCCACCATTGGACTGTAAAATGAAGGAGGGAGACGAGAATGTGCTGCCTGGATCATTCATTGGAACATTTACTTATAAAAATCTTCTTACTGCCAACCCTGGCTACCAAAATCTGGTCAAAAACAAAAACAACACAGACGGTGCGTTCAATGAAACTGGTAAACTACAGCCTCATGGTGCATTTGAAGTTATTGTAAATGTCCTTTTCCCTCTCGTGGTTGTTTTTGTCGTTCAACAGCAATTTACTAGTGAAATAAGTTATTGTTATACATTATAATTAAATCATTTAATTTTGACCATATGGCCTTAGCAACAAACAAGCCGTTCTTTAATGTCACCAACTGTTGTTTGATACCCTTTTTTTTTCTTTTCTTTTTTTACTTTCTTAAATAGTATCGGTTCAGGCACCGTTAATTATGTATGCGATTAATTTCGATTAATTAATCACAGAGTATGTAATTAATTAGATTACATTTTTTAATCGATTGACAGCCCTAATATATATATATATATATATATATATATATATATATATATATATATATATATATATATATATATATATATATATATATATATAGAAGCCCTGATGCCATGTGACCTTGTTTTTAACTACAAACCCTCCCAACACTTTTTTTTTTTTTTTTAATTTCCCCTAAAATCAGAAACCGAAATATCCTGGGCGAAGGAGGTGAGCGGCCTCCTCTACCCGCTCTTCGTCTACCTCCACCTGGACATGGTGCGCTGCGGCCTGAAGGGCGCCGTGGACGGTTTCTACAGCCGTTTCCACGCCGCCTTTCTCCAGGACGGCGAGCAGCGCGCCACCATCGAGCAGCTCCGCCACGTTCTCACCGCGCAGGACGTCGCCGCCAACCCCAAGCTGAGCGCCTTCCTGGAGCACAAGTACGTGGTCCACCTGACGGAGCCGGCCTACAGCTACCTGCTGCGCTACCTGCAGAGCGAGGACAACGGCGCCCTCTGCCGGGCTCTCAGCACACACCTGCAGGTGAGCTCATTCAAATCGGGGCTCATGCAGCAATTATCATATATATATATATATATATATATATATATATATATATATATATATATATACTTTTTGTGGCTTTTTAAGCAAATATTTTTTTATTTCAAAATACATTAAAAAAAGTCAAAACGCTCCAAGAACATCAAAAAATATGTTCGTTCGATTGGTGTGTGTTAGTGTGTGTGTTTGTGTGTGTTTAATGTATGTGTGTGTTTCAATGTTAATGTGTGTGTGTGTGTGTGTGTGTGTGTCAGCCCTGGTTAGGCATCCTTTCTCAAAATGCTGTTTGTCCCCATACATTTGTGTCTCTATGTGGGTTTTTGTATCTCTCTCTGTAGTCGTGTTGTGTCTCTTTTTGGCCATTTTTGTTTTCTTTGGGGTTGTTTTGGGTCTCTGTGGTCATGTGGCGTCGGTTTGTGTCCCTATGTGGTAGTTTTGCATCTCTTTTTCACATCGTTTTATACCGTTATTATCTCAATATCTGTGTCTAAAACGTTGGAAAAGCTAGAGCAGATAATAAATAGCTAACACTCAAAAAGCTTAAAGGTACACTGTGTAGTGTTTTAAGTATTAGCTAAAATCAACATCTCCATTCATAAATATGTCCTCATTGGTGTAAAATGACCTCTGCCAAAGATCTGACTTGTCCTCGTAAGTGAAGAATTTCTTATCTGTATTTACATCGGACGTCCAAGTCCAAGGAGGCTTCCAATGTCGTTCCGCCATTTTGAAAAACTATAATGGCTGAGAGGGACATAGAGCACTAGCTGACCTGTCTACTAATCCACAACGCGTTTTAGTTCAGAGCCAGCGTCACGTGACTGAAACCAGCTGAGACGGAGAGGAGATCAGTGAGAGGCGCTTGTCACCGCCCCGGCAAATGTGAAAGCCTGCACTGCCCTTTAGTTCATAATGGAGGATCAGACTTATGCCGAACCACAGGAGAAGGAATCCTCCTCGCCAAAAAAGCGAAAATTGTAAGACGTGTTGTCATAGCTTCTTGGTCCCTAACGGCTACCGTAGTTGCAACACGCATTTGAAAAAGCGAGGCGCTAGAGAGCACTATTCGATTGAATGCAAAATACAATTTCACCGCTAGATGGCAGGAATTCCTACACAGTGTACCTTTTTTTTTTTTTAAAGACAAGACTTGCTAAAAAAACAAAAAAAAGTCCAACTACAATCATAAGATCTGAGAAAGGTCTTTTAGTTTAATTCATTCTTAGGGCTTAGGCGCTGCACCTAAACCTTATAATGGCGAGGAAAACCCTGCTTGTGTATAAATTGTACTATAAAAATAAACTTGCCTTGCCTGCAGGTGGAGGTCTCCGCTTCGAGACGCACAGACTACCAGCTGTACGGAGCTGCCGGTGGGCCGACCGCCGCCCCGAACTCCACCTCCTCCTCCTGGGCGGGAGTGGACGGGGCGGAGGGCGGCGAGGGAGTGGAGGTCCCTGCAGGGATCCCGCAGAGCGAGGCGGCCCTGGAGGCGCTACAGGACTGCATCAAGAAAGTTCGCGAGGGCCCCCCGACGCTCACCACCGTGTGCTTCTACGCCTTCCACCACACGGAGCAGACGCTGAACACGGCCGAGGTGTCGGCCGACAGCCGGCTGCTGGCCGCCGGCTTCGACAGCTCCACGGTGAAGCTGTGGAGCCTCCGGGCCCGGAAGCTGAAGGCCAAACCGCATCGGGCCGACGTGTCGCTCATCCACCTGGCCTGCGACGTACTGGAGGAGGAAGTGAGTTGACCGAAGGAATAAATATCTTTAGGGCTGTCCTAGGGCTGGGCGATATGGAGAAAATCAGATATCACGATATTCTTGACCAAATATCTAGATATCAATATTGCGGCGATATTCTAGGGTTGACAATTGGTGCTTTAACAAAATCTCTTCACACTTAGATTTTAGATAAATAATCATCAGTAATGTGGATATAATGACTAAGTGGGGAAAAGGCAAATAATAGAACAGCTAGAACAGTCTGGTAAGGTTATAAATGACATCACTTTACTGTAATGCAGCCTTTAAAACCAGGAAAAGACACTTGTGTCATATCACGATATCCAAAATCTAAGACGATATCTAGTCTCATATCACGATATCGATATATTGCCCAGCCCTAGGCTGTCCCGTATGAGTCGAGTAATCGGTCATTTTGGTCTTATTAGACTAAGATGTCTTTTTCGATTGGTCTTTGTTTTGTCCTTTTTCATGCTGAAGGATTTCTTTCTTGATTAACTGAGTTGTTGTTTTTTTTTGTCTGGAAAATAGTGAAAAATGTGGATCAGTGTTTCCCAAAAAGCCCCAAATGACGTTCTCAAATGTGATTTTTTTTTTTATTTATTTTTTTTTTTTTTTTTGTCCACAACTCAAAGATATTCAGTTTACTGTCACAGAGGAGAGAAGAAACTAGAACAATATTCATATTAAACAAACCACAATCAGAGAATTTTGACTTTCTTTTCTAATCAGTTGAACTTTGCAGCTCTAAAAAGATGCAGAAATCCCTCCGCGATTAGTTGATCACTCGATTAATCTTCCACTATTTTGATCTTTCATTGTGAATGTTTGCTGTTTTTTTTTTCACATTTGAAGATGTTATTTTGCTCGCTAAGAAACCAGAAAAAGCTAGTCAACACTACACTTAGCAGCAGCTAACGTTAGTCTACCGTTAGCTAGAAGCTGGGGTAAACACGGTTAAAATGCTGACAGCTAAACGGTGTAAAAGTGTGTCTGTATTTCACTGTAGAGGATTCTAACACCAGACTGTAGCTGCCGTTGTCTGAAAAACACAGACTCAGCCTCTCCTCGCCAGCCTCGTGGTGCATTCAAAGTTATTTTAAAATACCCTTTTCCCATCCAGTGGTTGTTTTCGCCGTTTAAAAAAAAATATATATATATATCTCTCTTCCGGTTCAGGCACCGGTTTAAAAGTATGGTTGTACCATGTTGATAAGAGCATTAAAATGAGAAAAAATAATGGGACAAAAATAAATCAAGGGACATTTAGAATAGAGAAAAATGTGCGATTAATTGCGAGTTAACTATGACATAATGCGATTAATCACGATTAAATATTTTAATCGTTTGACAGCACTAATAGTAAACACCGTTTACTTTTTGAAACTATTACCGAAAAGCGTGATAACTTTGTTCACTATAACCCTGAGGTTAAATTTTCATACCGTTACATCTCTAGTCAGCTGTCACCTCGTCCCCCACCCCCCTCCCATTGTTTCTCCCTCAGGCGGATGAAGAGGACGCCTCCGGCAGCGAGATAAAGACGCTGCGAGCCCACAGCGGCCCGGTGTTTCGCACCGCCTTCCTGACGGACAGCTCAGGCCTGCTCTCCTGCTCCGAGGACACCACCATCCGCTACTGGGACCTGGGCAGCTTCGCCAACACGGCACTGTACCGGGGCCACGCCTACCCGGTGTGGGACGTGGATGTCAGCCCCTGCAGCCTCTACTTCGCCAGCGGCTCGCACGACCGCACCGCCCGTCTCTGGACCTTCTCTCGCACCTACCCGCTGCGGCTCTACGCCGGGCACCTCGCCGACGTCGACTGCGTCAAGTTCCACCCAAACTCCAACTACCTGGCCACCGGCTCCACGGACAAGACTGTCCGTCTGTGGAGCACCCAGCAGGGGGCGTCTGTTCGCCTCTTCACCGGCCACCGCGGCCCGGTGCTGTCCCTCGCTTTCTCCCCCAATGGGAAGTACTTGGCGTCGGCCGGCGAGGACCAGAGGGTGAAGCTGTGGGACCTGGCGTCAGGGGCGTTGTTCAAAGACATGCGCGGACACACGGACAGCGTCACCAGCCTGTCCTTTAGCCCCGACAGCAGCCTGGTGGCGTCCTCGTCTATAGACAACTCGGTGCGGGTGTGGGACATCCGGAACTCCCATGGCGGGACGCCTGCCGACGGATCGTCCGGCGAACTGGTGGGACTGTACACCGGGAACACCAGCAACGTGCTCAACGTGCAGTTCATGGCCTGTAACCTACTGCTGGTGACGGGGACCGCGCAGGAGAAAGCAGAACCGTAGCCGCGGCTGTCTGGGTGGTTGTTTTTTTTTTGTGTGTTTGGGAGAAAAGCTCGAATATCTCCAGAATAGGGCTGCACGATATGAGGAAAATGTGTGAGGAAAACACACACACACACACACACACACACACACACACACACACACACACACACACACACACACACACACACAGGCTGATAAATAGGATTGGGCATCAAGAACCGTTTCCTACTTGGAATCAAGAATTAATAAGAACCGGAATCGAAAGGAAGAATCGGAATTGGAATCAGAATTGTTTAAATCCAAACAAGGCCCAACCCTACTGATAAATGGCGCGTTAACGATATTACTTGCGATAAATACACAGATATTAAAGTGTTCTCAGTTCTGCTGCTTTCAGTATTCTGCTACAATACGACAAACTACTTGTTGAATTCAAAACAAATGAAAGTAAATAATTTCCACCGTTCTTTTATTAGACCAATTGAACATTGAATCGCATAGAAAGGGCACCCCTAAAAGTGACATTATGAAGTGATTCTGCTGATATTTTCTTTTGACTAACAACAAAAATCTTGAGTGCCTGCCGCGATATGTCGCAGCCTTTCGCGATGTTATTATTAGGGATGCACCGAATCCAACTATTTTTGGGGTTCCGCCAAATGCCGAATCCACTGGTAAAGATTCTGGCAATACCGAATCCTCCTCCCATCCTCGGTCCATTAACACAGTAAACACATTAATGAAGGAAACGACGTCCACAGCAGTGTATTTTTCATTGTTTAGGGTCCTCGCCACCACGAGACTAATCGGCATTGCAGATTGAACATGTAGCTGGACTTGAATGGCCTTCTTTTGACTGAAAGTGCTGCCAAACAAACACTTTTTCTGCTCCTGTGTTCCCATTTCCACTTCCTCACAGCCTGCTGCATTGAACGCTCCACCTACGTTAACACCTTCCCGTAATCAACGGCGCCGTCATTACGTCGACCAGCGTAGCGCAAGCGTAGAGTTCGGTTCGGTGGGAAAAAATTCTAAGGTTCGGCAGAAACTGAACTCCGTCAAAAAGCCCAATATTTGACCGAATCAGAAGCCGAATCCTGGATTCGGTGCATCCCTAATTATTATTGCGCAGTTGATATTGTGATGACGATTTTAAAAAAAAATAGCCGATATATTGTGCAGCCCTACTCCAGCCAGCCAATGAGAGGTGAGATGTCAGCACCTGCACACAAGTTTCTCTCATTAGTTCAAAGAAGCAAAGTTAAGCGTCTTAATTAGCAATCTGCAAAGTCTCATCCTTCTAAAACTGTCTTAGATATTTACATACAGGTCAATTATAATTTGTCCTTGGTTGTGTTTTCTAATTACCAAAGCGTCTTGCCTAAATATCAGTATTAAATACTCCAGGGCTGCAACTAAAGATTATTTTCGTTGTCGATTTTAATCTGTCGGTTATTGTTTGGTCTATAAACTGTCAGAAAATGGTGAGAAAAAGCCCAAGATGACGTCCTCAAATGTCTCGTTTTGTTCACAACTCAAAGCTAGTCAGTCTTCAGGAGTGGAGAAACTAGAAAAGATTCCCGTTTAACAAGCTGCAGTCAGAGAAAATCAAAGACAACTAATCGATTTTAACTCTGCAGCTCTAAAATTCTTCCTCGGTGTAAAGTTTAGCTTACTCTGCTGTAATTCACACGTTTTATGATTTATAAAAGCAGCGCATAAAATGTGACTGTTTGGAAAATACACTTCCTGTTAAATGAAAATAAAAAAAATTGGAAAATGCAGATATCACCCGTAGATTTCACCAGGCGCGTTGCGCTAAGACGATGCTTTTGAATCCAGCAGCCGCGACACAGCACACCCCAGAAGCGTCTCTCCGCTCCCCTGTTTCTGACAGCGTTTGGTGTTTTTAAGCCCCCAACGTCGTCTTCCAGGCAGCGCTGCCTGGAAGGCATTAGGATTGGGCAATGGTTACGGTTAGGTGCCTAGTCGACGGTCGCAGCGCTGCCTTGAAGTCAACGTGGGGGGCTTAAAACACCATTGAGTGTTTCTGACAGAGTTGCAGGGAGTGGGACGGCTAAAGCATCCTGTCAGTATTTCAAAATATAACTCCCCTGTGAAGAATCCCAAACGTTTATCACATCACTTCCCGATTTCAACAACTTAAACACAGTCGCACAGCTTAGAATCTGTGTTGATCATAACTGGATTAAATGGAAGAAACCACGCTCCCGGTGTGGTACGACGCGTGGCGGACGTCAACACACAACCACGGCGCAGCCGGAACATGGCACATCTGCGCCTGGGGATGTATTCCAGGGTCAGTTTTATCCAAATTAGGAAAATGATAATGTTTCATATTCTGAACGGAGGAAATACGGAAACGGAAGTTAAAAGTTTTTGTCGCACCGATGAGTATTAAGAGGATAAACTGTTAGCTGGTGTGGAGAATATTGGGACTAGCCTCTGCAGTAAACAGTACACGGAGTTACACCACCTTCATGTGGAAATACCAGTCTGACATTTAGAGAAGCACATTTGTTGAGCTGTTTTACCCAAAAGTCATTTCAATCTCTATGCATCGAGTACGGAGAGAGCCAGGAAATGTTTAGCTTAGCACAAATACGGGAAGCAGGGGAAAATACCCCAACTTTGTGTGTATGTGTGTATATATATATACCGGTTCTTCTAAAAACGATTCCGATTCCTAAACTGATTTGTGAAAAGTGACATTAAAGAAAGGCTCTTTTATAGATGTGGTAGCCGTAATGTGCTTTTACGTCCGTTTACGGCATTTTAAAAGCAGATTACATTAACAGTAGCTAGCTAACGGTAGACTACAGAGAGTGGATGATATTTGTACGTCCGTTTTGGATCGACGGAGGGAAAATATTTCAGTCGACACATTAAGTGGAACCAAAATTTGCGTTAATTGTGCAGCCATATATATATATATATATATATATATATATATATTCTTTGTTTGGTACAGACCCTCGCAAAAAAAAAAATCACTTCAATCAACAACTCTAACTTTTTCATATTTTTCAATGAAAATGAGAATAATGATACAAAAACGATCATTCCCTCCAATATCAGGTGAATCATATCGCAATCGCAGTATCAGCCAAAAAAACATCGCAATTACACATTTTCCTCACGTGGTGCGGCCCTTATACATACACCTTTCAACGACTCTGAAACCATCTTGTTTACGTCCTGTTCCCGTGTTGTGTAGCTAGTCTAAACGTGTAGCGCCGAGGATTGTTTCAGTACAAAAGTAATCAAACTTTATTTGGATACTTCACTTTGAGGAATGTTAACATGATTGTTCTCTAAACACAAGCAGACGTTAAAGAACTGAGAAGCCTAAATAAAAACTCAACATTTTAAATTGAATCCGAAGTCGGCACGATTATAAATCTGACCAGACATTTTCACGATGGCTTCGGCCGCTCGACAGTTTTTGATACTTGGTGCTACAGACACTTTAAAGCTTTAGTGTGTAACTATTTTGATATTAATGAACGTTAACGTTACATTCAAGCCGTCGCCAAATGAGTTGCTACAAAGCAAATGAAGACTATCAGCTCCACACAACTCTCTCTGGATTTCTCAGTAGGACTATGTTCAGAAGATTGTGGCGTCCGCCGACTTTCACACGCAGAAACTCGAGTGAAGATAGTTACCGCTTCTGAAGAGTCCGTCAAGTTTTTAATCCTCCGTGTCCTCCTTGGCTCCCAACAACTGTGTGGAGGTGGTGTGGAAGCGTGTGTGCGATCACGGAAGGCTTGTATCATGTGGACACGCCGACAGTTTTGTTGTCATTAGAATTCCTCATGGCGGCGACAGAAACTACGCACTACAGCTTTAAAGTTGGTATCAAAGAAATAGATGCAGAGAGCCGAATGTTCAAGGATGTTTATGAGAACTGGTTTTCGGTAAAGGCCTAAAAACATAAATATTGACTAGACAACGCGATAAGATTGTCTTTGTCCGTCACTTTCTGTTCCAAACCTTTTTTTAGTCAGTATATTATGGCGTTTTTCCATCACACAGTACCGCCTCGCCTCGACTCTACTCGACTTTTTTTGGGTTTTCCATTACGATAAAAAGTCCCTGGTACCTGCTAACAGGTACTTTTTTTTAGTACCACCTCAGTGGAGGTTCCAAGCGAGCTGAGCCGATACCAAAAGGTGACGTGAAAGCGACAGACGGGGGTGTCCTGAACAAACCCGCTATTTTTAACTAGTTCAGCCAGCTGTGTTTTTGCTGCCTCCAGCTTCATTTGAAACAAAATGTGTCTTCTGGCATCAACAGTGTGTGTGTGTGTGTGACTATATTTGTGTGGTCCACAAACCGGGGAATACAGTATACTTGTGGGGTCTGCACAGCCTTGTGGGGCCCAAAATGCTGGACCCCACAAGGTTAAAGGTCTGTTTGAGGGTTAAGACTTGGTTTTAGGATTAGGGTTAGAATTAGGTTATGGTTAGGGTGAGGGTAACGGTTAAGGTTAGGCATCTAGTGGTGATGGTTAAGGTTAGGGTAAGGGGCTAGGGAATGCATTATGTCAATGACGGGTCCCCACAAAGATAGTGAAACAAACGTGTGTGTGTGTGTGTGTGTGTGTGTGTCGCGTTAGGTCACGGCTTTACTGCGGCGCCGCTATGACGACCAGCCACGCTGAGGCGGTACTAAAATCTGCAGTGGGAAAACGGACGCACAGTGCGTCGAGGCGAGCAGGTACCATGTAATGGAAAAACGCCGTTCGTTACAAATATGACTTTAAATTAGGTTTTTCTTACTTCTAGAACGGAAAGCGGAGCTTCTGATTTTTCACTTTGGCGCTCGCTTAAAAGTTTGTTGACCAGTCCTAGTTCTGGACTCATCTGACTCTGGGTAAGACAGCAGAACATAAGAGATATTCTCTAACTATTGCAGTTCTCTGTATGTTTGACCTGCCCCTTTAGTACTTTATCATCAGCTTCCTTTCTTTAGGATTTGAAATAGATTCATCGAGTAAAAAAAGACGACAGACAAAATGAGCCTGATACTCAGCGACGGGCAGCTTCAACGCCGTTTGCTATTGTTGCACAAATTCACATTTACAGGAAGAGTACTTTTTCACAAATGAAGGAAATCTGTTTCCCATTGATGCTCGTGGAGTTTAGAGAGTGTTCAGAGGTTTTAAAGAGTCTCAGTTGTCGAAAGTTTGCGCGTGCGAGCAACTGTTAACACTAGAACAGGAAGCGGTCGTGCTCCTTCTCTCTTGGTTTTTGCGTCCGAGTCGGCCTACTGTAAGTTTTGTTAAAAAAAAGAAAAGAAATTGTAAATAGCCTTGTGGAGGAAATTTCTAAGAATCAAAGGCTGTATTTTTCGCACTATTCTGCGAGTGTAAAAGTGTAAATAAACTGTATTTTTGTAATATTTTGGCTACCAAGGGTCGCCATCAAGGTTGTGCTTAACTTAAAGAGGGCTAAAAAACAAAAAAAGACTGATTTTATATTTCTGTTTTCATACATTCAAAGTGTGATTGTATTATTTTTTGTTGTTGTTTTGAATATTTCATTCATTCATTCAGCCTGGAAGATGTTCTTTATGTTTGTCAGTACACTTTTGTTCCCATCCTGTTGCCCTAAAACAAGGAATAAATAACAGAATTTATTTGAACTAATGCTGCAGTGAATTCCTTTTCTTTCTTTTGTCACTTGTTATCCTGCTGGTCTCAGTCTCTTTTGTTATGTGTGCGATTCAGCTTTATTTTCAGTAAAAACATCCTGAGGCACCAGACTGGATGGACAGGACACACACACACACACACACACACACACACACACACACACACACACACACACACACACACACACTTTACAGTCCTTCCAGAGAAACTGAACTACTGGAGTATTGAGGATGAATCGTGCAGGGAATGTTTATATGTTTTTCTTAACAATCTTGTTGGTTGTTGTACATGTACAACGACAATACAGACTATTCTATTCTGTAACTTACACATTTCTACACTGCGGTACTTTTACACAAGTACTATATCTGAGTACTTCTCCCACTACTGCTATCTACTGCCCCCCTGAGGCCGCAGTGCACCATGTCCAGGTGGAGGTACATGTAGTTAAAGAGCAGGTAGGATGCTCACCTCCTTCACCCAGAATATTTCTGTCTGTCGTTTAGGTCAAACTGCAGTCTTCTACTCTAAACTGCTGAGGAAAGAAAGCTAAAAATTCATCACAAAAGGGCTTGAACATGAGATTTTGTCGATTATTGTATTCAAAACGCCTGAGAGCAATCAAGCCCTCACAAACTGTAATCTCTGCGCAACACACACTGTAACTGTACATAGATACTCGTCTGAAGTTATGTAAGGAATGTGGTGTGCGCAGCAGGAATGTCGCTGCTGACAGGAAGGAGGACAGCCTGAGATCTGAGTCTGAGTGATGAGGGTGGGGTGGCAGGGTGCAGCAGGGACGATGGTGGCACACCCAGACTCTGTCTGCAAGGCCCAGAGAGAGAGAGAGACATAGAGAGAGACACAGAGAGACAGAGGGAGAGAGACAGCGAGAGATACACAGAGAGAGAGACAGACAGAGAGACCGAGAGGGAGAGAGATAGCGAGAGAGACACAGAGAGACGGACAGAGTCACACAGAGAGAGAGACAGAGACGTTGACGTTGGGGGCTTAAAACACCAAGCTCACTCGTCATCGTTTTTTTGTCTCTTTTTGGTCATTTTACTTCTTCTCTGGGCACACAGTTCCCCACCCAAAATGCATAACATTCTGGCAAACTTGTTTACATTATAATTATTATCAGTTGGCTTTAGCTCAAAACCTGGAGGTCACAAGATGATTACAAAGGTAAAAAAAATACATTCTTGTTTCCAGAATGTCCTCTCATCTTTGCTTATTGTGTTTTGAAAGACTGAGAGACCTTTGGCCTCTCAAATGATTCAAATCATGAATTAATGAATGAATGAATGAACCCACTACAGCTCAATAAGCAACAACACGTCTGTGGTCCTCTAAGTGCATTAAACCCCATTCAGAGATACTGATTTGAACGAGTACTTCAAGTTATTTAATGTATCTGTTGCCAAACCATCATGACTTAATTCTTACAGTTTCCTGCAGGCCAAGCCCAAAGAAAGAGAGCGAGAGATAAGAAACTGGAGAGAGAGAGAGAGAGAGAGAGAGAGAGAGCAAGGGCGAGGTTCACCGCCACAGGAGGACAAACCAGTTTGTGTATGGTGGGTGTGTCCCTGAGAGTCCTGACAGGCTTGTCCCTGCATTAAACACACACACACACACACACACACACACACACACACACACACTTCAGGAGCCTCGCTCCATCACACACACCACCTCACGTCTCCGTCTCCCTTCCACTCGCTGAGCTTCTTCCCTCTGAAGAAGATGCCTGTCCAGTCCACTCTGTCGCTCAAGGGCTCCAACAAGGCCGTGGACACGCAGGCGGACGGGAAGTCCTTTGAGCAGCTGAGGCAGGAGTGTCTGCAGAAGGGGGTCCTGTTTGAGGACCCAGACTTCCCCGCCAACGACTCCTCGCTCTTCTACAGCCAGGCTGCTCCTGTCGATGTGAAATGGAAGAGGCCCAAGGTATGTGGACACACATACAGTAACACTTCTTAGATTTGACCTTTTTAGGGGGCTCGGTTGGTCCGGAGAACTGAGCAAGTTGTGCCAGAAAAGTGTCCAAATGTCTTTAAATCTGTTAAGATTGAGCATATTTGTGTCTTCAATTCAGTTTTTGAAATGTTGAATGAATGAAATGTTGTGGTTTGTAGGTGAACTGTTGGTCTGATGAGAGGTTTTGTGGCGGGTCAACACTTGCTTTAATGATCTAGCTGTTTTTGGGGATACAACTGGTCACATTTACTTTTCTTATAGGCGCTGAAAAGTCTTATAAATGTAAGGGAATGAATCTCTGGTTCAGGACAACCTGATTAAATAAAAGACAGTTGACTGTATGAGTGTTAGAAATACAGAATTACTCTGCAGAATTACAGAGAATCTCTAATTACTGATCTGATGGTACTGAATACATGAAGTGAAAGCTAATTTAAAGTTCTTGCTTTTAAATACAAAGAAAGAAATTAAGCATTTGTCCGGTCGTACTCGTAGCTGCAAAACCAGTTTGGCGAGAAAACAGTGTAAATAGAACCAAGTACAGGTGCAGTTTGCTGTCTCTGACCTCCGTACACAGACTTTATCCCCACACGCCTCAACGTTATCTGCAAATAAAACACTCTTCGTTTGATCAATCACGTTTGATTTGGTTGAATTTAGCCGATCAGCTTTGAAACATTTTGTGGAAGCTTTCTTGATTGACTTGATTTCTTAATGAGTGATGTCTCTTATGTCACTTCACGCTTAAAAAAAAAGTAACGTTTGCATTTCCAGCTGTTCTACTTGTTAACATTCACTGAGCTGAGTAAACTGTGAAAACAACTCACCACTCATGTTTGCTACAATGACTACACATTTCTTTGTTGGGCGTTCCTCGAGAGTAAATGCTTCAGCTGCCTTCAGCAGGTGTGTGTGTGTGTGTGTGTGTGTGTGTGTGTGTGTGTGTGTGTGTGTGTGTGTGTGTGTGTGTGTGTGTGTGTGTGTGTGTGTGTGTGTGTGTGTGTGTGTGTGTGTGTGTGTGTGTGTGTGTGTGTGTGTGTGTGTTTTGTTGGGTTTCTGTGACCGGCTGATTAATATTTCTGGAATGTGAACACACCTTTTAAAGGTGACTGTGTGATCTCCCAACTGTCATTGTTTTCTCCTTCTTTTTTGAATAACACAACCAGTTCTCTTCCTGTTCCTCTGCAGGAACTCTGCCAGGACCCAAAGTTCATCGTCGGAGATTTAAACAGGACAGACATCTGCCAAGGACAGCTGGGTCGGTACTCACAGTTGCCTCCATGAGCCATCGGTCCGTGTACTTTTTCGTTCATTCGATTTTCATTTCATAAACAGTATTAAAAAACAATTTTAATTTTCGTTTTAAAATACAAAATTTGAAATTGAAATACAAGGCATTTTTTCCTTTTCATGGTCAAAAGGGGATGGGGGAAATCACTCGAAAATAGAAACATCCGGTCTCTCATATTCAGAGACCGGATGTTGTCATTTCCAAGGCAACAGCGCCAGTGTAGCCTACCAGTTAAATAACTCAGGTTGCGGTGGACATGCTAAAACGCTTAACCATCACCATATTTCTCATGGCCATATCTTGTCATGAACACTTAGCCTGTCCAAAAAACTAAACCGAAATTCAACGATTATAGTTCTCTCACGTTAACGCTTTCTTCTTCATTGGTGCCTATGGCGAGGAAGAAGCTTAACGTGGTTTGATGTACCTAAACAATCAATGATTACCAAATTTCTATCTCATATTGCTCCTCATAACAACTGAAAAAATCGAACCAGTCCAATTATTATGGACGTTATCTGACTGATAACTGACTGATGTCTGATTGATCATTGTTTAGGTAGATTAACCAAGCTTTTTCACGTTAAGCGTTGAATGGCCCGGCTGCAGTTGAGGGAAACTGTAGCCTATAACTTCCTGAGCGACTGATCATCCGTTTTCTGCCCCCTTTACATAAATATACATAAATATGGCTATGAAATAGATCATGAAATACATAAATGAGGCAATACATATGAACATACGCATTAGTCATTATAGTTCAATAGCCTAAATACATATGTTTTACTTTTATTTATTTCAGGGGACTTTTATTTATTCCGTCTATTTATATGCACGTTATATTCAAAGGAAGTTTTGTTATCTCACAGACTTTGACTAAAAGCAACTAGCAAGCCTGCCTGGCATCAGTGCATCATAGCATACCACTATCTGCAAACAAAAGAAAATATGACTAAAACACGAGCGTGGCGGATTCCCAGCTCAGCTAGAGCGGGTAACGCCAGCTCTGCAGACGGACCAGAGTCAGTCAGCACCGGGGAGCGGACCGCGGGGACCGAGGTCACAAGGCTGGTGGCTAGCTGCTAGCTAGCTGCAGCAGCTAATATTAGAATATTAGACCCAGCACCGGAGGTCTGAGCCCCATGATCTGATCCCGAACCCCCGGTGATTCTCTGCCAGACCAGCAAGCTTAACGGCAGCAACAGAAAGTTTGCTGGGATTGGTAACGGTGGCGTAACGGTAACGTTACAGCCGTGAACTGAAAGTCTATTTCCTCAGCTGGTTCGACTCTCTTCGGGCGAAGTTGTCTCCGGCGGGTAGAGACAGAGAGTCAGAGGGAGGCCGGGAGAGAGGGTAATAAATAAATGTGACATTATGAAATAAAATTCCCCCCAAGCATTATCAAGAGTATGTTTCCAGAGTAATTTTAATAGGCTACACTGGCGCTGTTGCCTTGGAAATGACAACATCCAGTCTCTGAATATGAAAATAACAGGCTTTTTCTGTTTCTATTTTCGAGTGATTTTATTTTTGTTATATGAAATATAAAATGAAAATCACAGCATATTTTAAATTTCTCCCATCCCCTTTTGACCATGAAAAGGAAAAAATGCCTTGTATTTCAATTTCAAATTTTGTATTTTAAAACGAAAATCAAATAACCATTCGTTTTTTGTTTTTTAATACCTGTTTATGAAATGAAAATCGAATGAACGAAAAAGTACACGGACCGTCATTTTTATTGATTGATTGATTGATTTAAATTCATTTTGAACATGTTAAAGAAAACAGAAAGTGTCGTACAGATTCGTATTATTTGAAAAGATTTTGGTCTAAACAAAAACGACATTTCAGAAAACAAAACGACATTTCAGAAAACAAAACGACATTTAAGAAAACAAAACGACATTTCAGAAAACAAAACGACATTTAAGAAAACAAAACGACATTTCAGAAAACAACGACATTTAAGAAAACAAAAACGACATTTAAGAAAACAAAACGACATTTAAGAAAACAAAACGACATTTCAGAAAACAAAACGACATTTCAGAAAACAAAACGACATGAAAACAAAACGACATTTAAGAAAACAAAACGACATGAAAACAAAACGACATTTCAGAAAACAAAACGACATGAAAACAAAACGACATTTAAGAAAACAAAACGACATGAAAACAAAACGACATTTAAGAAAACAAAAACGACATTTAAGAAAACAAAACGACATTTAAGAAAACAAAACGACATTTCAGAAAACAAAACGACATTTCAGAAAACAAAACGACATGAAAACAAAACGACATTTAAGAAAACAAAACGACATTTCAGAAAACAAAACGACATGAAAACAAAACGACATTTCAGAAAACAAAACGACATGAAAACAAAACGACATTTCAGAAAACAAAACGACATGAAAACAAAACGACATTTAAGAAAACAAAAACGACATTTAAGAAAACAAAAACGACATTTAAGAAAACAAAACGACATTTAAGAAAACAAAACAACATTTCAGAAAACAAAACGACATGAAAACAAAACGACATTTAAGAAAACAAAACGACATTTCAGAAAACAAAACGACATTTCAGAAATGATTGTTTTTGTGTTTTCTGAAATGTCGTTTTGTGTGAATTGCCGTTGTATTTTGTCCTTCCAGGGCCTCCGTAGATCGGCCATAATCTCACACCACAGACAGAAATACATAAACGTTTTTTCGTCGTAAGCACCTTTACAGTTTTGAAATATATGTATACATTTTGTGTCTTATCATACGCACAAATTTACCCACGATGCATCTGTTTTGTCACCACAGGGGACTGCTGGCTCCTGGCAGCCATCGCATCCTTGACCCTAAAAAAAGATGCCATGGACCGAGTCGTCCCCCGCGACCAGGAGTTTGACCGCAGATACGCCGGCATATTTCACTTCCAGGTACACAGCCGGCCGGGGACGTAACGATCCCGTAACTCAACTCACAATTCGATATGATTCACGATTTGAAGTTCACGATACGGTTTTCCCAAAAAAAACTTTGCAGCATCTCCAGCTGCGGAGTGACGCAGCAACAAAGAGTCATAACCGTCACCTCCTCTAAACTGTTCTATTTTAAAAGGCTCAAAATAAAGCCTTTTTTTTTAAATTTTCAGTTGTTTTTCTGTTACAGAGATATTAGGCTTAGGCTTAATTTATATTATTATATTTCCTTTACATAAATAAAGACATTTGCACCATAAATTGATGCAGAAAAGGCACAAATTGTTCCAGAAAAAATCACCAGAATGCAGAGAATGAAGTGTGTGATATGCTCAAAATTTCAATTTTGCTCAACCCCAAAGTTATGCCCTTGGGCTAAGGCTTTAAGATGATTTTTTTGTGTTGTGGGGGGGCATGTTGGCTTGATTGATTGACAGGTGTCTCGGCCTATCAAAGTTAAATAGAAGGTTTCTGCTCACAAACGAGCCAAGAATAACAAATTATCAAAATAGAAAGGAAATTATTCCACTTTTTGTGTCTTTTCAGAATCAAAGTGAATTGAATCGAATAATAATTGGTAAGCAGCGGATGAACAAAGTGTTTTCGTGACACATTCTCTGTTGCTCCCTCAGTTCTGGCATCACAACCAATGGCTGGACGTGGTGGTGGACGACCGGCTGCCAGCGGTGAGAAACAATCTCATCATGCTTCACTCCGCCACCAACAACGAGTTCTGGAGCGCCCTGCTGGAGAAAGCCTACGCCAAGTAAAAAAAAAACCTTCATTCTTTACCTCCTCCTTTACCTCCACTTGCATTTCTTTAAACCAATCACAATCGTCTTGGGCGGCGCTAAGCTCCGGACGCAGAGACGGTGGCTCTGCTAAATAGTCTCGGGACGGAACTTGTTCTGGTGGAATATTTGCACCCTGCAAAAGAAAAGTAACACACAACACAGTAACATGAGCTATTTAAATTAGCTGATACATGGTTAAACATCATTGGCTCTTACCAGTGTATCACCGTGTGTACTTCGTCCACAACAATCCCACCAATCGGTCCCAAAACGTCCCAGTTAGAGAGGAAATGACCTAAACATATTCTTTGTAAATCTTTACAATCATCAATCCTGCCTTGTTGCACGATCCCAAATTTCATCAAAACTTGACATTTTCAAGGTTGTTTGTTGTTGTTGTTCCAGAAGCGAAGAGATTTTGAGGACGGTAACACACAGAGAGCGGGATGTCAGGCAATTATCCTGGAAATGTACTTCTGTAGGTCCAGACTATCTCCCGAGTAGGCATTTAGTAGGCTAACATTTGATAAATCAATCAATCAAGGTGCCCTGTTTTTCACTGAGGATCGGTCATGTAGTGTGCAAACTGGAAAAGATTTATCATCAGGGGAGCAAAAGCCATGCTCAGTAAATTTCATAACATTACAGTTTGATTTTAGTCACGCTAGCGGCTCTTATATATCTCATACTTTGAGTAGTAGTAGTAGTAGTAGATAACTTTATTGTCCCCGTGGGGCAGTTGGGTTTGCGGCACAGTTGCAATAGTCCCTACATCAGACACCGACAGACATAACATGAAGAACATACATCACACACTACAACACACTACACTATACACCCTTGGGTATGACCAGGCCAGCTGGACATCAAGCTTATTTTGACTGATTTAAGGCTTTCATGGCTTGTGGTAAAAAAAGAGAATTTGGATCTGTGCTTGGTCAGAAACGACGCCTAGATGGCAGTAGTTTAAAATAAGATGCCAGGGGGTGTGTGTAGTCACATACAATGTTTTTGGCCTTTCTCACCAGTCTGTCTTTGTAAATGTGTTCAATGCTCGGTAGAATCTCTCAGTTTGGTCTTCCACTCCTTCTCTTTGTTACATCCATGTTAACCACACTGTGATGCATTTGTTTCAGGCTGCACGGCAGCTACGAGTCCCTGAAGGGCGGCAGCACGATGGAGGCCATGGAGGATTTTACCGGCGGTGTCGCGGAAATATACGAAACCAAGGGAGCTCCAGACAACCTGTACACCATCATGAAGAACGCGATAGATAGAGGCTCCATGATGGGATGCTCCATTGATGTAAAAAAAAATACAGTATATATATATATATATATATATATATATATATATATATATATATATAAAGATTGTTTGTGTGCCTCCCCTCATGTAAGAGGTTTACTGCAGCCAAGCTGTATGTTTTAAACCCCTCTGGGTGTTTTGGTTTTCTCCAGATCACCAGCTCCGCGGAGTCCGAGGCCAAGACGACCACCGGCCTGGTGAAGGGACATGCGTACTCCATCACAGGCGTGGACGAGGTTAGACTGGCTTTATGTAAATAGGGGGAGATTGTAAATGTGGTTGTTTCTGTGTCTATATATACCTGTCTTTATGTTATCTGTTGATCTAAAATCCAAATCACGATTAATTGCACATTTTACCTCGATAACGAAAAATTTACGATAATTAAAGGTGCCGTAGGTAGGATTGTGAAGAGCCAGGATTTAGCCAAATTTTTTTTAACATCGACAACTTCTCAGTCCCTTCCCCCTTTCTGCTGAAGCCCAAAATGGTCTCCTAAGCCCCTCCCCCCACAAGGGAGAATGAATGCGTGTGCATGAGCAGTGATTGACAGCAGTTAGACACCCCCCCTGGCCCTGATTGGTGCATCTGAACAGGGAGCGGTGGATTTTTGTAAATCTCACTACAGGCTGTAGGTGGAGCCAGAGGAGCCGGATATTTTTGTTAAATGACCAGCTTCGTGTAGTTCTACTGGAACACAGGGTCAGTTTCAGCAAACATGACAGAAAGTTAGTTTTATAAGTCTTACCTACTGCACCTTTAATTACGTTGTTCTAAATCATCTCTTTTTGAAGCCAAAATGTTTCCAGACGACAGACACTGCGTTTTTTTTTTTTTGGCACAAGTTGCTCAGTTGACTCGGACTCGGTGTTTGAGTTAACCTCCATTATGCTTCTCATGCGGCTGACTGGTCCGGGGGAAGTCACGTGACTACACACGCGGTAGAATGTTTTTAAGGAGAAAGTAGGCCTACCAACTGCAATAAATTATTGAAATTATCGTCATGGAAAGAATACGTCGATAACAACTTCAGAATTTCGATGCTGATAAATTATCGATTAATCGTCCAGCCCTATGTTAGACTGTCTGTCTATCTGTGACTGGAACCAGTATCACTTCAGTTCAGTCACTTCATTATCCCTGATGGGAAACTTGATCTGCAGCCAGGAGTGCAAGATAAAAAAACGAAAGAACACATAACAAGTACGTACAACGTCCGCACTGCAGACCAGGGTTATTACAGCAAACTAAAACCACGATAAGCATTAAATAAATAGTTTTAGTTCTCTAAGAATAACAACTTTTTGTCTCATTTTTTAGGTGAGTTACAGAGGCCAGAAGATCCAGCTGGTCCGGATCAGAAACCCCTGGGGTCAGGTCGAGTGGAACGGCCCCTGGAGTGACGAGTAAGCTAACAGACCCAGTCTAAAGCCCAGCGGGTCAAAAACTGACCCGCTGGGCAACTGAGGTGGTGACCCCACCAATTGCTTTGTAGTTTTCACATTTGATGTGTCTATGTGGGTGTCTTAATGCGATGTGTGGGTTTTTTTTGTATATGTGTTACATATTTTATGTGTTGTTGTGCTACGGAACATGAAAAGAAGAAGTGTGGAAATGATTATCCCTTTGGGACACTAAAGACTCTATTGACTAAATGAAGTAAAGTAGGGGGGAGAGGTGTCACTTACTGACGCTCTAGGGCGGGACCCCCTCTGCGTCACTTTTTAACGCCAAGTATCAGTTTTTGACGAGTTGGGAGTAAGAACAGGTTGGCACAACGGACATACAAAAGACCCATCATGCCTAATTTATAGGAGTAAGAAAATGACTAAAATGACTGAAAAACGATATGCAATATTCCTTTTTCTGGCCTTTTTGTGTCTGTGTTAGGCATCTCTCTGTTGTTTTGCGTCCCAGTAGTCAGTTTAGCATTGCTTTGTCACTGTGAATGTTTTAGATCTCTTTGTGGCTTTTTTGTGTCTCTTTAGTTATTCGTTCTTTCTGAGTTTTACGTCTCTCTGTAGTTGTTTTTCATCTCTTTATGGCCATTTTACATCTCCGTAGGTTTTTGATCTGAAAGACACGGATGCTAAGTCATTATTTTGAGAAACTAAAACCGTATTTGCACAGGATAAGCATAGCCTGGTGACCTTTAGTCATTTGTAATAATTACCGAGGTTGTCTGTGATCCTAATCCTGTGCGAATCGGCCATGTCTGTGATATTGTCATGTAAAAATTCCCCTGCAAAAGACCTACCATATTTCGCTGAACACTGAGGTCCTGTGATAATATCTATGTCTGTGATTTGGAGGGGTAGTATATCATTTTTTCAAGGTTTATGTTTCTTGTGCGTATTTTTATCCCTCTCGCGAAGACGGATATGGGATTGCAGGGTGGGTGGCTGCGGATGCCAACTTTCATGGACAACCTAGTCTGGACCACTACCCGAACGGAGACCTCTGTCCCAGAGTCGAAGCGCTCCCTGCGGCTTTGTCCGAGGGGCTGAGGGTTGATGCTGTGTGGGTGCCGTCGCGGCGGGGATAGGGGCCTCTACCGGGCCCTGGCTGTCCTCCGCGCGCCTCTCGGGGTACAGATATGTCAGTAAATTCGAGTAAAAGCAGGCTTTGCTTATCCCGTGCGAATACGCCACACGAAACTCAGATGTGGGGGGGTTCATTTCTAAATCACACGAGGTCCCCAGATGATACTAATCCCGTGCAAATAGGGCTTTAGTCAACATTTTAATAAAGTTTCTTATTATAATCACTTACAGGATCTTTTTTTCATCACATTGGCGGAAATGGGCTTCCATAGCTGTTGAGGGTGTAACAGATTATTTTGTCTCTTGTCTATTTCAGCGCCAGAGAGTGGAACTATGTCGACGCAGCAGATAAATCTCGCCTCCAGCAGAATTCATTAGACGATGGTGAATTTTGGTGAGTCCACGGCACGTGATGATCTGGTCCAAATTTAAGATTAAGAAATATGTTGATCTGTATTTGTAAAGATCTCATCTGGATTGTATCCTTGACCTGCTTTAAAAAAATATTTTTACAATATGGGACCTTTAAAGCTGCATTGTAATGATTTTATTACTATAAATTACGACTTTCTTTTGGGTTTTTTAAACTCATTCCAGACTCCCAAACTTTACTGCAAGTGTGCAAAATGCACTTCAAAATGTCCGTATGAACACATTTAAATCTGCTTTATTCTGTTGTCTTTTGAACATTGTCCGTATTTTGAGCACAAATGTGACCAAGCTGCACTCTTGTTGTGTAATTTGGAGACAATGGTGATTGTGTTTGTGAACTCCAGGATGGAGTTTGGAGACTTCAAGAAGAACTACGACAAGGTGGAGATCTGCAACATGACCCCTGACACCATGAACGAAAACCCAAACCGCCGCTGGGAGGTCAACATGCTGGAGGGAAACTGGATCCGCGGCTCCACCGCCGGCGGCTGCAGGAACTTCATCGGTGAGACCGCCGGATCTAAGAAAGATCTGAGAGTCAATTTTGCTTTTTATGAAATTTGATTTATTACCTTTTGAACATTAAACAGTTAGGGCCCTATCTTGCACCAGGCGCAGCGCACAGCCCGACGCAAGTGTCTTTGCTACTTTAAGACCGACGCAGTTGTCAATTTCCCATCCAGCGCCCACGTCGTTTAAATAGCAAATGCACATGCGCTCATCTTTGATGATCGCGCCATTGACCAACAAAAACCTGGTCTAAAGTCACTAACGCAGCATTTCATTGTTATTTTAACAGCAAATTAGTAAAATGCTCCTAGGCTCGTGCACAGCATGCACACACTATGCTTGTTACACACACAGCAGCACCCAACATGCAAAAGATTAAAAATAAAAATATTACGGTGCAAATCCTCGATCATAAAAGCAATGCTCCAAGTTCCAAACGCGCCTGGCTTTTAAAGGGAATGGGAGATGATCTCTGATTGGTTGATTGCATGTTACGCCCAAATCACACCTCTGATTAATGAAGACACTAAGTCCAACCCTTTAGAACCATGCGCCCGGCGCACAGAGCCTTTTTTCCGCCGTCAAACTAGCAAAAGTGGATTTGTACACGCCCTAAACGCACCTGCGCCAGGCGCTTCAGCCGCGCACTTAGATCATTAAAATAGGTCCCTTAGTGTTTATGTATATCCCCAAACTGCCCTCTAACTCTCTGCATCTTAAATCCGCAGACACATTCTGGACCAACCCACAGTTCCAGCTGCAGCTGGAGGACGCTGATGATGACAAAGACGACGTGTGCAGCGTGATCATCGCTCTGATGCAGAAAGACAGACGGAGGAAGAGGAAGGAAGGAATGGACCTGGAGACCATCGGCTTCGCATTGTACAAGGTCAGAAAGAGAGAAAGAGAGACTTGTGCTTTTCTGTTTTTCTCTAAATGGTGTTACTTTTTTCATTAAAAATAAAGTATAAAGCACAACAAGGTTTACGATCGACATTTAAGTGTTTCCTGGCAGTGAAAGTGAAAGAAGTCATCTGAACAACCTTTGGGTCTGAACTCCTATTTCTATTATTTTACCAAAAACTAAAATTAACTACAAAACTTCCGAAAACATGCAACGATCCGTATGACATTTTACGTAATCTTACCGCTCTATTTAATGTTGTGAAACGGCGAGCGTTCCGTGACTGTATAGTGTTACATTTAGGCAACAAAACAACTTGGTTAAGTTCATAGCTTATAAGATCATGGTTTCAACGACGTGAACAACGATCAAAGTGGTCAACGTGAGGAAGTTAGACGTCGGTATGGGTCCTTATAGCATGCGCCTTGGTAGATGCCAGATCGGATCCGCTAGATGTTAAAGGATGTGCCTCGTGGCCCGCCTTATTCTGCCTCTGATTGGCTAAGCCAGGTATTCGTAGCCTAACCCTAACCAATCCCCACTTCCCATGCCTAAACATAACTACGTCGAGCAGTGTAGCAGATCTGATTTCGGATTTACCATGTGTCTCCTGGCTCACGATTATGTGGGATATAGTAGTAGTAGTTTATATCCACGATGTTCCACTTCCGGGATTGCTCCAGTGCCGGCGGAAATTCCGCCGGATGTCCCTCATTCGGCCGGATGTCCGTCACCTTCCTCTTCCTTTGTGTTGGCGTTCTAACCTCCGGTGGATTTGTGAGGACTATGGTTAACTGCTCCTCAGATCTCTGCAGGGTAAATCCAGACAGCTAGCTAGACTATCTGTCCAATCTGAGTTTCCTGTTGCACGACTAAAACTACTTTTGAACGTACACATGTTCCACCAAAACAAGTTCCTTCACGAGGCTATTTTGCAGAGGCACCGTGACTCTGTCCTGCAGTTAGCGCCACCCAAGACGATTGTGATTGGTTTAAAGAAATGCCAATAAACCAGAGCGCGTTTCTCTCCCATCACAGAATGCTGTGTGGACTAGCCAGACCTTCCTCTGCAGAGCTGTGGAGGAAGGTCTGGAAATGCGAGACTACGTGGGATATAAACTAATCACAGTGCATTACTTTTGATCAGTCTTGTATAAAGTACTTTAATGCAATACTTGACTAAAACACTGCTTTTGATATACTGTATAACAGTGAATGTGAAGTACATGTGTAATGTAATGTATGTAGCTGTTCTGGAGCTTTCGATAATGTCACTTGAGCCTGTGAAGTTGACAGAGAATTACAAGTAAACATGAGAAGTTCCAACTGAGCAAAGTCCATCTGCTGAGGAAGGTCAAGTGATATGATTGACAGCATCAGGATCACTACTCAATGGACCTTGAGGGTCACATTGTTTTGTCACTCAATCCTCTGGCCTTGTAGCCTGGCCCTACCAGACTCTGGTCCACTAGCCTGGCCCTACCAGACTCTGGTCCATTAGCCTGGTCCTACCAGACTCTGGTACACTAGCCTGGTCCTACCAGACTCTGGTACTAGCCTGGTCCTACCAGACTCTGGCACACTAGCCTGGTCCTACCAGACTCTGGTACTAGCCTGGTCCTACCAGACTCTGGCACACTAGCCTGGTCCTACCAGACTCTGGTCCACTAGCCTGGTCCTACCAGACTCTGGTACACTAGCCTGGTCCTACCAGACTCTGGTCCATTAGCCTGGTCCTACCAGACTCTGGTACACTAGCCTGGTCCTACCAGACTCTGGTACACTAGTCTGGTCCTACCAGACTCTGGTACATTTCATTGGTCCAGAGAGTCTGGCCACTCTTCATTGACAAGTGTTAACTTCCTTGAAGGCGGGTACTCTGTTGAAGTTTAAAACTATTGGATCTGCCCAGAGCCACTCTGGATCTGCCATAACCAATTGCTAACGTTTGGTCGTGGCGTATGTCATGCGCATGTGCAACAAGAGGGGAGACCGTCAAGGCTATTAGCATTAGCATCGCTACCGTTAGCCTTAGCCAACTCCTTAACGGAGTGAGCTGGAAAATCAAACTTTTCCTGAACCCCGTGGGGAGGAGGGCCACAACATCATGGCCACCAACACAACTCAGCAAAGACTGTTTTTGCTCGGGCTTTAACTTCTGGATATTTGGCGGACCGATTGGCTTCGCTCGCATCTTTCCCCGCCGCAACTCTAGCACACGGCCTTAACGTCATCGTTCTCAGCCACTCCTTCTGTTCGCTGATTGGACCGCCAAAAACTTTTTTAAGGAGAAAACCCAAGACTATACCGCGAACCCAGACGTAGTACTAAAGGGAAATGAAAATTGAGCGTAAGAACGTAGGAGGGCGGAGCCAGGCTACTGGCCTTGTACTTCAGTCACACTGCTCTACCTTTGCCAATCACATTTTGTGCGCTAAAATGTGTTATTAAGAATATTTTGATCTGGTTAGAACGAGCTGATTTAATCTGCCGCTTCTGTTCATTCAGGCCCAAGAAGACAAGGACCACCTGGAGAAAGACTTCTTCCGCTACAACCCGTCCGCGGCTCGCAGCAAGACATACATCAACATGCGGGAGATAACGGAGCGCTTTGAGCTGCCTCCGGGGAAATACTTGCTGGTCCCCACCACCTTCGAGCCCCACAAAGAGGCCGACTTCATCATCCGGATCTACTCTGAGAAGAAGGCCGCAGCTCTGTGAGTCTTGGAAAGTAACTAAGTGCATTTACTCAGGTACAATTATGAGGTACTTGTACTTTACTTGAGTATGTCCATTTTATGCCAATTTATTCTTCTACTCCTTTACATCTCAGAGCTAAATATTGCTGCTAAGTATAACGGACCGTTAGAAATTACAACATTACGGCACAAATCTTTATTTATTTTTCAGCTCCTCCTACATGAGTTTTTCCTGTGTGCCTCTATGACGTGTAACGTTAGACAGCCAATCAGAAACATTGTTAGATCTTGGTAGAAGCATGTTGCATGCCTATTGGCTCATTGACGCTGATGAGATTTACTTCTTAGGTATTGAAATTGGGTATTGAATGACAAGGCCTTTTTTCGATACTTAATACTTTAGAGGCAATTCGGTCGGTGATGAAAAAGTTTTAAATTCGGGACCCGGCCCTGCTAACAGCGCTAACAGCAACAGTGCATTAGTTAGCATGGTTAGCTCACTCACCGCCAGGGCGACCTGGCTTCTGCCGGAGAGCCGTGTAATTTGCCATGTAATAAGTGGGATTAATGTAGAGTGAGCCAGTCATTTTACGCAAATTGAAGCCTTTCAGGCTGATTCAAGACCCCTATGCTTTGTACAAGAGTCCTGCATCACCATTCTGGGGTTTTAATTCAAAATAATCAGAATCAGAAAAGGTTTAATGCCACAGTAAGTTACACTTATGAGGAATTTGCCTTAGTGATTGGTGCATACATAAACAAACAAACATACTAAACATTAATATGAAATAAACAATAAATTCAGAAACAAATACAATAGTTGTTGCATAAGAAAATGGAGTGGTTCGCTCTACGTTATCCCTTACTTAAGCTATGCAGCAGCATAAAACATAACATAGCACATATATTTAAGAACTATAAAAAATGGTTTAAATCTTTATAACACAACTTGTGTTTGTGTTCCACAGGGAGATGGGGAGCAACGTTGACGCCAACCTGCCAGATGTAAGTAGATCACAAAGGAATCAGTAATCAATCACCCGTTCAGTCCCTCAACCCGTCGATTCATTTCTTCATCCCAACTGGTTGTAATCTTTACACATATCAGTTTTTAACCGAGTGACGATGCATCCATCGATTTGTTACATTACACGTTACTGGTAGCCTGGAAATACAGACCCAAATCCGAAAGATTAAGGGTCTGGCACTGAGTAATGAAAATGGCCCAACTCAAGGGGCGGCACCAAGCATGCATTTTAAAATCTCACTGCACGCAATTGGGTAACACTACGACCAATCACAACAATACACGCTAAGCCCCATACGCTTAGCTACCAGCGGAGCTAACTGGTAGATTAAACTCTTAGCTACCAGAGGAGCTAACTGGTAGATTAGACTCTTAGCTACCAGAGGAGCTAACTGGTATATTAAACTCTTAGCTACCAGCGGAGCTAACTGGTATATTAAACTCTTAGCTACCAGCGGAGCTAACTGGTATATTAAACTCTTAGCTACCAGCGGAGCTAACTGGTAGATTAAACTCTTAGCTACCAGCGGAGCTAACTGGTATATTAAACTCTTAGCTACCAGCGGAGCTAACTGGTAGATTAAACTCTTAGCTACCAGCGGAGCTAACTGGTATATTAAACTCTTAGCTACCAGCGGAGCTAACTGGTAGATTAAACTCTTAGCTACCAGCGGAGCTAACTGGTAGATTAAACTCTTAGCTACCAGTGGAGCTAACTGGTAGATTAAACACTTAGCTACCAGCAGAGCTAACTGGTAGATTAGACTCTTAGCTACCAGCAGAGCTAACTGGTAGATTAAACTCTTAGCTACCAGAGGAGCTAACTGGTAGATTAAACTCTTAGCTACCAGAGGAGCTAACTGGTAGATTAAACTCTTAGCTACCAGCGGAGCTAACTGGTAGATTAAACTCTTGCCGTATCCGGTCGGCAAAACAACAAAAAACATCCTTCTTGCAAAGGAACGTCTTCTGTTCCGCTTTTAGATAACGGCCAATGCCGTTTCATACAACTGGTGTTCATCCGTAGCCATCTTGCAATGTTTACTAATGACTTGGACGTCGCAGCGCTGTCGTCATCTGTTCAGCTCGCCTCTGGCCCGCCTATATCAGATACACCGATGTGATTGGTGCAGCTCGGCTACAAGGGCATAGTTAATGAGCAGCATTACTGAATGCCAGAGTGACTCGCTGAGCAAATTCATATTGTGCTCTCGCGAGTATGTTACTGGCTCAAATCTGCAGAAACAAAAAACAGTTAGTGTTTTTGTAGATGGTCTTGTGTCGTTGAGGTTTATGCTGTATTCTTATTTTTGTTGTTCATGCTTTGTTCTCATGTTTATGCTTATAGAGTATTTTGTCTTTTGATGTAAAGCACTTTAAAGGTGCAGTAAGCGATGCTGCACAAAGATTGTTGATATTTGAACTCAACTGCCCCCCCCTCCCCCATTCAGAAGCTCCACCTAGTAGTTATCTGTCACGGACAGATAACTACTGGCCGACTGGCACATTCACATGCTATATATATATATATACACACAGAATTTATTATCATATATTACAGTACTTTGTGAACCTAAAGACTTTGATAGACTCATGTCAAGCACCGAAACAATTCGTACAACACATCATAAGTTAAGGTTTTTTTTCAAAAGTATCAAGCACACAGATAATGGACGACCCACGTGGCCAGACTCAAAGTGTAAATACAATAGTTTATTTAATTACAATTAAATAAACTCAGCAACAGTGTCCAACAAACGACAGGCAAGAGGAAAATCCAGGAGACTTGATATTGACATTGATTATGCATCCATTGATTACATAAGAATATGTGTAAAAATGCCCTTAGATCTCAGAGAGTTAACACAAGAATTTTTTTCAGCGCACACAGAAAATAGAATGAGGAGATATTCGCTTAATTTGACAAAAAGTGTATTGGATTTACATCACTTACTATACCTTTAAAGTTATGTCTATTGAAAGGTGCTATATAAATAAAATTGCCGTTGCTTCTTGTTTCCTGCAGCCGCCCATGCCCTCCGCTCCAGAGGAGGAGACAAACGAGGAGAAAAGCCTGAGGAGGCTGTTTGATCAGCTGGCTGGTGACGTAAGGAATTTATGTACATGTATTCCGTGTATTGGGAAATAAGATTTCCTCTGTGAGAGCCTGTGGGGTCGCTGCATCTTTTGGGTCATCTGTTTTTCCTTTCATAAACGGGTATTAAAAAATGAAAAAGGAGTTGTGTGATTTCCAGGATAAAATGACTTTGGAACATCAGAGTAGGTTGTAGCCTTGGCTAAAGCAACGCTGGTACAATGGAGCTGTACCAGTACCTTGGAAACAACATCCGGTCAATCAAAATCAAAGCATATTTTAAAATTTCTCTCATCCCCTTTTGACCATGAAAAGGAAAAAAAACGCCTTCTATTTCAATTATTTTGTATTTTAACATGAAAATCAAGCAACTTGTTTTTTAATTGTTGAAAACCCGTTTATGAAAGTCGAAAATTGAATGACCAAAAGATACACTGAGCCTGTGGAGACAATCCCAGCCCGCTGGGTGTATCAATTTGTTCAACAAATGTGGACAGAACAGGTTCATTGTAATATACGACTTGTTATGTAAGCATTACAATCTTTAATGACTCGAATCTTACTTTAGAAACAAACACAAAAGTGATTTTAAAAATAAGCTAGTTCTGTCATATCTGTTGACCATGCACACGGCCATCTTGGAAATCTTGTCATGGAAACACAAATTGACAAACTGTCACATGACTGCTACCAGGATGTTCCATCAGTGTCACTCAGGGGCTTTGTCACTCCCCGATGTGAGTCGAGTGCAGATGTGAGTTGTGCATGCTCAGATTTATACCATTTAAGGCATAACGCCAAGGGATCCGGATCTGGCAAACATTGTAGCTATCTATGATTGTTTGATTGCCAACGTTACCTCAAAATGCCATTCAAGTGAAGCCTTTATCGTGTTTGATTGCTAACTTGTAGCCAGCAGTGAACGGACTTCGTTATGTAGGTCAATTTTTACTATATTGACATTGCAGAAGACTCTCGTTAGCAGGTTCTTGTAGGCTACTTCAGCCTCTAATCTAGAACTGACATCAGGGATCATGCCGTGAAAATGTGATGCCTTACGCTAAATAATAAATTACTGCTATGTAATCTCATTATTCTGTGGCTAACAGCAAAACAGATCTGCGTGAAGTCGCAAAGTGACGCATGCGCAACTCACATCTGCACCCAACTCACATCGGGTAGTGACAGCTTTCCAGAACATTTAAGCATTAGAATCTTTAATGACTCGAATCTTACTTTAGAAACAAACAAAAAGTGCTTTTAAAAATAAGCTAGTTCTGTCATATCTGTTGACCATGCACAAATTGACAAACTGTCACATGACCGCTACCAGGATGTTCCATTAGCGTCACTCGGGGGCTTTCCAGAACATTTGAAGAGTGTGTGACACCTGTGTCACCGTGAGTCCTTATGGGTTAAGTACAGGAGAAACTTGAGAGGGGTTCTCATATATAGCACATTTTAACTACGTTTGGTAATATTATAATTAAGACCTTAGATCCGTAGATGACTAGGTGAGTATGTATGAGATTAAAGTTTCCTTTTCCACCCAGGACCAGGCTATCTCTGTCAGAGAGCTGCAGCAGATGCTGAACGGCGTTCTGAGCAGACGTAAGTGGCCGATTTTTGTCAATTATTCATCGTTGGTTTACTTCCTTTTTTATCTTTCTAATTTGATTAGAAGGAAAACAATACAATACTATTTATTTATGATTTTACATCTAAATATGCTTAAAATGTAACTGTCTGAGAAGGGAATAATATGCTCTTTGTTTTGTTGATTAGGGATCACAATTAGACATTATTTTCCTTTTAAAGGCCCAGATATACTAGCTTTTTAACGATGCGTAAGCGTAGACAAGCAGTGGCGGCGTGAACGCCATTGTTTACATACTTGGCTGCATACTTTGCGTGTACCTGAAGGATTAGTCTTGCTTTGCCAGACCTTTCTCCACATTATTGGCATTTCTTTAAACCAATCACAATCGTTTTGGGTGGCGCTAAGCGCCAGACGGAGCCACAGTGCCTCTGCAAAATAGCCTCGGGATTGAACTTGTTTTGGTGGAACGTGTGTACGTTCAAAAGTTGTTTTAGTCGTGCAACAGAAAACTCAGATTGGACAGATAGTCTAGCTAGCTGTCTGGATTTACCCTGCAGAGATCTGAGGAGCAGTTAACCATAGTCCTTAGAAATCAACCAGAGTTTAACATGCCAAGAAAGCGTAAAGTAACAGATATCGGGCCGAAAAGAAGCGACATCCCGTAAGTAGAAGATCGTGGATATAGATTACTGAAGGATTAAATGTATGTCCACTAGGGGGCAGATCAGGGCCATTTCATCCCCGGCCGACACCAGAAGCTATTTCTGGGCTGGAGTGTGGAACAGCTGCTGACCAGATCAGATGATATACTGCCCCCCACGTTCATGTGCTGAATTGCATCTTGCGGGCGTGTAGCGTTAATTTCTGTAGACGTGCACAACCTACGCTCCAAAGGAACGCATGATATGCGTGGCAGCCATCTTACGTACACGAACGCGTAGTTAAAAGCAAGTATATCTGGGCCTTAAGAGGTCACGAGACCAAAACGCCGAGAACTGACTATTATACTGCAAGTGGCATTTTAAATCTTGACTGTCCAATATGTTTCTGTACATGTTTTATCATTTAAGTGATTGAAAATCAAAAACATCCTCTTTAACTTTGCAATAACTTCTGTTTTTCAGGAAAAGAAATCAAATTCGAAACCCTGAGTCTGAGCACCTGCCAGAGTATCATCAACCTGATGGATGTATCCTTCCACATCGCTCACTGACTCATTTCAAACTCATGATTTCAAGCTTCGTAGGGCTGTAAGATATGATTTTAAAACAACCCAACTTAGAGAGAGGAGGGAGAAAAGCATATAAGTTTAAAGACAGGATTAGCCTGACAAGCCAGACCCACATCCAGATGTTGGGTCTGTGAACTCACCATTGGCAGGGCTCAATCCAAGGGGCGGGATATAAATGGTTGTCTTTCAAATTCCCTCTGCACGCAATAGGATAGCGCTACAACCAACCAGAGCAACGCTAGTTGATAGATTAAACTTTAAACTCTGAACACATCTTCCTTTTTTAAGAATGACTTCAGTGCCGTTCTTTGTTCTTTTCTCAAAGAAAAGCTGAACTCCAAGTCTTCCAGAGTCACGGCCAAAGCCGATTCCAAAGACCGCTGTTCCCCGCAGCAGCAGCCATCGTCTTTGTTTTCAAGTAGCAGGGAATTCACATGGAACCGTCGCAACTCTGCCGTCATTATGTTAAGCCCCGCCCACCGACTCTATACACGATGTGATTGGCCCGGCTGGAGATTGGCTTTTCCAGCTTGCAAGCCAACGGAGAGTTGCTAGACGGACCCTGGCTGCAAATTACATTTGCTGCCGCTAGGGTGGTCTAGATTTCTAGGCTAAGAAAGGATAAGCTGATTACACCAAATGCTTTTGAAGTTTTTTTTCCTTGACAGTAAACCAGGTGGACAACACAGGGATGCTGGAGTTCCAAGAGTTTAAGGTCTTCTGGGAAAAGATGAAGAAGTGGATCGTATGTGTCAATTTATGTGATTAAAACTGTAAATCACATATGGAAGAAGTACTCAGATCTTGGAATACCAAACTATAGAAATACTCAGTTAATAGTAAAAGTCCTGCATTCACAATGTTTTATAATTAAGTAAAAGTACAAACATATCAGCATCAAAATATACAAAATATACTTAAGGTCCGATATTGTGCTCATTTCCAGGTTCAGTCTTGTATTTTAGGGTTCTACTAGAACATGTTTGTGTGCTTTAATGTTTAAAAACCACTTTATTTTCCTTATGCTGTGTGTCTGAATATACCTGTATTCACCCTTTTTGTCTGAAACGCTGTGAATCAGCTGTGGCGGTGGAAGTTTGGGGATTTTGGTTCTTTGTGCTTCAGGCAGTGACAGGGTTAAAGGTTAAAGATGGACTTGTGTTGTTGCAGATGCTCTTCTTGTCCTTTGACACCAACCACTCAGGGAAGATGTCGACCTACGAGCTCCGTAGTGCTCTCAAAGCTGCAGGTGAGAGTTGACCATTAGCGCACTTTATTTCGTCCGACCGTTGTCTTTTTTTTTAATTTGTCTTAGTACTCCATTTTCATGTTTAAATGCAAAGGACACATTTTGTTCATATATGAAGATGTAATGTATTGACATCCCTTTAACACATTGTATACAGATTCAACACACTCTCATGAACGGGTTGGTATAATATATCGCACGAAAACGAATGCACACTAATTGGTATGATATCCTATGAAATTAAACCACTGCCGGCTGACGACCGGTCACATGACAACTGGTCACATGGCAGTTACATTTAGCCGCCAAAAAGTGACTGTCAGCTGGCTACAGAGCACTGTGAGCTGTCGGTCCTTTCATATGTCGTGGCAGTTGGGTTTAGCCAACAATAGGTGACCATCATGCTTCGACAGTTAATGCTTTAACTGTTTGATATTAATGAACGTCCGTTACATTCAAGCCATTACCAAACGAGTTGCTACAAAGCTAATTAAGACTATCAGCTCCACACAACTCTCTCTGGATTTCTCAGTGTGGCTATGTTCAGAAGATTGTGGCGTCGAAGTGAAGATAGTTACCTCTTCTGAAGAGTCCATCATGTTTTTTAATCATTACTTAGAATTCCTCATGGGGGCGACAGAAACTATGCACTATAGCTTTAAGTTTAGGCACCAAAATGACAAATTAGGATTAGGAAAAAGATCGTTGTTTGGATTAAAAAACTCCCGGGACACCAGCACGCATTTCCTAGGTGAACGTCTTTTGTTTTCCCTACACAAACTTTCCTCCCCGGCTTGAAAGCCCTGTGTTTTGTGACCCATCCATTGGCCCCCCCGACCAGTAACCTTTTTTCGGCTGAATGGAACTGTAACGACCGCTAAACTTAACTGTCACGTGATCGGCCAGCGGTCGCCTATTTCGTAGGATTTCACGCACAACTATTGTGACGTTAATATACAGGCCTACTGCAAAACCATGTTTTCTGAATACAAGAAAAAATACAGTTTACTTGCATGTTGTGTGCAAGTAAAATGTGTTTTTTTTAAATATAATACTTTATATTCATGTCAAAATATTTTTTTCACAGGATTCACGTGTGATCGCAAAGCATTTAAATTTCTTTTTTTCATGTCTTTTTTTAAAAATTTAATATCAGTAAAATTGGTAGTAGATGTATTTTTTCTACTATTATTAGAGGCTGTATTCGTGGTGTAGTAAAAGTGATAAAAGTATTGGCTCAACTGATAGTGGTAGTAGCAGCAGTTGCACTACAGCTAATACAGATAAAGTCTTTAGTTTTTGGTAACGATGTTGCGTTTGTGCCTTTGTTCCCATGAAGGCATGCAGCTGAACAACAAGCTCCTGCAGCTGATCGGCTTGAGGTTTGGTGACGAGAACTACGAAATCGACTTCGACGACTACCTCACCTGCATCGTCCGTCTGGAGAACATGTTCAGTACGTCTCAATGAAACCCTCCACTGGGCTCACACAAACTACATCAATAACGCAAAGTGATCACAGTACTGATTCAGTTGTCTTAAAGTCTGTGGTTATATATGACCCTCCACATTGCTTTTACCCAACCAGAGTTGAGTACTTCTCCAAACGTTTCAGGGCCACACTGGGAAATGAGACTCACATTAAGGGCCACTTGTAGTTTTAAGGGATAGTTTGGAACTAGGGGTTAGCAGCTAAATGCATTTTAGACACCTAAAAACATCTATATCAGTTTAAGAAGACGCTATATTTAGACAGACAGACGGCCCTTTACGACGGGGAACTGAAGCCGTTATCTCGGCTCTCTTCAAATCCACCAGACTCCTCTGACGAAAAGTCATTTTACCTCGCAGAACACGGGATTTGTCTAACGCTGCCTTCATCAGTTAGTCTCATTGTCAATTTATTGTTCAGTTCCTAGCTCTTTGAAAACACCAAAATCACACAATAACACAAACTAACAAACCGATCGAGACTTTCTTGACTTGCAAAATTATCTTTTAAATTACCGATCATCATGTGTGTAATTCATGGCTCAATTCAAAGAGAATCAAAAAATAACTTGTCTCTCCCCATTCACTACCGTACGTATTTTTTTTACGAAATAAAGTCCCATGTGATCCACCTCACCTCTCTATAATGGCGATTTTAGACCTTTTTTAAGGGGGGCTCAAGCCCACTGTAGTGGCAATCGGTCCACAAAAAATGCCACTACAGGATCGTGAAGCCATTTCCAACTCTTGCTGTTGCAAATAAATGAGGTCCTCCATCGTCGTATGATTCATTCTTTATTGTATAAATGTATTTAAAAACACATACAAAAGACTGACTTGAAAGATTAAAAAACGAACAGACGAGATCTAAAAACCATCACTATAACACAGCTGAGGTTGAAAGACTGTGTGGCTTCCTAGACTAGATTCCCTTACTGGCTCACCTGTGATTCCCTTACTACCCTGGCTGATTAGCACATACAGACAGGTGCGCAGGTGACGTAACGATCAAACCATTCACACAAACACACACATGCACACACATCCAAATTGGCCACAACACCCACCTAAATTTCATCTCAGCTCCCCTAACAATTATAACAATATATTTAAAAGAAATCTATTTTAGTTCTTCAAGTGAGAGTTTGCCAACTTGTCTGTTAGTGACAGAGGACAAACAATTACAGGTTCAAAGGGCTTGAAATAAGTTTAATATCATGTGTCGCTGTCGCCGATGCTATGCACCTCTAACCCAGTCAAGGAAAGGGTTAACAGAAACGTAGTTTTGGCCAATCAGAGGTGGTTGTGCCAGACTCCCGCCTTTGGCTGAGTCTCTATCTGATCTGTCAAAGGGAGAGCAGGAGATGGTTGTGAAGTTTAACGTTGGTAGTCCCCAGAGAAGAAGTTGGTCATTTCATGGCGCAGATTAGAACCCAAATTGAAACGTAAGCAACAAAAATGGCTGAATGTTAGAACATTGTGTCAAATTAGTCGTTATTACGGTGACTTATAAAGCATCAGGTTTAGTTCCATTGTAGTGTCATAGTGTTTTTTTTGCACTTGTGGTTGGACGCAAACTGCATTTCGTTGTCTTTGTACTCTGTACTCTGCACAATGACAATAACGTTGAATCTAATCTAATCTAACAGTGTCAAAAAACGTTAGCTGACGTTGTTGTTCAGTAACTAGCTCAGAGATTATCAGCTAATGAAGTTACTGATTGTGTCACATTCTCATTAGGGGCTGAGCGCCCCCCCTACAGATCTGATCCTAGAATCGCCCCTGATTATATATACAACTACTAATGATTGAAGTGAAGATTTATTCGTGTTAAAACAACTTTAAGAAAGTTATTTTCCGCTTTAAGCTGACTGAAACTCTATCCTCTTCACCAGGAACTTTCCAGGTTCTGGACAAGGCTAAGAGGGGACGGGTGAAAATGAACATCATGCAGGTAAAAACCACATTATAATATCACACCTGGATCTTTAGTCTCTGCAAATACTTCTGAGGTGATTGTTTAACAAGATGTTTGGGATTTATCCTGGGATTGTCTCTGTGGTCACAGACTTTATAATGTGCTTATTTTTTATTTTTTTTTAAATGGAACTGAATTAATCTTTTTCTGTCCTGGGATCAAATTATTTTCTCTTCCCCTCACAGTTCCTGATGTTGTCGATGAACGTCTGAGGAGACGCTGAAGGCAAACGGAAGCCACCGGAAGAACAAAAACGTGTGTCAGTTTTCTGAATGTTCAGGCCGTAACGATGCATACACGCATTTTCAAAGTCTCAACATCTATCTGTTGTATTTTTGTTTTGTTTTTTTTTGGAATAAATAATGTGAGATACTGTCTGCGCTGTGTGATAGAGAGGTTGGGATCAAATGGTTAAATGTGCTGACTCATGCTTTTGGACAAAACATTGTTTTATTTTCTCTCTGCAGGAAATGGAAATACATTTTGAATAAAAGGTCTGACTTTGATGTGGGGAAATGCTACTGACAGATATGAGTTCTCATTTGTGGTTAATGAATCACTTTTGTAAATGTCAATAGACTGTATTTATATAGCTCTTTTCTAGTCTTAACGACTACTCAATGCGCCTTTACAGAATACAGGAACCATTCACCATCCACACACACATTCGTACACTGTGGCCGAGGCTGCCGTTACAAGGTGCCACCTGCTCATCAGATAAACATTCACACACATTTACACTTCGATGTGGCGGCAGAGTTTTGGACATACTGAGCCTGTCTAGGGTTTAGCTGGGGACTCCAGACAGGACTCCATTGCAGTAGTCCAAACGGGAGGTAATAAAAAGATGTATGGGGGTTTCTGCCACGGAGTCATAGAGTGATGGCCGGAGTCTGGAAATGTTTTTAAGATGAAAAAAAGGCTGATTTGGTGATAGATTTGATGTGAGTATGGAAAGAGAGGGTGGAGTCCAGGATTACATCAAGGTTGTGGACCTCAGAGGATGGGCAGATGGTGCACCCATCACCATCCAGGATGAGATCTCCAACCTGCTGGAGCAGCGCCTCGGGGGCCATAACCAAGAGCTCTGTTTCTGTTACCGTGAAATATTCAACCTCAAAATTTTACTTAAGTACAGTAGTTGAGTAAATGTACTTAGTTACGCTCCGCTAAGTCTGCAGGCAAGACATTCATGAGTTTGTTTTCTTCAGTTGCAGCCGAGGGGACGGCCACTGTAGGGGTTGTGAAAATAATCGTCATGCAGGAGGAGGATCAGTGTAAAAACTGTGCAGGTTAAACATAGAAAGAATTTTGATTGAACTGGAAGAACAGGAAACATTTCACAACCACTGTTGTTCAGAGTGAGATATGGAAAAACACCAGAGGGAACTTATTGAGGTTGGATAGAACGACAATTCATTCAGACAATTTATTTACAACCAAGAGTTTGTTGCTACAAAGCTAATTAAGACTATCAGCTCCACACAACTCCCTCTGTATCTCTCAGTATGATTATGTTCAGGTTCAGAAGATTGTGCCGTCCGGCGACTTTTGCATGCAGATATGCAGGGGGTGGTGCTGGCGCAGTGGATGTGACCCATGCCTTTGGTGTGGGAGACCTGGGTTTGATTCCCACTGCTATACATCAACCAATGTGTCCCTGAGTGAGACACTTAACTCCTAGTTGCTCCAGAGGTGTGTGACCTCTGACATATATAGCAATTCTAAGTTGCTGTGGACAAAAGATAAGAAGATAATGACCTCTTCTGAAGAGTCCATGTTTTTTTAATCCTCCGTGTCCTCCTTGGCTACTAACAGCTGTGTGTGGTGGTGGTGATGGTGCGCAATCACGGAAGGCTTGTATCATGTGGACGCGCTGACAGTTTTGTTGTCATTACTTAAAATTCCTCATGGGGGCGACAGAAACTACGCACTATAGCTTTAAGATCTGCCTCAATACAGATAAACAATATTAAAGAAATAAAGGGTGCATAACCAGCAATAAAACAAAATGTAAAACAGAACAACTGACATGATCAACAAAGTGAAGTAAAGAAATATGAAGTTAGGAGAGAAGGAATCAAATCAACAATAGATTAAAACCGGCCAGTGCAACCCACCCTTAAAACCTATTCTATAATTCCCTTTACATAATTAAAGACCATAAATTGATGCATAAAAATTCACCAGAATGCAGAAAATGAAATGTTTGATGTTCAAAATTTCAATTTTGCTCAAAAGTGGAGACCTCAACCCCCTAATGTTGAACCCAAAGTTTCACCCTTATGTGAGGATGCGTAGAGTGACCTAGGGGCAGAATATGGACTTAGCAGGTCAGTAATGTAAAAGCATTATTATTATTATTATTATTTCACATCAAAAATGTCTTCTTGGAATTCCTTATCATAGTATTCATCTTGTTGCTTATTCCCAAATAAACTTGCAGTTAATTTTAGCACCACAAGCCAGTGGACACACAGTGAAACTGGAGATTTTGGGTGAAGACGTGACTCCTGTGTGATCTAGTCACAGTAATAAACCATTTGTGTATGTGTGTGACCTTTTGGCTTCATTGTTCCCATTCCATTCCATGCCAGGAAATCCTTATATAGGCAAGATATTCCCTTTGAAATACTTTACAGACTGCATAGTAAGGGCTTGAATGCTTTCTTTGTTTGGGTTCCTGCCCATGTAGTGTAGGCGTGGATGACAGCAATGTGGATATACCTGCCAAACAGTCACTGCAATCACAAACTGGCTCCATGTAGTAAAAGCTGAGTTAAGAGTTAAGTCTGGTGATGTTCTATATTTTTGTTATCGCCAACAAATCACACTAAAAAAACAAAACCAACAGTAAATGTGTCTACTAACCAGTATTGTCTGTGTATCGAAGCTAGGGCTGAGTTTTAGAAATCGATTTTCCGATTCGAATCAATCATTTGAATGATCCAATACCGATTCAGAAAATGTAAAAAGTTAAGTTAAAGTTAGAGTTAAGATATTGGTAGCATATGATACTAGACTGTCTAAGGAATCCATGTCACGCTAAATAACACTCCAAAGTTTGGCGAAATTTTGGCAAAGGAAAAACTGCCATGGATATTTTCACAGATATTTGGGTTTACCATCTCTGCTTCACACCCTCTGCACCTTTTTCAAACAAATTCTGTCTTCGGGCTGGGCAATATATCGATATTATATAGATTGTCTTCAATTTTGGATATCGTAATATCCTGATATGACACAAATGGTGTCTTTTCCTGGTTTTAAAGGCTGCATTACAATAGAGTGATGTCATTTTCTCAACTTACCAGACTGTTGTAGCTGTTCCATTATTTGCCTTTACCCACATAGTTATTATATCAACATAACTCGTGATTATTTAGCAAAAATCTCATTGTGTGCATATTTTGTGAAAGCACCAATTGTCAACCCTACAATATTGCCACAATATCGATATCGAGGTATTTGGTCAAAAATATGGGGGTGTTTGATTTTCTCCATATCGCCCAGCTCTATTCTGTCTCTATGTAACTGCTTTGGGGGTCAATTCTTAAAGACAACATTCAAAAATGTTTAATAATGCAGCAAGTAAGAGTACCTTGTACAATAGGAATATTTTCTCTGGTATGGTATTAGTAAGGGTATGAATGAATCAAATGTACTGTCAACCCACTGCGACTGCTTTCCATTCCGGCAGGTGGCGGTAATGCGCCTATAAACTGGTTTTCCAACGAGAACTAACACAAGACTATACCAACAATGTATAATGTAGAGGGAACACAATCACAGTCTATAATTATATGAACGTATATATGAATATATACGTTATTAATACAAACACACGTTTACATTTTCGATAACCCATAAAACACAAAGAATAATCAAAATTAATCCCGTGTGCTCTTTACATTTAATCACATTCATATTGTTTTTTACCCCCCCCCTGTTGTTTTCCCGAAATGGTTCTTTCCAGTAATGGTGGCAGCAGCATGTTGAAGGAGAATCCAGCGTGGATAAACAACAACAACGGCACTTTCTGGATTTAAACGGTTAATTGTTTTGAACAGCTACCTGTAGTTTGAGGTTTGAGCACCTTTAACCCATATTAGTCGAAGGAAACCAACAGAGATTCCGTTACAAGATGGTAAGATGACATTTCTAAACTAAAGCTAACGTTGTTAGCTAACAGCGGCTAACGTCACTGATGTGTATCCATCAGAGAAACTGTACTAATGGCAAATAACCCTCGTCAACTAAATGTCCGGTTGTATTGTAGTTACACAATTACATTTAAAAAGTTGTAGCCTTGATTAGTAGTTAGTTAACTTACAGTGTTCCCCTTTTTGCTGTTGTTTTTGTAACTAACGTTAGCTAACTCAGCTGTTTCCTTCTCAACAGTGAAATAAACGTACGCAACAAAATTAGCTATTTTAACTACCACCAGATATTTAGAAGTACCTGACCTTCGTAACGTTAGTTTACATACATACATACATAGATAGTGTCAAAGATGTTAATTCGGCTCATGTAAGATGAAGATACAAAGACACAGTTTTGAGATTTGGGGATAAACAGAAGCCCATACGGGACTTTTAGGGATTTCGTAATAACACCAGTAATGGTGTCATTTAACTTTAAGATAGAAGGTATTTATTCTATCTATGCTGAGCAGCATTTGCAATACGTAGTAGGAAAGAGTGCAAATATAAAGAGTGCACATTTAAAAATAACATAAGGTGCAATGCCAAATACACATATAATAATATAATAGGCCAGCACAAGATGAGGTTGTGTGTATTAAATGACATTTTACCCACAGCATGGACCGGTACAGTCAGTGTCGGTTGTCCTTGATGAGGGCCACCAAATTATGTTAAAAAAAATGTTTTAAAGTTGCTTTTTCCAAAATTAAAATCTGTCTGATAGTGTATGATTTAGTTTAGGGACATTTGTATAGAAGTGTGTTGTTTGCATGATGTTCATTGTGTCTATATTGTTATTGTCTTCCTTTGTTTTTAGATTTAGATTCAACTTTATTGTCATTGTGCAAAGTACAAAGACAGCGAAATGCAGTTTGCGTCTGACCAGAAGTGCAAAAAAAAGCAGAAAAGTGCAATGTGATATACAAAGTATAGACAGGTGGTTGCAGTGTTATAAGAGCAGAATGAACAACATGTACAGATATGTGCAATGTAGTAGCAGTGACATACTAGTAGTACGAATGATATAGATATGTGCAGTGTATTAACAGAATATATAATAAGAGAAACTGAATAAATATGGATATACTGAATTAACCATATAGACAGATATGTACAGTTTTATAACAGCAGCATTTGTTCAGCCTAGGTTGGTTTTAAATGTGCTCTATAAATAAATGTACTTGACTTGATTCACACATTAATATGAATCCAACATATTAATAGCAAAGATACATTTGTGGAAAAAAACATTTAATTTACACATTGAATTAAATAATAACCATTTATTTTTCAGCCATTCAGCCCAGTTTAATGTGCAACTCGATTGTATACAGTATATAGAGTAGGGCTGTGGTTTCCAACCTTTTTGGTCTGATGTATTGTTATTTTCCTTCTGGGATTATTAAAGTATAACTTATTATTATTATTATTATTATTAATATTACGTACCCCCACAGTCCTGTCAGATGAACTCACATACGCCTTCATTAATTCCCAATGTTTGTTCCTTATGTATAACATTTTTCCTCCATATAAAAGTGAATAATGTTAATTTTTTTCATCATGAACTGTCCATATTAAGCCTTGTTTGGGTGGCTTTAGGGCTGAGTCCTTACCGCACCTGGTTCATGAACTTCCTGTTTCAATCCCATCTCAATTTACATATATTTTTTTCAAATTAGCTGAGCTACTCTTAAGATCTTTCCACGTACCCCCTGGCAACAGCAGAAGGGTACACGTACCCCTGGTTGGGAATCACTGCAGTAGGTGGTCCCTACTCGGTCTCTCTTTCAGCAAAGTTGTCCCCGGCCTAAAAACAGACCCCTGAAGACCCCTGAAGACCCCTGCTTTACTGTTACATTCTCACCAGCGGTCGCCAGTACTCACTGCTGTGTTTGTCTCCTCCAGCCTCATCGGAAGAAGAAGTCGTTCATTGAGAAGAAGAAGGCCGTGACCTTTCACCTGGTCCACAGGAGTCAGAGGGACCCGCTGGCTGCAGACGAGAAAGCCCCGCAACACGTCCTGCTGCACGCCAACAAGGTACGTATCAACTGTCTCGTCTTTGTTTGTTGTTTTGTTGTCAGTGGTTAGGCAACAATATTTATAATTGTCTAATCACATTTTTTTAGTTTTGTTACATAATCGCAGTTTCTTTGTTTAACTGCGATTAATTGCTAACATTAGTCCTAAGGTCCTAAGGTGTGTAACTGTTGATGGTAATTGTCAATTTTATGTTCATTTAGGCAATAAATAAACTTTGTAATATGCTCATGAAGAGGCGTGGTTATGTTATCTGGGTCACATAACCGTGATACAACCAAAAGATGTGTCCTGGGATCCATTCAAACTATTTGTTTGTAAAAGTAACAAATGAATACATGTTTTTAAATTTGACTGAAAGAGACAATTCTATCGTTAATTGCAATTATTAACAGTTAATTGTACAACAAGATTTGGAATTGTTACAGCCCTGTCAGTGGTTCATAACCTTTTTGTCTTATCACAGCGTTGGTAATGTTGAAAAGTTAGCAGTATTTGAAAGTAGTATGTCCTCGAGGTCTAACCCAGGGGTATCGAACTCACCTTCCCAGAGGGCCGCACTGGACAATAAGAATCATATCAAGAGCCAGACATGTAGAGTTTATTAACAGGCTTTAATTTCGAAAATGTCAAATATCTTTTGACTGTATTATTGCATGTCTTATACAGTCTTGTCACTTGCAGTTTGGTCGACATAAAGCCAGCAGAGTCAGCAAAAAAGTTCTTTAGTCATGGTAGAAAAAAGTGCCAAAAAAGCGAGAAAATATGGAAAAAAGTGTCTCCAAAAATGACCAAAACTTCAGAAAAAGCAACAAAAACTAGGTGTACCAAACTTTATTGTGAACCTAAATTTATATGCGGGCCGGATCGAAATCTGCGAGGGGCCAGATTTGGCCCTTGAGTTTGACCCATGTGGTCTAACCCCTCCCCCTGCCCTCGGGGGGATTTTTTGGAAATGTTTTGACTAATGCGTTAACGTGACTTTGTGCTTTTGAGGTTTCTCAGGCGGACACAGAGAAGAGGCGCGAGGAGCAGAGGGAGTTTGGCGTTTTCTTCGATGACGACTACAACTACCTGCAGCACCTGAAGGAGCCGTCCGTCCCGTCGGAGCTGGTGCCCGCCGGCCCCCGGCACACCGACGGGCAACTGATTCATCTCGAAGATGAAGAGGACGAGGAGGACGAGGAGGGTGAAACGGACAAGGCCATTCCTGTAAGTTGACTTGGGAGTCATGGAAAGTTGTGGAATTTAAAAAATTGGTTTCCCAGAGCTGGAATAGTTTTGAAAACTTAAATATTTTTACATCTTACAAAAACAGGGTTTTTCCTGGCTCAGAATGGGCTGTAAGCATGATCGTTCTGCGTACAGTAAAGGCATCGAGTCCGTGTTACCTTATTTGACAGAAATCGATGCATTTTCCTGTCATTTCTGACAGTTTGATAAACTAATAAATAAATAAATAAAACCCCAGTTAACAAAACTGGTTAAAATGTATTTATTAATATTTAAATACATCACCAGAAGAGTCCGGTACAGCCTGACTCTGGAGATAAAACTGAGATTAGCGCTCATATTCAAGTTGATGTTCTGCTTGTTCAACGGTTGTTTGGTAAATTGGGCGCCGAAAATTAATTAAAAAAAACCTGCAAAAGTTCCGGGGTTTCAGATTAACGTGCTAGGTTTCAGGCTTCAAACAAAAGCCTGAAATGTGGCAAAAGGTCGAAAAGTTCAAGGGGGCCGAATACTTTCGCAAGGCACTGTACTTCCACTAAGGAGGATTCTGTGTCTGTTGGTTAGAAAGTCAGTATTTTTTGGGGGCTTTTCCACCTTTTAATGGACAGGACAGATGAGAAAGGGGAGAGGGGGGGGGAGACGTGCAGGAAATCATCACAGGTTGGAGTCAAACCCTGGACCTCTGCGTCGAGACATAAATATATGTGCGCCTGCTCTCCCCACTGAGCCTACCCGGCCACAGAAAGTCAGTTTTAAAATCACTTTGAGTATTTCAGTGATGTTTGGTGGACCAATAAAGAACTGGTTAGTTTTTTTTGTTCAAATTGTGTCACTATGTGGAAATGAATGAAGCTCTTTTACATTTACATTTTTACGTTCATGTAGTTTTATCCACATTTTTGGGCAAAGAGGCGAAATAATTTTGCTTCTGTTTTCTGAATTTCCTCGTCCAACATCTTTAACTTTTGCAGTTTGTTTTAGCAAGTATGATTCGAACAGCATCCCAAATAAATTAACCTCAAAATATTGCCATTTAAGATTTTCTCATTATTATTGAAGAGGATTTTTCTTTATGCAGCAGATCAGGAGTTGGTTGCTGTTATCCCTACATGTCTCTCGCGTACATTCACACAATTGGTCAAAAAAACAAGTAAACACAAGAATGTTGACATTCTCTGAATTTGTGCACTTTGTATGGAGTCATGTAGAGTCAATGTAGAAATCTGCTCTGAAATGATTCCTGTTTTTGTTTGATGAACAGGCCGCTAGCATCAACCTTCCTTCTTCAGTGTTCGCCTCAGAGTTTGAAGAGGAGGTGGGACTTCTGAACAAAGCCGCTCCTATCTCAGGTAAGCAGCTGGCTTCAAATACACTGATGGACTTAAACCTGTGTAGTTCCAAAGGTAGAGCAATGTCATCTTTTAAGTAATCTTTTATTATGCCATAATAATCTTTTAGCATATTTTAATTCAAGTGTCTGAGAGAAAACTTCTTGGCTCTGTTTTCAGGCTTTAGAAAATCTAGTTATCCCGGGAGACTTTAGCCAATCACAGGGTCATTTCAGAGAGAAAGAGCTTTCCTATTGGCTGTTCTGTGCATGCGTTACCTGTGCGACAAAGAGGGGAAAGGGAGAGCTACAGAACGAGGTCTCAGCCTACTTTAAAGTCTGGCATTTTTTTGCATTCTAGGCAATTATAGGCCGAACAATTAAGGGAACCAAATTATCATCATATTAGGTGCTTTCCGACCGGATAGTACTTGTACTTTTTAGAGGAAAAGTACACTTCTAAGCAGTTCTAAGAACTACTCTCCCCCAAAATCTTTTTTTCCATTTGCATTCCCACTGGCCAAGTGGCCATAGGGACTGGTAGGAGGTAAGGGAGTGACGCAAGCATGGCAACGGTCTTTATAGCATCGTCACTAGACCTTAGCGCCACATACAACAACAACAACAAATGATGCTAATACTTGTGCACTTTTCCTACATTAAATGCAAGTCCATTCTCGTAGTAATTCACGTAATGTTTTGCTCAACACAGACGGGGCTTTATTAGGCTATACTCGGAACAGACCCCGCCTCTGCCTGCTCGTGTGTGTGTGTGTGTGTGTGTGTGTGTGTGTGTGTGTGTGTGTGTGTGTGTGTGTGTGTGTGTGTGTGTGTGTGTGTGTGTGTGTGTGTGTGTGTGTGTGTGTGTGTGTGTGTGTGTGTGTGTGTGTTCTCATTTAACTGTATTCGTGGGGTCCAGTATACTTGTGGGGTCCGACCAGCTTTGTGGGGCCAAAATGCTGGAGCCCACAAGGTTAAAGGGCTGTGTGTGTGTGTGTGTGTGAGACGGCTGGCGAGCCGCAGGACACGCTTGTGGAGTTTAACTCCGAAAAGACAGTTAACCACAGGTTCCCGTTAATCTTCTGATGGACATGTGTTGTGATATTTAAACAAACGAACCGTCAACGGCGAAATAAAAGCGTCTCCAGCACATGAAGTTGTCTAAAGCAGCTTTAACCCTCCTGTTGTCATTGTTTACAAAAACTTTCTATATCAGAGCTATGACAAAAGAACGTTGAAAAAAAGTCACAAATGTTTGGAAAAGCTACAAAAACGTGACAAAAACTTGTCGAAAAAATACTTTGGAAAAAGCGACAAAAAAACGTTTAAAAAAAATTGACAAAAACATAATTAAAAAACTCCCCAAAAAATTAAAAAGAATGTGACAAAACAAATTTGAATAAAATTGACAAAAATGTTGAAATTTCGACCCAGGAAAACACAAGATGCACGGTCGACGTGGAGACAACACGAGAGTTAAAGGGTTCAGAAGTCAGCGTCTCGTTTGTGTCTTCTTGCTCACTGTTTTGTGTGCGTTTCCCTTCAGGACCACGGCTGGACATGGACCCCGACATCGTGGCTGCTCTTGACGAAGACTTCGACTTCGACGACCCTGACAACCTCCTGGACGACGACTTCATCGCCAAAGCAAACACTGCGAGCGGAGCCGCGGACATCGAGTAAGAAGTGAAACATTTGTCTTCCATTCAATTTTATTTATAGTGTCGTAACAGAAGTTATCTCAGGACACTTTACAGATAGAGTAGGTCTATACCACACTCTGTAATTTACAGAGACCCGACAATTCCCCCCAAGAGCAAACATTTGGTGCAACAGTGGCGAGGAAACACTTCCTTTTAAACAGGCAGAAGCCTCGGACAGACCCTTAGCATGACGTAGCAGGGTGTATCAGGGCATAGCAGGGTGCATCAGGGCATAGCAGGGTGCATCAGGGCATAGCAGGGTTCATCAGGGCATTGCAGGGTGCCTAGCAGGACCACGGCGACAGCTGCAACCATGATTTAGGTGCCACCCTAATCTAGGGAAAACTGCGGGGCGAGGAAACATAAGGGCTCCGGGAAACAAGCTCCCCAGAGCTACGTTAGTAACAAGCATTTGCCCACAGATGAAAAGTGAGACGAGAGAGGAGCTCAGTGTGTCAAAGGTAGTCCCCCAGCAGTTCTACTGGTTGGACAGTATAAAATATATTAATACAGAGAACAGGACATGTTCTACTGGTTGGACAGTATAAAATATATTAATACAGAGAACAGGACATGTTCTACTGGTTGGACAGTATAAAATATAATAATACAGAGAACAGAACATGTTCTACTGGTTGGACAGTATAAAATAACAGGACACACCTTTTCTTTCTCTTCTCTGATTGGTTCCGTTTAGTTGTCTCTATTTCTTCCCTTACACTGTCACTCTGTTGAAATATGCACACACGTGGTAACGTGGTAGGTAACTGGCCAATGAAACATGATCATTACAGCGTTTCAAGCTCTAAATCAAACGCAACCAAGCCACACAGCCAACGGACGGGACGCAGCTCTGAACTAAATATTGCATACTTATCGCGACACTTTTGATATAATATTGCATATCGCGATAACGATATTAGAGAGAGAGAGAGAGAGAAAGAGAGAGAGAATCAATGAATGGATTCAGAGGGTGGTCTCATGATATTTATCAAACTTGTCTGATTTAATTTGAATGTGTAACCTGTGACAGAGATGATGACGATGATGATGAGTGGGAGGACACAGACTCTGAAGGCGACTTTGACTCTGAAGGCGGGTTGTCGGGTGACGAGAACATGGAAGGCCGCGGCCCAGAGTTTCTCTTTATGGACGAAGAGACGAAGAGTCGATTCACGGAGTACTCGATGACGTCGTCCGTGATGCGGAGGAACGAGCAGCTCACCCTGCTGGACGACCGCTTTGAAAAGGTGAACTTTTACTCTTTCTGACACTATCGGGTGACCAGGGCCACACGGAGTCTGCTGCCGCAGAATTGATTCTGCAGATTTTCAGCGGATTCAAAAATAAAATAAAACTCAGACTGTTAACCACCACGAGCAGAAAAGCTATCCTCTAAATTCCTGGGTCTGCACTGATTACTTACACTAGGGGCTTTCTGACCGGAGGGATTTCTGCAGTTCTAAGAACTAAACGTTCCTAGAACACTTTTTTCGTCGTGTTCTGACAGGAAGAATTTGGGGATTTTTAGTTCCTCTGGCCACAGTAACGTACTTTTTTAGCTCCTACTTCAGAGCAGGGTCTTTTCCCTTTTCCCTTTTCCTAGGTGGACTTGATTGGTCGAACTTAGAAGTCCCACCCACTGCCAACTCGGAACTTGCAGACAGAGCAACAACCAACAATGGGACATTTTTAACAATTTTCACCATCTTATTCATCATTAAATTCTCTTCTGACAACGTTTTAGGCGAGAAATTAACTGTTTAGATTTTGAATATAGGCAGTCTTGAGAAAATTGATGCCGAATTGACAATTTGCTTCAAAGTTTTCGGAGTTGAGGAGCTCCATGAAGTGAGGCGACAGCCAGCAGGCGCCTGCCCCGGTCTCTAGCTCGTCGCTGGGCCAGTCATGCTCAGACACCTCGCTGTGAGCTGGAGGTCTCTCAGACCGCTCTCTCTCTCTCTCTCTCACACACACACACACACACACACACACACACACACACACACACACACACACACACACACACACACACACACACACACACACACACACCTCGCTGTGAGCTGGAGGTCTCTCAGACCGCTCTCTCACACACACACACACACCTCGCTGTGAGCTGGAGGTCTCTCAGACCGCACACACACACACACACACACACACACACACACACACACACACACCTCGCTGTGAGCTGGAGGTCTCTCAGACCACTCTCGTAAATAAGAGGCTTTTATTTCGACGTTGACGGTTCGTTTGTTTAAATATCACAACACATGTCCATCATAAGATTAACGGGAACCTGTGGTTAACTGTCTTTTCGGAGTTAAACTCCACAAGCGTGTCCTGCGGCTCGCCGGCCGTCTCACACACACACACAGCCCTTTAACCTTGTGGGCTCCAGCATTTTGGCCCCACAAAGCTGGTCGGACCCCACAAGTATACTGGACCCCACGAATACAGTTAAACGAGAACACACACACACACACACACACACACACACACACACACACACACACGCACGAGCAGGCAGAGGCGGGGTCTGTTCCGAGTATAGCCTAATAAAGCCCCGTCTGTGTTGAGCAAAACATTACGTGAATTACTACGAGAATGGACTTGCATTTAATGTAGGAAAAGTGCACACACACACACACACACAGCGCAGCAGGCAGAGGCGGGGTCTGTTCCGAGTACCAGTCCCTATGGCCACTTGGCCAGTGGGAATGCAAACGGAAAAAAAGATTTTGGGGGAGAGTAGTTCTTAGAAGTGTACTTTTCCTCTAAAAAGTACAAGTACTATCTGGTCGGAAAGCACCTACTGAGACAGTGGTGGAATGTAACTACGTACCTTTACTCAAATTCTGTACTTTAGTTTAAATTCAAGGTACTTTGAATATACTACTTTATACTCCACCTACATCTAAGAGGTAAACATTGTACTTTTTACTCCACTACATTTGTCTGACAGCTTTAGTTACTTTTCAGATGAGTTTTTCATCCCCTTCCTGTCCAGTGAAAACCTCGTATCTCCAGATGTGTTGATGTTGAATGTTTGTGATGAACTGAAGGATAGACTTTAGACTTTATTGTCCTTAAGGTGAAATTCTTTGTCACAAACACAGCACTGTTACAGAGAAACAGTAGTACAAACATAACGGAATGACATGCAGGGGAATAACACAGATGGGTATCTTGTTTAGGGTTACTATGGCTGCAGGCGCCAGGCTTCTGCCAAAGCGAGCTCTGTTGCACCTCAGGGACCCGTACCTGCTTCCAGAGGGCAGCATGGGGAAGCGGCAGTTGAGTGTGTGCGTGTTGTCCTCTGATTTTGTGGTTGTGAAGTGTGTGATGGCCTTAAAATGATGACTGGCTCACAAAGTCATGTCTCTACCTAAACACCAAAAAAAAAAGTTTGTATGGCGTTTACCAAGCAAGACATGAAGGTGTCACATTCTAATGCCGAGGTGCCCAAATTCTTTCATATGAAGGGCCAAAACTGTATCTGGATGAAAGGCCATGGGCCAAAAAGTAAATGTTGATCTTATGAGAAAATGTGTTATATTTTATAGAAAATTAACATTAAAAATCTGAAATAAATGCTCTTTCATCTGCATTTATCTCCCATATTACAGAACGTATACAGTTATTTATCACTTGCAGTAGTGGGAGACATGAGCCCTGTCCATGGTTTTTAAAAGTCTTTCAACATTCGGCTCCAGCCGACTTCCTAAATGTTCTTTTATCAGTGGGCCACGGACTCCATCGCTCCATCTGGCTGACGTTAGCACGGCTCACGGCACGAAAACAAAGTTTCCTAGTCATTACAGTTAGCATTTTACAGCACTTTCAAAATAAGAGGAGAATAAGCATGAGCACGTCAAATGCCATGGGGGGCCAAAACAAAGGGAGCACGGGCCAAACTTGGCCCGCGGGCCCCAAATTGGGCAGCCTTGTTCTAATGTGTTCTTTAGAGGACAGTAGCTTGATATTGTTAATGAATTCAAGTATCTAGGAGTCATGTATGACTCCACCCTAACGTTCAAAAGTCATGTGAAAAAAAAGGTGGCAAATAAAGTTAAATTTAATTTGCAGAATTTTAAACAAGTTAGGCCATTTTCTTGACACCAAAGCTGCCATGTTGTCGTTGTATACTATGATCTTTTCGCATATTAAGTATTGTTTTACTAACTGGTCATTAACTAGCACAAATACTCTTAAAAGCATTGAATCTCTATTTAAGAAAGCCATACAAACTTTTGATAAAAAGGCATTGTCATTTCACCATTGCGATATCTTAGAGAGACATTTTTAAGTTTTGAAAATGTTAAATATTTCAGGTATGCTTGTTTGATATATAAAGTGTAAAATATAATCTTTCCCCCCCTCCGCTGCATGGCTTCATCCAGAGACTTGAAAGCGGAGGAAGTACACGGGCCTCTGTAAAAGGGGACTGTGTGTGTGTGATATATCATTTAGACGCACCACTTTTGGACTAAACGTCAATAATAGGAGGTAAACTCTGGAATAGCTTGCCCCTCCCAATAAGAGAGTGTCCTACATTCAACACCTTTAAAACTCACTTATAACGGTGGCTCCTAGAAAACCAGAGATGCTCTCACTTTTAACTGTCACACATTTCATCACCCGTACACTCTCACTGTTACGTTGGATGCAGTATACGTAGAGGTGGATGAATAACCTCTTTGTCATCATGTATTTTTGTTATGTTTGTTTGTTTTGTCGATGTATATGTCTCCATTATGTGTACCTTTTTAATGTATAGTGAATGAGTGCTGGCTGTCTCTGTTAGTCTTATGTCACCTGCCTATAGGGACTGCAGATGGAAAGTAGTTATTTTAACTAATTCTGGCATATTTACATGGTGTTTTTAAACAACAATGTTCATAAATATGCATGGTCCCTATCAAATAAACCAATAAAAAAATTAATTTGAGATCTGAGAGTGTAGGCACATTCTATTTCTATATGACATAACTAACGGTTAAGTTATTACGGTTATCTGCTGCTCCGTCTCCTCAGACAGAGAGTACGGTGCTCTGAGTAACAGAACGGTCCAGTTTGTGCCGGAGCTCCAGAGCTCGGAGAGACTGTTTACGTACTGTTAACATTTCAGTACTTACTTTGTCTTTTGGTGTGACATGCAAACTCTGTCCGTCTTTGTTGTTGTTTCAGTTTTACGAGCAGTTTGATGACGACGAGATCGGCGCTCTGGACAACGCAGAGCTGGAGGGCTTCATCCAGCCGGACAGCGCTCGCCTGGAAGAAGTTATCAAAGACTATTTCATACAGAAAGGGAAAGAGTGAGCACATTCTTTTTGTTCTTGATCTGATTCTGTCATTTCTCGTGATGGGAGTTTTTATTAAAATCGTCTGGGCCCAGTTTTTTAAAAGTAATCCAGCGGGATTTCAGATCACGGATTGGATCAAATCTTGGAAATGGGTTTTTCAAAAGCAAAAGAGGGATTCCGAACTAAGATCAGACCATGTAATCCGATTTTACATGTGATGTGGTATTTGAGTATTTGATCCAACAAAACGGGATTATCCTGAACCAATCAGATCTAACTAAAAAGACCAGAGTTTGTTTCTTAAAATGAAAACAAACAATGGCTATTTGTGGCCACCGGTGTTTTGCCTACCTGTTGTTCTTTGGTAAGCCAGTAGGCTACACTGCTGGTTCCATTGAAGGCTCTGGTAAACAGGATTTGGTAATCCTGAAATTTGGTATTTGGATCACAGTGGCTCAGGGTAACACTTATCAGTTCAATTTTCTAAGCACAAACGGACATTTGGAAAAACAGAAAAATGGGTTCAAATATCAAATTTTTCATTTTTTTCCACCTTAAAAAATTAAAAAAATTGGATCTTTAAACAGTTTTTCCAATTTTCTGTTTTTATTCAGAGGATCAGAAATTGAGAAAATTACAAAATTGCGTCTGGGCTCCAATTATTCAACACTGCGACGGTAGACTTTGGGGTCAGAGGTGCAACTGATGGTTTCGAGTGGGGGGGGGGGGGGGGGCGGGACGTAGCTAGGCGGAACGAGGGAGAGAAGACCATTGCAGTATTGAATAATTTTGTCATTTTCTAAATTTCTGATCCTCTGAATAAAAACAGAAAATTGGAAAAATACGGAGCCCCCCTGGTGTCAGCTGATAAAAAAAAAAAAAAACTAAACCGTGCGCACGGATTTATAAATGTAAGCAAAATTAGAAAGATATTCACAGATTCGAACTTCTGGGATAATTCTCTATAGCGAAATGTTATTAAACACAAACGACGCATCTTTCCTAACGTAGTGAGGCTAACAACGAGCTACAAACTCGCCGTCCTCCGACCTGGAGGAATAACATGATTGGTCTCTCTGAGCAGCCGGAGGTGAGACGGCGGCCGGAGGTGAGACGGCAGCCGGAGGTGAGACGGCAGCCGGAGGTGAGACAGCAGTCAGTCAGACTGGACGCGTTCAGGGACCATCTACAAACTACAACACCAACACAAAAAATATCTATTAATTTAATGTTTAAATAAGGTAGTGTCTCTAAACTTATTTTTTAAAAGTAAGTGCTCTAGTACAACTACAAGGAGACAAGTTATAATTGAGATAAGTTTATTTAGTTTTTTTTTTATCAGCTGACACCAGGGGGGCTCTGTAGAAAAACTATTTAAAGATCCAATTTTTTTCTTTGTCAAGGTGGGAAAAATTGGATCTTTGAACCCATTTTTCTGTTTTTCCAAATGTCCGTTTGTGTTTAGAAAATTGAACTGATAAGCGTTCCACCGACCCCAGTGATCCAATCCAGTGTTGGGTTGTTGGAAACTGGCATAAAAGTAAGAAGGATCCGGTGATCCTGGATAGCAAAACATGGGATTATCCAAATCGGTATCAATTTGATCCAGATTAAAAATTTTGAAAAACTGGGCCCTGGTGGACGATGAACACAGCATCAGGTTTTTGTTTCTTTAGCTCTAATCACCCCCCCGCTGACTTGACGTGTGTCTTGTTTGTTGCTTAGATACCTGAGGCCTGATGACTTGGGTCCAAAAGAACTTCCTGTCCTGAAGGAGGAAGAGGAAGATGACGAGGAGGAAGAAGAGATGGAAACTGTTGTTATCAAAGCTCCGGAAGAAAAGTGGGACTGTGAAACCATCATCAGTGAGTTTCATTTTAACTTTGCGGATCAGTTTTCTAGGCAAACATTTCACTCATCTGACAATGTCTTCATCTTCAGCAGAAATCCTCTTTAATTACTTTTTTAAAATTTTTTTTACCTATGAGAACATACAGCCGCCGCAACAAACGCCACAATCACATTGAACTTAGTTTATAGCTTCACTAAAGACATACAGTGGTGCTCATACGTTTATGAACCCATGCTAAAATATAGCCACATTTGAGAGCTGCAGATTTCTTTTTAGAGACGTTTCTTCAAAGATCGTTGACTTTTTGTACATGTCCGTATTCCCCCGTGGGTGGGAGAGCAATTAATTTTTTATTGCTCTGTATGTCTGGCACATATCGCAGAATTGCCAACAAAGCTGACTCGACTTGAAGGCTGACCCCAGACCAGTTAATAAAAAGTAAATGAAATGGAGCCGGATGACTCTCACTCGGCTTTCAGTGCCGCTGCGGTCGTCTTTTGTAATAAAACTCCACGCCGTAGTATTCTAACTTTTATATTTTTAAACTGAACAATGGAAAAGGTGCCCGAGAAGCACACTCTGAAAGCTTGGACGACAGGTGAGATACCTGTCGGCTGAGGCCTTTTTTTTTTAAGTGTTGTCATTGGAAGCCAAAGGTTAGTCTTATCTGTTTCACGGCCGTGCAGTAAAGTTTATTTAATGGTTGACTTCTGCGGTAATGAGGCACCGATCTCAAAATGGCAGGAGTGGTTTGGTATATGGCCTCAGGTAGCCGGGTTAGCTCAGTTGGTAGAGCAGGCGCACATATATAGAGGGTTTACTCCTTGACGCAGCGGCCGCGGGTTCGACTCCAACCAGCGGCCCTTTGCTGCATGTCATTCCTCTTCTCTCTCCCCTTTCATGTCTTCATCTGTCCTGTGGAAATAAAGGCCTAAAAATACCCACAAAATAATAAGAATAAATAAAAACCATTTCCGGCCTCAAGTACTGAATGTAAAAATATGTTTATTTCTTGATGAAGTTGTTTTGAAAACACTAGTCGTCCAGTCTCACTTGAGACAGTTCAACAACTGCCTTCTTATTCAAATTTAAACTTGAGGTCATTACAATTGGCTGTTATTCCTATTTGAATTGTCTTTAAGAAATCATTTTATAATTTTTTTTTATAATTTTATAAAAAAACTCAAATCTTTCAGGTGTTGAAACAACTTAATTGCGGTATTTTATTGTTCTGTATTTCATGACAAGTGTGACACACTGACTGTGTTCATTTATCTGAAGATACCTTATCTGTTTATCTTATTTTGACTGCGTTGATTTTTGTCTTCTCCAGGCACATACTCCAACATATATAACCGACCCAAGATCATTCAGGAACCACCGTCGGTATAAAGAAATCTTCTTTTGTGTTCTTTTTAAACGCTTTTTAGATGTGATACATGTGAGGGATAACGCTCACTGACTAAAAGTCTTGAATCAACCCGTCTCTTTTTTTGTTTCCTTCTGTCGCCAGACCAAGCCGATCCGTGTGTCCAGTAAGACGGGCATCCCTCTGGACGTCCTTCCTGCCAAAGGCCTGACCGCCAAGCAGGCGGAGCGAATGACTCGGATCAACGACTCGGACCTGCCCCGTGTCTCCACCCAGCTCCGCGACAAGGAGGAGAGCAAAGAGGAGAGGAAGGCCAGGAAACAGGCCATCAAGGAAGAACGCAAGGTGAGGCAGAAAAAAAGATGTATATAGTGTGTGTGTGTGTGAAGATTAATTGGTTAGTCGTCAACTATTAAATTAATCACCAACTATTTTGATAATCGATTATTCGTTTTGAGCCCATGGCTGCGTGTCATTTCCCCCCTCTCTCCCTCCATTCATGGCTCCAGCTGTCATGTCAGAAATAAAGGCCTATAAAAAAATGTAACTTTTATTTTTTTTAAACTGAACAATGGAAAAGGTGACAGGAAGCACACTCTGAAAACTTGGACGACAGGTGAAGTACCTGTCAGCCGAGACTTAAGTGTTATCATTGGAAGCCAAAGGTTAGAATCTTATGTTTCACATTCGTGCAGTAAAGTTTGTTTAATGGGAGACACCCCAGGTGAATAGGAAAAACAAATGACTTATAGATATCAGCATGAAACTTCCCCAGTCGATTACTGACATTAAGACAGATACATTTTGTATTACAAGTTTTTAGAATTTGTTTAAATATGCAAATAAGGTATTATCTCAACTTTTGAACGTACGTGTGTACACCAAATTGGGAGAAAGGGGGATAAAATCTGATACTAATTTATGAAAAAGGAAATGTGGGAACATAGGGCCTAATTTTGAAAAAAAAAAAATATATATATATCTTAGAAATGTGGGAACATGGGCAAGCTCCCTTACCAGCGTTAGGCTGGAAGATGGGGCTTATTTTGAACCCTGAGTACAGCGTGTTAAATTCTACTTGTGTGTGTGTTTTTGAATAGGAGCGACGAGTGGAGAAGAAAGCCAACAAGATGGCGTTCAAGGAAGAAAAAGTCCGCCAGGAGAAGCAGATGTTGAACCTGAGAACAAACGTTCAAGGCCTGAAGCTTTAGCAACAAACTGCCCGCACAGACTTTTTACCCGTTGGTGGCGTGCGTCATCAGCGGACACGCCGCTCTTCACCTCAGTGGAGCCAAACGAAGGAGGACTGACGGGGTGCTGAGAGGCTCGGGTTCTCTGATATCATCACGACATAGTTCATTCAATAAAAGGAGAAAAAACTAACTTTATTTACAGTAAACCAGGTATTGTCATTATGTTATAGCAGGTTGAAATCCAGGAATACTAAAGGCTTGGTATGGAGTAAGAGTATTAAAAACGTATGAGCCGAAAGTTGGTTTTGCACATCTTTTCCTATTGGTGATCTTGTTTACTCATCCTCTGATCAGATCTTATCTGATATTGAGTAATATGCTTTATTGCAGAGAGTTAGACGAGAAGATCGATACCACTCACATTCAACTCTTCACCAGAAAGCATATTTTGTTGGAAAACATTCATATTCCTCATAAAAGGGTATAGGTATATTTGTATCTTAAGATATCCATCGATACCCGTACAAACACTTCTTTATATTTGGAAAGAAAAGAAAATATCAATATTGTTTGTCTCATTATTAAAAAAACATTTAAATGCAATTTCTCTTTGTGAGATTTCATTTAGATCTCATCAAACTTCACTCCCCCCCCCAGGCGAGTGGATAATCATCAGTCACACAATCTTTGTCAAAGCAGCAAGACAACATTCCTCCCTCGCACACTAACGAGCATCATGTTTATCTGAACTTAAATAAAATCACATCTCATTAGAAGCACAGCAATCATACTCTTAAAAAATAGATATGGCTTTGGCGTTTAACCCGAAAACAAATGACTGTGAATAAAATTAATATTAATTACAATCGCATTAGCAAAAGCACACAAGACGTTAAAGTAATGTAAACAAACGTAATGCAAATGTGATGCAAGCAAAAGGAGAAACACTCCCAGACGTTCCCTACATGGCCGGTTCTGCAGGCTTTAATCAAGTAGTGACACTGGTTGCGAGGCTGGAAGGTATTTATAACATCTGATAACCATCGGTGTGGTACTACTAATTGTAGTAGGGATCGTACACTAGTCTCTCTGCATGATCCAAAGCTTTTGTTGAGTTTGCAATAACATTACTCAACCGGTATTTGCGATAAACAAATGGTAGAAGTTAAAGTTTTGCCCCAAAACAATGTTGTTGCATATCATTGCACATTTTTAAGTGGGTATATGGAAATGCTGGAGCTTTCTTACCGGGTACACCTGCATATCACGTAGATTACACCACTGCTGCATACAGGGGAAAGTCCACGTTATATGGAGGTGCTTGGTTTAACTTGCAACATTTAAATCAAAACCCTTAAGTTTGGTCAGAGCGACCAGTGAGTCTTTCACTTAAATGACAGAAAAAACCATTCTTATTTACCTTTTCATGTGGTACTTAAGATGAATGGCATTCTGTTAGTGGAATGCAAAATGCTAAAAACTAAATGAGATCTCTCTTTGCATAAATACGTTTCCCCAGTTTGCTCTGGACAATCCCCAAAGCCTTTGCCATGAATAGTTTTCATTAGAACTTCTTTCTACTGAAGAACTAGTCCCTGGGAAAACTGGCAGTGTGTTCTGTGGATTATTTGTGGACATTATTTCTAAAAATAAAAGTGATTCAATTCACCCTCATTTTAGTGGAATGGTGTGGCAGAAATCCTAAACCAAACTTCTGCACATGAAGCCAAAACTATTGACGTGATTAGATAATACTTGATGCAAGTGAGAACGTGTCATTTTTTCTGTCATTTAGTTGAACTCTGCCTTTTTTAAAACAAAATAGTAAATGCTGGCAAAGATTTTTTTTTTTTAAAACAAGACATGGAGAACTTTCCCTTCATGAATAACAGCTGCACATACAAACCGGTTTTAGCCGATACTAAAAGACAACAAAGAGCTTATACAGTACACCTTTTGATGTGTTCTTCTTTTGGATGTACTTGTTTCCTTGAGATAAAAACCACCTTGCCAACCACTGTTGACTTTTGAAGTAACCGTTCTGCACTGCAGCATCTGATAAAATGCCACAGGAGCTGAGAGCGGCTGAGGGTTGTGACTGGAAGATCACCGGTTGGTTTTCCCCCTGCACAGCAGAGTCAAACAGCACAGCAGCAGCGATGAAGAATGTTAAAATGGGTATAAAAGTGGCTGAGGTTCTATATTGTTGAAAAGCACGTACTCCAAAAATGGTTCTCTGCATTGTTGAGGCGACGTATGAAGTCTTTTTAATCCTCTTTGTGTTGCAGCTCTGATTTTAGAGAGAAGAATTAGACGACTAGCGTTATAAGCTAATTAGCGGTTTGCGCTAAAACTGGTCACATTCGATTAGCATGAAAACAAATCCCAGAGAATGGTCGACTCGGTACACATGTGCTATTAACCCCTAGGTTCATTTTGCGCCGGATTTGTCCTTTAGTGCATTTCTAACAGTGCAGTCAGAAAGAAAAAAAAAAAGTTTGAGCATCTCTCATGGGTCTCCTTGGCAAAGGCACAACATCCCTGAGTGTAATGTTTAGGCTTTATAGTGCATAGTTAGCCCGAGGTACGATCGTGACGGCTGATCCCGGATGAGTTAAAACCATTGCTATATAAATTTAAAATCCCAAATCAAGACCGCCTTTCCCTCTCGCTGTAACCCGTAGCCATGTCTCCGTCACCCATGTCCACCTGCACCTGATTGTGTGGCAGGTTGTGTGGGCAGTCGTAGGGCGACCGTTCCTTCTCCTCCCCCCCTTCCAGATCGATGGAAAGCGTCTCCGTTTTCACCGAGTCCTCTGCGAAGTCTTCGTCTCCCCTGTATCCCTCTCCAAGTTCTCCCCCGGAAGAGGAGCAGCAGCTGTCCTCGGTGAGACTGTCCCCGTCCTCGGAGCTGACCGACAGGTTCTTGCAGGGCTCGGCGGGGACGACGGTCAACAGACTGTAGTCTGTGCCGGACACAGGATCGTACTCCCCGCCCATGTTGTTTTTTACAGCTTTAAAGTCCTCCTGACAAAAGGAAAAGGGGAAAGAAAGGTTTTACAACATAATCACTAATTATTTGGTTGGTTGGTTGTTTTTTTTTCGATTTGACTCCTTACCAGAGCCGAGGGCAGACTGGGTAGCTTCATCGTCCAGGCTTTTGCTTTGCAGATCAAAAAAATAATCACACTGATTACGACGAAGAGGATGAACAGCATTATAGCAAGCGCTATCGCAGGGAGCTCTGCAATCAAAATCAAAGAAAAAGAAAAAGAAAAAAAAGTCTAGTCAAAATAGTAATAGTAAGCAAAGAACACTTATTTTGAAGGACAGTTTTTTCAAGTCAGTTGACGATGTGTATGCTGGATTAGTTTGTGTATCTGTAATCATTCCTCCTGGGTTTTAACTCTCAGGTCGAAAGGCAGTGACACACCAACCCGATTTTCGGCCGTCGGACAGTCTGGCGAGGTCGGTGACTCGAGTCTGTTCGGTGTGTTCCGTGCCGTCGTCAGTCGGAGGAGCCGTCGGCCTTCATTTGGGCCGATTTGACATGTTGAATCGGAAGGCGGGCAGTCAAACTCAATGACCAATCTGATTGGTGGAGTGCTAACCCGGAAATGACGAGCAAGATGAGCCTGACTAACGGCTCTCAAAATCTGACGAAAATCTTTTAAACTGACCTTTGTCGATCTGAAATTAAGACAGATTCAGTAACTGCACGGCCTATTTCTCGCCAAAAATGTTTTCAGAAACACGTTTCTGGGAACTATTTTTGTACAATATGAGATCGTATTCTGAACAAGCCGCCATTATGGTCGCCACACCCACGAGATGCGTTCGTCCAATCGGCTGCCGGTTTTAATTTTTTGGGCGACAATACAGATTAGCGCCGCCTGCTGTTATGGAGACGTATTACGTCTCGCGCACACGCAAAACGTACGCTCAAGTCGCCGTTGCTTCGGTGTGTTCCGAGGCACTTTTTTGACCGACTCGGGGAGGCAGTCCTTTTCTGACGGTCGGCCATCAGAAAAGGCAGTCTTTAGGGCATTTTCCCACATCTTCTTAACCCTTGTGTTGTCTTCCCATCGACCATGCAACTTTTTGTTTTTCTGGGTCAAAATTTAAAATAAACTTTTTTTCCCAATGTTTTAGTCGTCTTTTTCAACACTTTTGTCGCTTTCCCCCCTGATGTTTGTCACTTTTTCTGCGCCTTTTGACGTTTGTGTTTTTTCGTCCAACATTTTTTAATCTTTTTCTGACACTTTTGTCACTTTTTTCAACGTTCTTTCATCAATTTTTTTTCAAATGCTATAAAATTTTTATAAAAACACCCAAATTCAATGAAATTAGTGAACTCGTCATTCATTTTACTTGTGAAGAGCGTTGCAGGGAACCGGCCACGTTACCTTTTTATGAAAATTTGGTTGAAAGAAAACCCAAATTTCTGATATAGAAACTTTTTGAAAATGGGTCAAATTTGACCCGAGGACAACAGGAGGGGTACATTAGACCTTTTTAAGGTATTTGCATAATAACTTGATCCCATCAAAATGTTCAGAACAAACTCAGCTTTCCGTATAATGAGACCCAAATCTGTCCCAGAGCGATGTGTAAAGAGTTAATTGGGCGCCAACGCTGAAACGTTGATGGTTGCTTTTTGAAAGTCCTCAAATCTCTTTTGAAAACAAACCTTAACTTATGATGTGTTGTACGATTTGTTTTGGTGCCTGACATGAGTCTACCAAAGTCTTTAGGTTCACAAAGTACTATAATATATGAAATCACATTTTTAGATAAATGTCTGAAACAAAATTTTCTAATATCGTTTTTTGCCAGTGCGTCTTGTTCTCAGAGGGTTAAAGGTGCACTATGAGTTCCTGCATGGTTTCAACGTGATTTCATTTTTGTCTCAAATCGTAGGCATCTCTCCTTGATCCGCTAGCTGCCTGCCCCCTGAACACACCGTGAAACATCCCGGTCTCGGGAGACAACACAGGGGTCGTAAACGTCAAACAAACACTAGGGGCACAGGATAGGCACCAAAATACAACAAACCATGTTCCAGCAATCACCGACAAGATGGTTGGGGTAGGGGGTGGGGGTTAGTGACAGTTAATCATGACAGTTACGGAAACATGGGGGTAGGGGCGAGCTTGCTCCGTTTTGTTTGGAATTTACTCGGTACGTCAACAGAAGTGACCATGCAGGAGCTCATAGTGCACCTTTAAGAGATCCCTCCCTGGGTTGCATTTTGAATTTCTGAAAATTCTGAGCACATCCTTAAACATCTACAGCAGGAAAATGCAACATACACATGAATGCAGCGGGAATATTAATCCAGAAACATCAGATAGAAGAAGGAAAAACACAGAACAGTTTACTACACTATAAATACATTTACTTAAACTACATTTTGCTGAAACATACTTTTACTTCAGTAAGGGTTTGGACTTTTTACTTATATGGAGTATTTTCAGTGTGGTATTGTAATACCTTTATCACAGCATCAACTGAGCCCTAGATCCAGTTTTTTCAAGCCAAGTATTGTTAAACGTGCACTTCCCCGTAGCTGAAGAATAGAATTTGTTTTATGTCTGTGGCACAATCCGAAAGAGCCTCGCACCAATAACACAAAAGCTGATTGGCTGCGATATAAAGTGCATGTTGGTCTCATTTGTAGTCTTAATACTGCTAAATTACATTTGGACTAATGAAAGAAAGAACTACAACACCACAGAATAAAGAAAAAAAAAAAAAAAAAAAAAAAAAAGGAGCATTAGAGGAAGCGTTGCATGGACGTAGGAAAATTAAGACCCGTTTAAAATGATTTTAGACCTAGAACACATTACTTCAGCGATTTGATACTTCACCGCTTGCCGTTATGTTTAGGGATGCACGATATGAGGAAAATATGCGATAACGTTGTTAAATATCGCGATAAAGATATTACTTGCGATAAATAAACATATTACAATGTACTCAGTTCTGCATTTCTGCTGCTTTTAATATTCTAATAAAATACAAGAAATTGCTTGTTGAATTTAAAACATTTCTAACATTCTTTTATTGAACAAACTGAACATTGAATATAAAAAGCACCACTAAAACAGAATAGGTTCCATTTTAATGTGCAGTTTTCTACGGATATTTTCTTTTAACTAACCTCTTTAAAAAACCTGCGTCTATCGCGATGGGTTTATGGCGGCCGCTGATATTGCGATGACGATAAAGAAACAATATATTGTGCAGCCCTAGTTATATTCACGTGACCGGACTGTACCATGTAATCCTTGTAAACCAGAGACATCAAACAAAGACGTACTGACACGTTCTCGATGCAGAAAGAAGACAAAGTCTTCCCCGTTAAGACTTACCAGTCGATGGAGTGACACACACGCGTGTCTTGTTGAACAACACTTTGCTAAGACGGAGCCAGCCATACAAGCTTCCTGTCAGGTTGACGCACTTCTCCGCCCCCTCAGGAAACGAGATGTCACGTTTGCAGTTTTTCTGATTCGCCGTGCAAACATCGTCAAACTCTTCCTGAAAGTCACAGAACATATACAGCTATAATAACACTGTTCATGAAGTACTGCATGAATGAATTCATGATTTTTTATGAATGACCTCATGAGAATTCATGTACCATTATTATAAAGTGTTACCATCTTATTTTCATATTATTACAATGGTGAACAAAGCATTTGAACTCAATTGTTTTTTGGGGTGGAAGCAGAAATGTCTTTCAACAAATCTCTCCTCATTAAAACTGCTTTCATTTCAGAACGGAGTCTGGATATCCAACCCTAGCCGGAAGGGGTGATGTTATGGTATGATGAGACTAAAAGGGAAAGCTTAGACAACATCAGATCATTCATAGGTCACAGGTCAGGGGACGGGAACATTCGGCAGTCTCTAATAACCAAGCCTGTTTATGTATAATTAGGTTTGTCTCTCTACAGATTCAGGGAATCCAGACAGCTGCATGATGAGGGACTGTTTTGTCTCAGGACTGTCACCTTTTGGAGGTCGTTGGGCCAGCCACACTTCCCACATACTTCCCAGAGAGAGAGATAGGCTGAACTAGGCTTCAGCATCTGATACTTCCCAGAGAGAGAGATAGGCTGAACTAGGCTTCAGCATCTGATACTTCCCAGAGAGAGAGATAGGCTGAACTAGGCTTTAGCATCTGATACTTCCCAGAGAGAGAGATAGGCTGAACTAGGCTTCAGCATCTGATACTTCCCAGAGAGAGAGATAGGCTGAACTAGGCTTTAGCATCTGATACTTCCCAGAGAGAGAGATAGGCTGAACTAGGCTTTAGCATCTGATACTTCCCAGAGAGAGAGATAGGCTGAACTAGGCTTTACCATCTGATACTTCCCAGAGAGAGAGATAGGCTGAACTAGGCTTTAGCATCTGATACTTCCCAGAGAGAGAGATAGGCTGAACTAGGCTTTACCATCTGATACTTCCCAGAGAGAGAGATAGGCTGAACTAGGCTTTACCATCTGATACTTCCCAGAGAGAGAGATAGGCTGAACTAGGCTTTAGCATCTGATACTTCCCAGAGAGAGAGATAGGCTGAACTAGGCTTCAGCATCTGATACTTCCCAGAGAGAGAGATAGGCTGAACTAGGCTTTAGCATCTGATACTTCCCAGAGAGAGAGATAGGCTGAACTAGGCTTTAGCATCTGATACTTCCCAGAGAGAGAGATAGGCTGAACTAGGCTTTACCATCTGATACTTCCCAGAGAGAGAGATAGGCTGAACTAGGCTTTAGCATCTGATACTTCCCAGAGAGAGAGATAGGCTGAACTAGGCTTTACCATCTGATACTTCCCAGAGAGAGAGATAGGCTGAACTAGGCTTTAGCATCTGATACTTCCCAGAGAGAGAGAGATAGGCTGAACTAGGCTTTAGCATCTGATACTTCCCAGAGAGAGAGAGATAGGCTGAACTAGGCTTTACCATCTGATACTTCCCAGAGAGAGAGAGATAGGCTAAACTAGGCTCTAGCATCTGATACTTCCCAGAGAGAAAGAGATGGGCTGAACTAGGCTCTAGCATCTTTTTTTAGGCGCCTGCAATATCTTTGTTTACCTTAAAGGCTCAGCTAAATGTAACGCCTCCAGCATGAGTTTAAATACTCCTTCAGGAGGACAGGAACTTCAGAGTTGGGACGGCACTGCACAATAACACATCCTGGTTAAACTGCACTGCCTTCTTAATGGTCTCCTCAATTTTGGTAAATTGACTGGATGCTCTCGCTGTTTCACTTCCTGCCCGGTTGTCCGAATGTTTTGCGTGAAAATAGACCCGGCGTGTATGGCGGAGAGGAGAGCTGCTTCACGCACGCACACTTCTGGGATGCTCCGCGGCGCGGCTGGTGGAATATCAAGCATTGACTTAAATGGCTGCGATTGCTCGGGGGAGCCGCAGCACATCCGGAACGCAACGCAGACGCGCTCGGTGGAAAATAGGAGTTAGTCATCAAGGTCTCCCGAACCTTCCTCACGTATGTGAAATAAGTCGTGCTGCTCCTGAGTTTTTCCTTAACGCACCTGTCCTACAAAATACAGTCGTTAAACTTTATGATATGGTACTTACATCATCTGAAGAGATCGTGAATTTAAAAGTAGCATCCGTCTTGACAGCGTGCTTCAGTTGGCTGTAGTAGTGGAGGGGATTCCTGAAGCTCACTGTGGCGCCCGAATCCTTCTCATACACATCCACGGGAGGGAAGTCTAATTTATCTGGGAAGAGAAACAATGGCTCTTTAGAACTCAAACAGCATTGTCTAACTTGAATAGTGGCTTACTGATCATTTATTTACAGGGAAATAAACACATTTTAACATCTACATGTTACTTACATTTTATGTCGACCGTCTTTAAATCATTAAAGGAGAATGATTTGGATGATACTGGTTCGGATTGGTTGCCTCCCTCCACGGCTGTCACGGTGATGTAATTAAAGCCCATGTAGCGCTCTTCAGACGCCCAGATGTAGTCGCTCAGGTCGTACTGATGGTCTGTGGTTTCGTTCTGATAGGGTTTCCTTTAATATGAGCAACAACACAGCAGATCAATCAGTCATCAAACTGCATTCACAAACGCAGAGTATCCTTGTCCAGCTGCTGCAACAAATATGCAGAGGCGGAGAAGTCACTGAACAAAAATCATCTGAGAAGTGTTTGATGGTTTTTTATTTGTGCTGCGAAACAATCATAAAGTAAGCTTTATTTATCTCTTTGTACAACGACAGATTCAAGTAGCTACAAAACATTAGTTCAGCTGGTGTACAGCTGGACTGGAGTATGTGATGTTAGCTGTTCACTGAAAATGACGTGTAAAGCCCTGCCCATTTCTAGCACTTAAGGTAGTTGTTATGCTTTGCTCCCGGGTGCAGAATTACGAATCCCACTATGGCCACACCATAGTGGTTGATTGGTTGGGGTTAGGAAAGCTGATTGGTCAGGGGATAGGACCTGAACAAATCAGGTTATGTTACCTTGCGTAAGCATGGACGCCTGGCCAATAGTAGCTATTAAAGGGCGGGTCTTGGCGTGGCCATAGTGGGGAAAAAAAGTAGCGCCTCCCGGGTTGTGACCCAGGTGATCTCTGAAGTATCACAACCAGGGATATACTCATGTTAGTCTTGCTTTGCCAGACCATCCACACGCTGCGGAGCGGAGGAAGGTCTGGCTAGTCCACACAGCATACCAGGATGGGAGAAAAACGTGCTGATACAGTATTAGGGGACCACTAAGGTCTATATAAAAGAGACTTCAGATACAGTATTAGGGGACCACTAAGGTCTATATAAAAGAGACTTCAGATACAGTATTAGGGGACCACTAAGGCCTATATAAAAGAGACTTCAGATACAGTATTAGGGACCACTAAGGCCTATATAAAAGAGACTTCAGATACAGTATTAGGGGACCACTAAGGTCTATATAAAAGAGACTTCAGATACAGTATTAGGGGACCACTAAGGCCTACATAAAAGAGACTTCAGATACAGTATTAGGGGACCACTAAGGTCTATATAAAAGAGACTTCAGATACAGTATTAGGGGACCACTAAGGCCTACATAAAAGAGACTTCAGATACAGTATTAGGGGACCACTAAGGTCTATATAAAAGAGACTTCAGATACAGTATTAGGGGACCACTAAGGCCTACATAAAAGAGACTTCAGATACAGTATTAGGGGACCACTAAGGTCTATATAAAAGCATCCAAATAGCACCATGTCATGGGACCTTTAATCAAACTAATTCGAGCATTAGCAGTTATATTTTCTTCTATTAGAAGTTCAGGAGAGTTGAGTCTCACCCTTCAGACCCTCCGATCTGTACAATGAATCTGGTTTGTGGTCCCTGTTCGCTGTACTCCCATGTGACCGCGACGTGGAGATTCAGGCAGCTCAGCGTCACGTTTGTCGGTGGCGGAACTGCAAGAAAGAAAAAGACAAAAGATTTATTTAAGGTTTATTTAACAGGGACAATGCACACTAATAATACATATGAAAATGTAAAATGTGCCAGAATTCGCCAAAAGACTATTTTATATCTGCTGTCCCTGGACAGATCGTATAACGTCACACCTAAAAAGACAATCAGTGGCTGATAGGGGGGGGAATCTCTTGGCACCTCATGATTCGATTCCAATTCAGAGGCCAACGATTCAATTCTTAAGCGATTATCGATGCATACATTTTTTTATGTACATATCCATGGGGGAAGTTTGCTACTCAGTTTGCTAATGACTTCCTAGACAAAGCAGCTTGACAAAGCTTAGATTTTGACATATATTTGTCACACACAAGTTTTAATGAAATGTTTAGTCTACTGAGGTTTTTATTTTGTCATTCCATGCTTAAGCCTTAAACAGTCTTGTGAAAGTCACCTTCCCTCACGGTAATCTTCATGTCAGAGGCTCAGTCATGTTTAAAGGTGGAGAATTGGCTTCTTAGAACATGAAGGTGTCAGATGTAATGTGATAAAGTAAATGAACAACCTACATGTGTTTTGCCTAAGTATTTTATGTATGTCTTATTAGATCATGTGTGTGTGTATATATATATATATATATATATATATACACACACACACACACACACACACACACACACACACACACACACACACACACACACACACACACACACACACACACACACACACACATATATATATACAGTGCTGCTCATAAGTTTACATACCCATGCTAAAGTTGACTAAAAAGAGGAATATATATATATATATATAAAAAAAAAAAAAAAATCATCTTTTGGAAATTGATCTTCATGCCTTAATTTAAAAAAATAGGAAAAATCCAACCTTTTAAGGACACCATTTTTTTGTGAATGAATAATGTTTTGTAAATAAATAAATGTTCTTCCTTAAAATACAAGGGCCATAATTATACATAACCCTATGTTAAATTCCCATAGAGGCAGGCAGATTTTTATTTTGAAAGGCCAGTTATTTCATGGATCAAGATACTATGCATCCTGATAAAGTTCCCTTGGTCCCAACATCATCACATCCCCTTCACCATACCCCCACATCATCACATAACCTTCACTATACCCCCCCCCCCCCCCCATCATCACATAACCTTCACCATACCCCCCCCCCATCATCACATAACCTTCACCATACCCCCCCCATCATCACATAACCTTCACCATACCCCTACATTATCACATAACCTTCACCATACCCCCCCCCCATCATCACATAACCTTCACCATACCCCTACATCATCACATAACCTTCACCATACCCCCCCCATCATCACATAACCTTCACCATACCCCTACATCATCACATCCCCTTCACCATACCCCCACATCATCACATCCCCTTCACCATACCCCCACATCATCACATCCCCTTCACCATACCTAGAGATTGGCTTGTTTTTATCTTAGTTAGCCTAATAGCTAACTGTGATAAGATCCATATCAAAGCAAATCAAACGATAAACTCGTTGACAACTTTTTTAATAATCGAATTATATCAATTTTATCAATTCGTTGTTGCAGCCCTATCGATATCGCAATATCACATTTTGTCAATATCGTGCAACTCTAATAAAATACATTACACAATCAAGCAAATCAAAGCACATCTGTGCAAGCACGACACTCGCACGCAGTTACAACACCTACGCTGCTACAGATAAAAGCACGGACAAAAAAACCCCACATATTTTGGTGTAGGCTAGTACATACTTTCCAAACAGTTCCAGTAACCCTTTTGTTCCAACAAACAACAGTGTGTTAACAGGTAGCTGGCAGCGATAGGGGAAGCACAAGAACTACAGGCACATCAAGGTGCCATTGTGGTTGCTCTTCAGCATTCCACAGTTTAGTTTGGAAGCTACTGCCTCGCCGGTTTGTAATCCTCAGACATAGCTGGGAGTCTCTTCATGGGTGTTTAAAAGAACAAGAATAGTGTAGTGCACCTAACAGTTTTAGTCTTCTATTATCCTAATGTTCTCTTTGCTGTTCAAAAAAAATCTAGTCGCGGTTGCCTTTTAAATTACATAATGCACCCCCCGTTGGCTGCTGCTCACATTGCAGTTTAACAACAAGTAGAACTATTCAGAGGTTATTGGGCCCGTCCAGTTTAACAAGTAGAACTATTCAGAGGTTATTGGGCCCGTCCAGTTTAACAAGTAGAACTATTCAGAGGTTATTGGGCCCGTCCAGTTTAACAAGTAGAACTATTCAGAGGTTATTGGGCCCGTCCAGTTTAACAAGTAGAACTATTCAGAGGTTATTAGGCCCGTCCAGTTTAACAACAAGTAGAACTATTCAGAGGTTATTGGGCCTGTCCAGTTTAACAACAAGTAGAACTATTCAGAGGTTATTGGGCCCGTCCAGTTTAACAACAAGTAGAACTATTCAGAGGTTATTGGACCCGTCCAGTTTAACAAGTAGAACTATTCAGAGGTTATTGGGCCCGTCCAGTTTAACAAGTAGAACTATTCAGAGGTTATTGGGCCCGTCCAGTTTAACAAGTAGAACTATTCAGAGGTTATTGGGCCCGTCCAGTTTAACAACAAGTAGAACTATTCAGAAGTTATTGGGCCCGTCCAGTTTAACAAGTAGAACTATTCAGAGGTTATTGGGCCCGTCCAGTTTAACAAGTAGAACTATTCAGAGGTTATTGGACCCGTCCAGTTTAACAAGTAGAACTATTCACAGGTTATTGGACCCGTCCAGTTTAACAAGTAGAACTATTCAGAGGTTATTGGGCCCGTCCAGTTTAACAACAAGTAGAACTATTCAGAGGTTATTGGGCCAGTCCAGTTTAACAACAAGTAGAACTATTCAGAGGTTATTGGACCCGTCCAGTTTAACAAGTAGAACTATTCACAGGTTATTGGACCCGTCCAGTTTAACAAGTAGAACTATTCAGAAGTTATTGGACCCGTCCAGTTTAACAACAAGTAGAACTATTCAGAGATTATTGGGCCCGTCCAGTTTAACAAGTAGAACTATGCAGTTTATTGTGAAAACGTTAGGACAGACAGGAGGAAACACTGCACACATAGGCGTTATTTACAGGGGGGATGGGGGGGGGGTTACAACCCCTCCAATAGTCAAAACTGGCCAGTGCAACCCACCCCCCAAAAAGACCTATTATAATTATATAATATATATATATTATATTATTATTATATATTATATAATTATAATTTCCTTTACATAAATAACCCTTGTGTTGCCTTCAGGTCACATTAACCCGTTTTTAATTTTTGTTTTATATCACAAAATATGGGATGTAGAAATAAGAGATGAAAATGTGTAGAAGAAAAATTTAACAATTTAAAACGTCGGAAAAAGCAAAAACAAACTGTGAAAAATGCGTCAAAAACGTCGGGAAAAAATGTGTTTTTTTTTCAAGGTTGACGGGAAGACAACACAAGGGATGAAGACATTTGCACCATAACTTGATGCAGAAAAGGCACAAATTTTTGCAGGAAAATTCACCAGGATGCAGGAAATGAAGTATTTGACACTAAATCTCTATTTTGCTCTAAAGTGGAGATCTTGCATGCCCTTGCATTCACATGACCTTTGCTTTACGATCTGGCTGATTTACAACATCACAGTTGTTAAGGTTAAAGTTTAAAAACTCCAGAAACTTGTAAACATTATTTTGGAAAGTTTTCCAGAATGTGTCACTCAGCAGCGTGAAAGACGAGCACTTAGATGTCTTTTTCCTGATTGAAAAAAAGTGACCCGAGGCGACCTTCACGAGGAACAGAAACTGCTGCCACTTTAAGACTGTCAACATTTACAGTAGTCACATCTACACAGACGTCTGACCACACAGAAACCACAACACACCCAGAGAGAGGCAGGAACATCCAGAAACACTCCTTTTAAAACCAGGAAATGACTACTGAACTCTTCTCTAAGGTGTTACATAGAAGAACATACGCTTCGGTCTGGGTCAGTGGTGTAGTCCACGTGAGTAGACAGCATACCCACTAAGAAAGCTCCAGGATTTCCATATACCCACTTAAAAATGCCCAATGACATGCAACAATATACCGTACTTTCCATTATAATTTTGATATATTTTGAATTGTCATCTGTGTTTTATTTCTTCGCATATGCTAATTAAAAGGGATTTCTACCGTTAATTGGTGCGTAAAAGTGTATCCGAATGAAGGAAATGAAGTCTTTGACGCTCAAAATAACCCTGGGGGAGGACACCCAGACCCCCCCACTATGATATGCCGCCCATCCCCCAAAAGACAGATTCTGGCCAATATATTTATACAGTACAGTACAGTATACCCAATACAATATATTAGACCACATCACTGGTCTGGGTCCACCCACAGAACGTTTTAAGCGCCAAACACTTCATTTCCGGCATTCTGGTGAATTTTTCTGCAACTATTTTGTGCCTTTTCTACATCAATTTATGGCGCAAATGTCTTTACGTAAAGGGACATTTTTATTATTAATTATTCTCCTGTATCGTTTAGTTTTGTTTAGGTTTATTTGCACAATTTAAAATATACAGAATGACAAAGATAACGAACAAATACAGTGCAGGGAGAGGCAAAAAACCCAGTGGGCTTATTTGAAGCCTCCACCTTTATCATTTTAAAATTTCATAACATCATATAGAACAATAAACAGAGAAAACAATGAGACAACATAAAATTGATACTGAAATGTGGGAATAAAAGGTATTGAATTAAAAACAGATCAACGCGCGCGCATGTGTGTGTGTGTGTGTGTGTGTGTGTGTGTCTGTGTCTGTGTCTGTGTCTGTGTGTGTGTGTGTGTGTGTGTGTGTGTGTGTGAGAGAGAGAGCGGTCTGAGAGACCTCCAGCTCACAGCGAGGTGTCTGAGCAGGACTGGCCCAGCGACGAGCTAGATTCCGGGGCAGGCGCTTGTGTAGTGGTGTAGTCTACGTGATACGCAGGTATACCCACTAAGAAAGCTTCAGGATTTCCACATACCCACTTAATACAATGACATGATGTAACATACATATATTTTGAATTGACATCTGTGTTTTTCTTCTCATAGGCTAAACAAAGGTATTTCCACTTAAATTGGTGCATTAAGGTGTATCAGAATGAAGGAAATGAAGTCTTTGACGCTCAAAATTTCTCTGGGTGAGGACACCCTGACGCCCCACTTTGATATGTCCATTCTGATCCATATATTTATATAGTAGGCTACAGTATACCTGCTAAAATACATTAGGCTACACCACTGTGTGTGTGTGTGTGTGTGTGTGTGTGTGTGTGTGTGTGTAGGATATTGGTTAATTTATCTGTACTATTAACTAACTTGTTCAAAACTTTCTGCATATTCAAAACATCACACATGTTTTGGGAGAATCATGTACATCTCAACAACAAATCGGTCATAAAAATCAGACTTTGTTAAAAACACATGACATTTAAAATAACTTCATTTTTCACGCTCGTGTCATGTTCTTTCATTTCCAGGATTTTGTCTGCATTGAGTACTTTTACTTTTATACTTTAAAAGTGTACTTGTGTGTGTGTGTGTGTGTGTGTGTGTGTGTATATATATATATATATATATATATATATATATATATATATATATATATATATATATTTTTTTTTTTTTTTTTTTTTTTTTTTTTCCTCCTGATGATACTTACATACTTTAACTTAAGTAACATTTTAAATGCAGGACATTTACTATAACAGAGTATTATTTTTTTTACAGTGTGGTATTAGTACTTTTTACTTAAGTAAAGAATCTGTATACTTATTCAACATTAGCTACTTACATTAAAAAATGTGAGGATTTTTCTTAACTTTAATACTTTTATTTAAATAACATTTTAAATGCAGGGCTTTAACTGTAACAGGTTGGTTTTACAGTGTGGTATTAGTACTTTTAGTAAAGTAAATCGGAATTCCTCCACATCTTCCACTTACCAATGGCAGCAGCTCGGCTGAGCAGAAGGAGCAGGACGGTGGACAGCAGCATGTTTCCAGGGCAGGCCTTACAAGTGTCCGCCTAACAACCGCTGAACTCCGGCCTCCTCCTCACCCCTGACACGCAACAATATAATGTATAAAAAGCGAACGAGCCTTCATTAGAAACCCGCAAAACTTGTATGCAACAACGTGAAGTTTCTTTCTGACAAGTTCCTGATTTTCTTCCACAGAAATGTGACTCAGCTCACACGTCCTCTGTGTAGTCAGAGCGGGGATGATTCACCTGCTCAGCCGGGAAACACCTTGGGAACTTCACCGGAAACCGTAAGAGAGCGTTGATTGTTTTTTGTTTTTTTTACAGTAATCTTGATTTTCTTCAAAATAAAGGTTTTTAGAGTCTGCACAAAAGAAGGGAGGAAACAAATAAATAACTAAATGTGATATGTAATCTCCATTTAGACAGACAGACAGACAGACATATAGACAGATGGATACATGTAGATAGATAGATAGATAGATATATAGATAGATAGATAGATAGATAGATAGATAGATAGATACATAGATAGATAGATAGATAGATAGATAGATAGATAGATAGATAGATACATAGATAGATAGATAGATAGATAGATAGATAGATACATAGATATATAGATAGATACATAGATAGATAGATACATAGATAGATAGATAGATAGATAGATAGATAGATAGATAGATACATAGATAGATAGATAGATAGATATATTCGACACTATAATATATGGATATATTACGTTGTTTTAATGTGTCTTTTTTGTAGGCCTGTTACTTGTGCTTTTATTGTGAAGATCTAATCCTTAAATTTCCGGTTGTGTTTAATGTCTTTTGCACAGGTGAATCAGCTCCCAGTGAAAGCTGGTGTTTGTCGCCACCTACAGTTCAAAGGAGTTGACTTTTTATTAATGTAATATGAGGCGATGCCAGTGGGGACAAAAGGACAACATCTAGTAGGAGGCAGTTAAAGTTAGGGAGAGATCAGTCTCATATTGCCAGACCTTCCTTCACAGCGCTGCGGAGGAGGGTCTGGCTAGTCCACACAGCATTCTGGGATGGGAGAAAAACGTTCTCTGGTTTATTGACATTTCTTTGAACCAATCACAATTGTCTTGGGCGGTGCTAAGCGCCGGATGGAGCAATGGTGCCTCTGCAAAATAGCCTCGGGAAGGAACTTGTTTTGGTGGAACGTGTGTACGTTCAAAACAGAAACAGAAAACTCAGATTGGACAGATAGTCTAGCTAGCTGTCTGGATTTACCCTGCAGAGATCTGAGGAGCAGTTAACCATAGTCCTCACAAATCCACCAGAGTTTAAAATTACAACACAAAGAAAGCAGAAGGTGACATATATCCAGTCAAAAAGAGGGACATCTGGCGGAATTTCTGGTGGCACCGGACCAATTCACACTGGGAGAAATTGCTGCAAGAGTTACAACGGAGACACACAACAAGCACAGGGTTAAAACAATTAAAAGACAAATGTACAGTTAACATTTGGGCCACTCAAAGATTATGCAAATTGCAAATTACCATTTTCTATACTTGTGCAAAAGAGCCATGCTTCCTACATTCTTCTGTTCTCCCATACGTGCCTCGTTCCTACTTCCATAAATATCCATACATTCAGTTATAAATATCCAGACATGCAGTTATAAATATGCATTCATTCCTCCATTCACATCCATACATACATTCAGTCACAGATATACATGAATTAATTCATAGTCACACGTTCATCGCTGCTCATTACTGGGCTTGATAATGGTTGGGGAAACACTGCACCCAATGTATACAAATGTTCCACACCTTGGAACATTTGTATACATTCACACACGAGATGTTACACACACACACACACACACACACACACACACACACACACACACACACACACACCCACACACACACACACACACAAGTGCTTTTACGCTCCACAGTTTTTAGTGTTTGTGTGTCTGTCGAGTCATCACGGTCATCCTCATCCTCAGCAGTCCGAGTTTGATGGCTTCTTTAAATCCTTTGATTGAAGGCGCGTTGAGGATTTAAACCAGAATGAGTTAAGATTCTGCTGATTTTGTCAATCTGTGTGGAAAAAAATAAGCTTCAGCTCTGTTCAGTGACAGAAACGGACGTAATCAGGCTTCTAACGGAGGCCTGGTTCTCTAATCTGACCCTGGTGTCAGTGACTCTTCAATTAAATTATTAAACTTATTGCGCATTTACTTGTGTATGTATGTGTATGTGTGTGTATGTATATATATATATATATATATATATATATAATTTTTTTTCTCTTCTTCTTTATTTTTACTTGTATTTTTAATGGAGGGGAAGCAGTTGGTGTTGGAGTAGTCAGGCTTGGTAGTACTGTGTGTATGTGTGAATGTATTTTGTATTTTCTGTTTAATTGTCTTAAGGAGCCCCTCGAAAATGAGATGATTCATCTCAAGGGGTTATCCTTCTAATAAATACTCTGAAATTTAAGTTATTGTAACCTTTTTATTCAGTGTGGCCTTTGAGTGAAGATTTTTTTGTCCAATAGGATGTTAATTATTAAGAAAAGTTAATGAAATCCTGAATAATTTAATTGGATAATAATAATAATAATAATAATAATAATAATAATAATAATAATAATAATAATAAGTACTTTACATGCATGAACAACGATTAAAACATTTAACAACTGATAAAAAACAGTAGAGACGAATAAATAGATTTTGAAAACAAGCATCTTCCTTATTCTAATAAGTCCGTCTGAGTGACCATCCATCCAGTATCCATCCTATATATATATATATATATATATATATATATATATATATATATATACAGTATATAATAAAAAAAAAAGTATTTTCTAGTATTTTTCTCTCTTGTGCAACATTTCAGAGAGTATAAATGTAAGGAGGCGGCCGGCACACACAGACACACACACACACACACACACACACACACACACACACACACACACACACACACACACACACACACACACACACACACACTCATCATTGGCCTGAATCCTGTTGCTTTGATACACGTGTTGACATGTGAGCAGCTGCTTAACTCATCTTTCTCCCCCCCCCTCCATCAGGCTTCCCCAACAACTCGCCCGTCTCACCCTCGACTCCCAGCACCCTTCCCTCCCTCCCTTTGCCTGCTCTCTGCTCTGTTTGCCCCACTGGACCAACAACTGGATGCTTTAGTTGATCATCTATTTACACTACAAACACATTTCTCCATCCGTGGGTCCATCCACCACCGTCTGTCCCCTGAGCATCATGCGAGTGCTGTGGGACAGCAGCTGGATGAGATTTGGACCGGCAGGCAGAGGCTCGTACGACTGGGTGACAGGAGCGCCATCCACACAGGAGAAGCAGGTGTGTACAGGCCAACTTCAGCGGTGAAAATCTGAAAAAAAATCCTCCTCTCATCCCTTAAATCAACCTAAACTTATGTGGATTTAAAAATAGTAGGAAAAATGTTCCTTTCACGTTTTTAATCATCTCATGGTCCCTCTTCTGGTCTTATCTTAGTCCATGCTCTGCTTTTATACTCATCAAAGTGTCTCAACATTTGACTCTGTGTGGCTAAAGGAGATTTCTAAAGCTGATGTGAATTTTTTTTTGTCTAAAAGTTTAAAATGTGCCGTTATTTACATACTGTACAGTATAATCCATGTATCCGTTCCCTCTTTATTCTTGAAAAAAAGAGAATAAAAAAGTCCCCTGACAAACTGACTGTTGAATTGTTGAAACTTGATTTGTTAGGTCTTTGTAAATTGTAGTGTGGTCTATCTGTAAAGTGTCCTGAGATCACGTTTGTTATGATTTGACACTATAAATCAAATTGAATTCATGAGAGTTTTGGAGTCTAAAATGAATTAAAAAAAAAGGTTGAGACATCGTGCCGTAAGTACTCTATAATGACTTTACTTTTCTAGCGAGGAAAGGAAAACTGTGCATAGTCTATTTTGTAATGGACCAAAAAAAATATGATTTTTCACAATATTTTAATGGACAACCAAAAAAAGGAGATGCAGTAAAATGTTGCAGGAGACTTTCCTTTTGTTTTGTGGATATCCCACTAACATCAACTTATTCCCATTAGTTGTACACTTCTTAAACATTTTTTATTCATGGTCAATAAACCTCATTCATATGAAATTATACCTCATTTTTGAGTAAAAAAAAAAGCTGAAATTTGGAATTATTTCGACAAGTAATTACAATTAAGTGGATAATCACAGACTGTCAAAGTTAAGTCAGGATACTGTTTAGAAACCATTTCAGAGTTTTTCAAATGCTGTAACATTTAATAAAATGCCCCAAATTCTATGAAAGTAGAGATTTGATCCTTATTTTCCTTTGAGAAGATCGTTGTATGGAACAACCCAATGTTATTTTTAAGCAATTTGCTTGAAAGAAACACAAATTTTCTGATGTAAAAACTTGGAAAACGGGTCCAATTTGACCCTAGGACAACAGGAGGGTTAAGGATAGCAACAGTTTGTACCGAGGGCAGCTGAGTCACACTCAGACAGACTGAGAGCTTGAGCTGCATTGTCAGCATGTACAAAGATTACTGTGTCATCTGCATACATTTGGTGTTGGCATTAAGACAAACATTTGGCAGGTTATTTACATACAAAGAAAATAAAAGTGGACCCAAGATTGAGCCCTGCGGGACATCTGCAGACATGGAAATAACATCCGATTGATGATTCCTAACTCTAACAAACTGAGTCCGATGTGTTAAGTAAGATTCTACCCATTTAATCGTGCCTGCGGAGAAGTTAAACGTTTGTAATTTAGATAGAAGAACTTCATGATTGATGGTATCAAAGGCTTTTTTTAGATCTAGAAAAACAGCACCAACAACTCCTCCTCGATCCAACAGTGACTTGACTTTTTCAACGAATAAGCAATTGGCTGTTTCTGTTGAATGATTAATACGGAAGACGAATTGATTTGGATGTAAAGGATTGGAACTAGTATTTAAATAATACTAGTAATACTAGTAAAAAGTTTTTCAGCCACCTTGGAAAACACCGGCAGGATACTAATGGGTCTGTAGTTGCAGATAGACAAGCGATCACCTCCTTTAAATACAGGAAAGACTGCAGCTAATTTCCACACATTTGGGAACAATCCCTGGGCAAATGAAAGGTTAACAATTTTCGTAACTGGGTAGACTAATGATTCAGAAAGATCTTTCAACATAATAGTGTTCATACCAATGATATTTTCGCTCGAGATGGCCTCAAAGATGTAATCACTCTCATAACATCTGCCTCAGTGATATATTCTATATTAAATGCTGGTTCTATCTGTCTGACTTGGCAAGGAGTATTCTTATATTCAGAGGAAAAATACTTTCTACTGAATCAATGAAATGATTATTGAGAGCATCAGCTACTTCAGCTGGCTTGTTTATTAATTTTCCACTAACAACAAGTTCAAGTGATTTGGCATTGTTAACATTATGTCCCATTAGTTTTCTTAACTGGCTCCAAATAATTTTAGTATTACTTCACACTCAGAAATAGAAGTACCATTGAGTACCTAATGCTTGTCGCAGGAGAGGTACCCTTTTGAAAGACAATTGTGTACCCTTCTCTTTCATTTTGTACTCTCAAATTAGTCAAAAGGTACAGTTCTGACCTCTTAATAAACAATATTATACTCTTAAGAGGACATGTCAAAAAGTGTACCTGTAAGTACAGAAATGTTCTTGTCTCGAACCTCCATTTTTGTGTGTGTTCCTGCTTTTTTTAATTATGGTCAAAAAGAAGTTTGCTTTGGCCATCCTTATCTCTTTGACTACCCTATTCCGTAGCATAGTGAAAGTATGTCTATCTCTGCTTGCTCTAGAGTTTAAAGCCATATCCCGCTTCTTCATTAGATTTAAGATTTCTGTGGTTATCCAAGGCATGGTGTTCTTTTTTTTCCTATGTCGTTGTCTGCATGTGAATGCATTAATTGATCTCTTCAGTTGTTGTGTAACTCTTTGACTGTCTTCTTCCAAAGATTTTCTTACAAGTACGTTCTCCCAGTTGATACTCTGAACAGCACTTATAAACTGATCTTGCATATTTTTCGGAATATTTAAAGATTCCTGTTCTTGGACAAGTGGAGTAAAACGCTTGTTATTTAGCTTTCTGGCTATCAGGATCATATTATGGTCAGATAGTCCAGTCAGCATATTAAAGGATTTGACAATTTGCTTTGGCCTATTGCTAAATATTAGATATATATGTGTTCTTGTAGAATGTGTTAATCTAGTAGGCCCATTTATCAACTGTGTAAGTTCGCAATCGTCAGTAATATGTTTTAATGTTTTCCTTGACGATTTGTCTTCCCAATTGATGTTGAAGTCACCCATAATAATCACCTCCTTATTAAAATTACATTCCTTTAGAACTTTTTCAAAATGTTCATAAAAGATATTCTTAGAAGATGGAGGGCGATAGAGTGTAATAAGTGAGAAGGACATAGATGGAGATAAAGTTATGTTAAGTCCAATACACTCCAACTCATTACATGACCACTGTACCTCATGACACTGAAAATAATCTTTCACAAAGATTAAGACTCCACATCCTTTTGAACCCACTCTGTCCTTTCTATAAACATTATAACCAGGAACATGTAAAGCTGATGATGGTGAATTTTCGTTAAGCCAAGTCTCCGTTAAACACAAGAAATCCAAGTTGGAGTCTAATAATAGCTGATGGATTTGATCACTTTTAGATTTAAAACTTCTTATGTTTAGGTGCCCTCCAAAAATACCCCTGGGCTTTGATTTGGGGTCCCAGAATATTCTTGAGTGATTGACGGTCTGGAATATGTTCAATTTCCTGTTTTTAGCGATTGCGACATTTAGAATTTTTGACTTTTTTTTACAGTGCACGCCGTTTGATCCGGTGACGGCTTGGATGGATTTGTTGATAGTTCCGTAGTTGGTGTGGATGGATTTATTAATAGTTCAGCGTTTCTATATAAATAACTCCTTCTTAAACTGGAGTGTTTGTCACCTTTGTTTTTTGAAAACGGAGAACAGTTAGAATTTGGTGATTCTGCGATGCAACTGTTGGACGTAATAACTTTGTTGTCTGTGTACTTACTGTATGTAAATATCACTCAACTCTGCAGCTCTACAGAGCTTTCGAGCCTCCGTTAGCTCGTAGGTTTGGTTTTTACGTTACATTTACTGTCCGGTTGAAGCTCAGTGTTTCTATCAGCAGCAGGCGGCTGCTTTTTATAAAACAAGCTCTGATAAAGCCCAAAAGTGCCAATCCATAAATTAGATGTTGAGATATTTTACAGGACAAGTGACAACTTTGACCTGCTGGTGGCGCTATAGAGGAAAGGTCAGAGGATTACTAAAGTCAGTAGGTTATGTCTTTGGGAACCATGAGTATCTGTACCAAATTTCATTCCAAACCATGAACAGTCCTCAAGATATTTCACTGAAAGCCAACATAGTCAAGCTGTTGGTGGCCGTCTAGGATCTAAACCGACTGATTGTCTGTCAAAATGCAACACAATGAAGACCTGTCTGATGATGAGTAACACAGTAACAGAGTAAAAGTATGACCTCTGGTGGTGAGAAGTCCAAACAACAACAACATAACTCAGCAAGTTTAACCCTTGTGTTGTCCTCGGGTCAAAGTTGACCTGTTTTCAAAAGTTTTTTATATCATAAATATGGATTTATTTAAACCAAATTGCCCAAAAATAACATGAATACATGCATGTGCATTGTATGCAACCCATACAACATTCTTCACAGTTAAAATTAATGATTAATTTCATTGAATTTTGGGTGTTTTATTCAATTTTATAGCATTGGAATTTCTTTTTTTTAATGGTTTCAAAACAGTTTCCTGACTAAACTTTGACATAAACCTGTCTGTGATCCACTCAACATTCCTCTGATCTTACCTGTTAGTCAAAATAATCCATCATTTCTGCCTTGTTTTGACTAAAAAAAAATAGGTATAATGTCATATAAATTAGGTTTATTTACCATGAATAAAAAGAACATTGAAATACTGTAAGTGACAAAAACGTTTAAAAGTCTTTAAACTGTATGTTTGGCCTAATGTAGGTCTGGTTAAAAGACTCTACATAGTGTACTCTATGTAGAGTATTTTAACCAGACCTACACTAGGCCAATGCTTTGCGAGAAAGGGAGAACTTGCTCGGACGCGTGTTCAGGGCTGCCAATAAACCAATGTCAGAAACGTTAAATAACTTTGAGTGTGGTGACCAGTTTATTCAATGACGGCATGCTCAATCGTACCGTGAATTAATTCTTGGCGTCGCACAATGATAGTAAAATTTCATTTCATCAGATCGTTAGGGGCCCCCACTGGAGTGTCAGGGGCCCCCACTGGAGTGTCAGGGGCCCCCACTGGAGTGTCAGGGGCCCTGGGCACGTGCCAACTTTGCCCCATGCCGTAATCCGTCTATGCTGACATGCAATGCTGACACAGTAAAAAGCTGCTTGCTTTTCCCTTTGCCAAACACACCTGTGTATCTCTGGCTGTTGATTACCTTTATGCATTTTCGGTGACAATGCTCCACCCAGCGATCAAACACAAAACTGCATATATATTCATGTCACCAACGTGCTAATAAAAGTTACATTATGGCTCCAACACACTGTTGACTTAGGCTACATTATGTTGCCATTAAATTATTCTTGAACCTGTGAAATTAATCCAAATGAATGTTGTTTACTAGTTTTTGGGATAAAAAAATAAACCATGAGCATAAATGTTTAAATAGAGCAGCATACACACTGGCACATTAATAACGGGCACGACAACTTATACAAAAAGAGAAAATCTTCTGCCAAAGGGAGGTAGTCCGGCATCTTTGGGAGAGCACGGTCTTTAACTTGTTGTAATCCCAGATGTAATGCTCTGTATTATGGTTTTGATGTGTCATCTGTTCTCATTTCACAGCTGTAATAACAGTTCAACAGCTCTTAATTAAAAATAAAACAGTGGCTGTTCTTTTTCTTCGACATTTTGTCACGTTTGTAATAAATAAAATAGTTTTGAGATATGGAGGGGAGAGTGTTGCAGTTTTGTTTTGTTTTAACTTAGATGGGAAGATCCAAAGAAAATATAAATAACACTGGACAGTGTCTTTTTTTAGGAAAATGAAATATTCAGCCCCCTCCCCTTCCTGTTCTGTGAGTCTTCTTTACATGTATAGCAAGTAATAGTAAAAGTAGTAATTTCTTTAATTTAAAAGTATAGTTAATAGTAGTTTAAAGTCTTTCAATCATCATTATCAACGTGCACATTTTGGAGGAAATTCCTTCATCTGTCCACATTGGGACACTTTTTCCCACAATGCTTTATGGCAGATTTTATTTTTAGATCATAGACACAAAAACACAACAAGTGCAACATGCTTGACTTTATTAATGTCATAAATCGGCAATCATAGATGGCCAATCACTATATAGGTACTCATATAGGTTAATATTTCCAGTGATAGTTATGGCACTACATGCATTCAGCGAAGTAGTCGGAGGCGTTCTTATTGCTGCACTCTGGCTGGAAGATGATCCTGATCCTGCAAAGAAACAGAAGAGATCAACAATTAATTCACACCAGTATTGATTTCATGATAAATAGTAAATTAATGAAAAGCAGTGTTGTTTTTTGAAAATCATTTTTTAAAATCTTTTTTTTGGCATGTATGCCTTTATTTGATAGGACAGCTTGACATGAAAGGTAATTACATGCAGCAAAGGGCCTCAGGTCAGAACCGAACCCGCAACCGCTGCCGCGAGGACTGAGCCTCTGTAGCCTACATGATGCCCCAAAAATCCTTTTTTTTAATATATTGTTTGAAATGGTCTTTACACCCCGACAGCAATAAATAACTTAAGGGCTCTGAAAAAGATGCAAAAAGATCTGTCATCTGTAGTTGCTGTAATCCAACACGGTCTCATGGCAGTACGTGAACACGTTATTTTTTATCTATTGCTTCGTGTACACGGACACGTTCATCTCATTTTGTTCGTGGTGGTGAGCACGTAATGGGAAGCATCTATACGGAGGTTGGGTTTAGGAAAAGAAGAACGGGGAAAGACACATGCACACAAGTCTACCAGAGAATGGAGGATACAACTCAGCAAAAGTTGCCACTGCCGCCATGTTTCCCCTCTTTCTTTCTCTTTCTTTTTTTGTTTTGTTTATTGTTTCCAACAAATGTCTCGTGCACGTCAGGTGTGTGTGTCGGTGCCTCGAGGAGGAGATGCTACTTTCAAATCTTGCTAGCTTTTCAACATTACCAACCGTGCCTGCGTTTAATTTCTTGCATTTAAAAGGCAAATTACCAAAGGTTGTAATGTTACAAGACATAGAGTACATGAAGATATAACTTACATTCTTATTAACTCATCACGGTTGGCCGCCCCGAAACCATTTTCACTGTGGAAATATTCACAATAGAAATGAATTCATATTAACAAAGATAGGTAGGGAATGAACCAAGGCACTGCAAAACAGATTAAACAAAATACAGCAAAGTTAACATAAAATAACATACAATAGACTACATTTAAAAAAATATGTTTACTGTCCAAAGGGTTTCTGTAGGGTTGTAACGTCACCATTTTACAGAATTTTTTCGATTGCTTAAGCAATATACACTACTCACAATTAGCACAACCACACACTCAATAAGCAGAACACCTCAGACCCTTTGCAAAATGAAACACTTTTTTTTTTGCAAAAACTGTACACTAATGTATGAAAACCATATTTTGTTACCATATGAAACATATACATTTCATATGACTTAATTCAGTTTGAACCAGTTACACACTGCTGCTGCTAACCTGAAACACTTTTAGCAAGTCTACTTCTCAGTGATTAGAGTAGCCTACTGTAAATGAAGTAGGCCTACACAGAGAAAGTACAAATATACAATAAGTTCACCAAACACTACACAAGACCAATGCTGCAGACTGAGGAAAATATAATTTATTTCTCTCCATATACCCAAATCAGTCAACATGTCAACATGGAGAATCACAACAAAACATGTCCCAGTTTTCATACAGCTACTACAGTAGTGTGCATAACCCTGTTAACTCAGCAAACAACAGACCAACATAAAATACTGTATCCAGGTTACAATTACAGTAAAAAAAATGAAAATACAGTAGTTATGGACCTTTTTCACAGCAGACATTTGACTTGTCATAGTAGGAAAAGCACAGCTGAAATTGATAACCTTAACGATGGCTCAATTCCATCAAGTGTCCCAGGAAGCTATTTCAGTGAGTCAGCATGCACAATACCAGGGCCTCTCCTAAGTGGAATGCAGCCATCAGTAATGGTTTGAATACACCTGTGCTTTTCCTACTATGACATGTCAACATGTCTGCCGTGAAAATGGTCTATATAGTGCTTAAACCTGATATTGGTGTCTACAATTAAGCAATCATGTGTTTGCGCACCTGATGGCTGTGTTTCACAGATTGGCTCATAGGTGTGATAATTTGACAGTCAGTGCTTTGGAATTGCAAGGAAGTGACATCAATATATACTTCTGTGTCTAATGTATACACGTGTGTTTAGTGTTTTGCAAATCACTGTGTGTATTGTTTTGCAAAAAGTGTGAGGCTGACATTTTGCTTATAGTGGTGCACATCTGGGCCAATGTTTTGCTCCTTGAGTGTAAGGTTTTGATAATTGTGTAAAACTTTTGATTTCAGTGTGTAAGCAATTGGCAAAAACTGTAAGTTCACGATAAGATTTTATCAGGATTGTTTTAACAGTTTGAGCTGCAGACAAATGCAAAACAGATGTGTCCTCTTCTCAAAAGTGCAACTGAAAGTTAATTTTATCGTAAATGAAAAAATTAAATAAAAAAATAATAATTTGATTTTTTAAAACTAATCCCACATTAAAATAACTAAAGTAAAGTTGTAAAGTAATTTAAAAAATGAACTTACATAAGTTGGCTGATGACCTTCAACACGCAGCTGATGTCGTTGTGTATGTCTCCATCAACAAAGTCTGAAAAGAAAACAAGTTCACTGGTTTAAGGCAAAGATGAAAAATTATTTGACTTGAGTAAAAATTGTTAGGCTTGTCCTTAGTGAGCTGTTGTTAGTTGTCTGAGCCGTCACATAAACGCATCTGACACACACACAAATCGTGTGTGTGTGTATATGCGTACAACACCTGTTTCTAGAGCAGTTGTGAAAAGTAACTAAGCATATTTGCTCAAGTAGGCTACTTAAGTACAAATTTGAAATACTTGTACTTAAGGTGCAGTAGGTAAGACTTATAAAACTAACTTTCTGTCATATTTGCTGAAACTGACCCTATGTTCAAGTAGAACTACATGAAGCAGGTCATAAAAAATCTGGCTCCTCTGGCTCCACCTACAGCCTGTAGTGTGATTTGCAAAAATCCACAGCTCCCTGTTCAGATGCACCAATTAGGGGGGGGGGGGGGGGGGGGGGGGTGTCCAACTGTGTGTCAATCACTGCTCATGCACACGCATTCATTCTCCCTTGTGGGGGGAGGGGCTTAGGAGACTGTTTTGGGCTTTAGCAGAAAGGGGGGAGGGACTGACAAGTTGTCGATGTTCACATTTTTTGGCTAAGTCCTGGATCTTCGCAATCCTACCTACGGCACCTTTAAATGAGTCTTTTATTTCCACGCCACTTTCTACTTCTACTTATCCGACAGCTTTTGTTATTTTACAAACTAAATGTTTGCGCACAAAACATACGCAGTTTATAAATTAGATATTTATTTACATATTCGTCGTCGCAATGACGCTCACTTTTTGTCAGCTAAAGTTAACTGTAACGGCATTCACCTCGCAGTGCTCTGTACCTGGCTCCCAGTCATCTTCTGTCGGCTAAATGATACTGTAAAGTCCGCTAAACTTAACCATCATGTGACCAGCCGGCGGTCGCCCAATTTTGTACGATATCAAACCAACATGTTCATGAGAATGTGTTGAGATACAAAACAAACAGAAAGTGAACTCACTGTTGCAGTCCGTCTCACAGATGTTTGGTGACGGAGTCTTGCCGTCGCTGCAGACCAGGTAATTGCTGAGCTGGAAAAGACCATAGAGTGTCCAGACCGACTCGTCCTCTGTCTCGTTGCTTACCACGCGTGGAGGTCTGGTAGGCGGATGAGGGCGGGCGAACCATCGCACCCGGCTGGAGCGTGTTGTAAGGTCATTGCTTGCCACTTGTGGAAGCCTTGTGGCCGGTGGAGGCTTGGTGGCTGGTGGAGGATTGGTTGCCTGTGGAGGATTGGTGGCAGGTGGAGGATTGGTTGCCTGTGAAGGATTGGTGGCTGGTGGAGGCTTTGTTGTCGGTGGAGGCCCAGTGGTCGGTGGAGGATTGGTTGCCTGTGAAGGATTGGTTGCCTGTGAAGGATTGGTTGCTGGTGGAGGTTTGGGGGCCAGTGGAGGATTGGTTGCCTGTGAAGGATTGGTTGCCTGTGAAGGATTGGTTGCTGGTGGAGGTTTGGTGGCCGGTGGAGGATTGGTTGCCTGTGAAGGATTGGTGGCTGGTGGAGGCTTGGTGGCAGGTGGAGGCTTGGTTGCCGGTGGAGGATTGGTTGCTGGTGGAGGATTGGTTGCCGGTGGAGGATTGGCTGCCAGTGGAGGATTGGTGGCTGGTGGAGGCTTTGTTGTCGGTGGAGGCCCAGTGGTCGGTGGAGGATTGGTTGCCTGTGAAGGATTGGTTGCCTGTGAAGGATTGGTTGCTGGTGGAGGTTTGGGGGCCAGTGGAGGATTGGTTGCCTGTGAAGGATTGGTTGCCTGTGAAGGATTGGTTGCTGGTGGAGGTTTGGTGGCCGGTGGAGGATTGGTTGCCTGTGAAGGATTGGTGGCTGGTGGAGGCTTGGTGGCAGGTGGAGGCTTGGTTGCCGGTGGAGGATTGGTTGCTGGTGGAGGATTGGTTGCCGGTGGAGGATTGGCTGCCAGTGGAGGATTGGTGGCAGGTGGAGGCTTGGTTGCCGGTGGAGGCTTGGTGGCCAGTGGAGGCTCGGTGGTCGGTGGAGGCTTGGTTGCCGGTGGAGGATTGTTGGCAGGTGGAGGCTAGGTTGCCGGTGGAGGCTCGGTGGTCGATGGAGGCTTGGTTGCCAGTGGAGGATTGGTTGCCGGTGGAGGATTGGTGGCAGGTGGAGGATTGGTGGCAGGTGGAGGCTTGGTTTCTGGTGGAGGATTGGTGGCAGGTGGAGTATTGGTTGCCGGTGGAGGCTCAGTGGCCGGTGGAGGCTTGGTTGCCGGTGGAGGATTGGTAGCCGGTGGAGGATTGGTGGCCGGTGGAGGCTGGGTTGCCGGTGGAGGATTGGTGGCCGGTGAAGAATTGGTAGCCGATGGAGGCTTGGTGGCACACCTGACATCATGCCAAATTTCCATAACTAAAAAGTTTTTCCTGTTCTCTGCATCTTGGGTGGCATTTAAGAACCAAGGACTTAATCTAACTACAGTGCCTTGTGAAAGTATTCGGCCCCCTTGAACTTTTCGACCTTTTGCCACATTTCAGGCTTCAAACTATAAAAAACTGTAATTTTTTGTGAAGAATCAACAACAAGTGGGACACAATCATGAAGTGGAACGAAATTTATTGGACATTTCAAACTGTTTTAACAAAAAAATTGGGCGTTCAAAATGATTCAGCCCCCTTAAGTTAATACTTTGTAGCGCCACCTTTTGCTGCGATTACAGCTGTAAGTCGCTTGGGGTATGTCTCTATCAGTTTTGCACATCGAGAGACTGACATTTTTGCCCATTCCTCCTTGCAAAACAGCTGGAGCTCAGTGAGGTTGGATGGAGAGCGTTTGTGAACAGCAGTTTTCAGTTCTTTCCACAGATTTTCGATTGGATTCAGGTCTGGACTTTGACTTGGCCATTCTAACACCTGGATATGTTTATTTGTGAACCATTCCATTGTAGATTTTGCTTTATGTTTTGGATCATTGTCTTGTTGGAAGACAAATCTCCGTCCCAGTCTCAGGTCTTTTGCAGACTCCATCAGGTTTTCTTCCAGAATGGTCCTGTATTTGGCTCCATCCATCTTCCCATCAATTTTAACCATCTTCCCTGTCCCTGCTGAAGAAAAGCAGGCCCAAACCATGATGCTGCCACCACCATGTTTGACAGTGGGGATGGTGTTTTGCATTGTTGCCAAAAAGTTTGATTTTGGTTTCATCTGACCAGAGCACCTTCTTCCACATGTTGGTGTGTCTCCCAGGTGGCTTGTGGCAAACTTTAAACAACAGTTTTTATGGATATCTTTAAGAAACGGCTTTCTTCTTGCCACTCTTCCATAAAGGCCAGATTTGTGCAGTATACGACTGATTGTTGTCCTATGGACAGAGTCTCCCACCTCGGCTGTAGATCTCTGCAGTTCATCCAGAGTGATCATGGGCCTCTTGGCTGCATCTCTGATCAGTCTTCTCCTTGTATGAGCTGAAAGTTTAGAGGGACGGCCGGGTCTTCGTAGATTTGCAGTGGTCTGATACTCCTTCCATTTCAATATTATCGCTTCCACAGTGCTCCTTGGGATGTTTAAAGCTTGGGAAATCTTTTTGTATCCAAATCCGGCTTTAAACTTCTCCACAACAGTATCTGGGACCTGCCTGGTGTGTTCCTTTTTCTTCATGATGCTCTCTGCTCTTTAAACGGACCTCTGAGACTATCACAGAGCAGGTGCATTTATACGGAGACTTGATTACTCACAGGTGGATTCTATTTTTCATCATTAGTCATTTAGGTCAACATTGGATCATTCAGAGATCCTCACTGAACTTCTGGAGAGAGTTTGCTGCACTGAAAGTAAAGGGGCTGAATCATTTTGCACGCCCAATTTTTTTTTTAATAAATTTCATTCCACTTTATGATTGTGTCCCACTTGTTGTTGATTCTTCACAAAAATTACAGTTTTATATCTTTATGTTTGAAGCCTGAAATGTGGCAAAAGGTCGAAATGTTCAAGGGGGCCGAATACTTTCGCAAGGCACTGTATATGTGTGTATATATGTATATATATATATATATATATATATATATATATATATATATATGTGTGTGTGTGTGTGTATGTATGTATGTATGTACAAAAAATACACATACCCAAAAGGGTAGTGAAACAAGTGCTTGGATAAAAGTGCCACTAAGTCCATAGTCAGTCCTTGCTGCTTTACGTCCACCGTCAGGTCCTGAAACGCCTTCATTACGTCACATTTGGTCACAAGCTGCCCTCCAGCGAGACCGCAGCCCAACGCTGAGAAGAGAAACGCCACAAGTAGCCTCATATTGACTGCAACTCTCTGAAAAACCTACGTGGCATGATGCTTATATAGTCTGTAGATCCTCCGGTGGCGAATCACAGAGAGTCTTTTGTTCTCCTCAGATAAAGGTCTCTCCCTTGGTGCTTAGAAACACGACTTAGGAAGTACACAGTGTTGTGCCAAATCTTATAGTTAGCTTTGGGTTTCTGAGCTCTAAAGAGGTCAGGGGAGGGACGGCCAAACGTAAATAATACTTGAAAACGTCTTTTCTCATTTACAGGTTACGCCTTCGTCCTGTTGAATAGATCAGACCCTGAGACAGTTTATCTTCTCATGTTATCATACGGTCATATATAATTTCAAAGGATCAGGTGTCATCGCCGGCAGTGTGACAGCAGTGAAACCACAGTGAGATGAGCACATTGAGTCTCCTGAACACAGATATCATGTTGAGTCCAACAACAGAAACAACAATACCAAGAGCACTAAAACAGGAACAAGAAAGGTGAGCATGGGAACACTCAGTTTCAGTGATTAAGTTTTCGATAAAGGTTACTGTTACTAAAACTGTGTTTTAAAATCCACACCCATCTAAAGTAGTGCTCCAGCCTGCATGTAAAGGACAGAATGTATTGCATAGAAAGTAAAAGAAAGTGATGTCCAGGGAGACTCCTGCTGATATTCAATACAGATGGAAGGTATTGTACAATTCTGTTGAAAAACGTTTGGTTTCAGCTGTTATATTTCTAAGAGGACCCTCTCGAAAATGAGATGATACATCTCAAGAGGTATTCCTCGTACAATAAATAAATATAATGATGATGATGATTTTCTTTAATGAATTTTAGGGCAAAGCTCTCGATCTACGGGCCAATTTTCGTTCCTACCCTCATATGGTTATGAATAAGGGTGGGACAAAATAGCGATATGGCAATATGTCATTGTCCTACTTCGTGCGATACGAGAATCGATGCGCTGGTGCCAAAAATTCATATTTTAATTGATAAAATAAGGTGCTTTAAATAGATTTCCCTGCTCCCAGCATGGCTATTTTGGTTTTACACATTGAATGTAAATATTAATGGACAATGCATCCGGTTCGGCGAAGTGCTGCAAATGTGGAAGTGCCTTAAACCTGCCTTCTATCTGAATTCCAACAGAGGGAGACACGTGCAGTTGCAAAAGGAGTTTGGTTTCTGTAGAAGTCTATGAGAAAGTGACCCACTTCTCACTTCATTTATTACCTCAGCAAACATTTTCATAATGAGTTTATGGTCTCAATCGCTAGTTTTAAGTCTTCGTCAACACAGAGTGATGTTCATTTTTTTGAATTATGGTCTCGTTGATTTTAAAATCGGCGATAAAGCAAGGGGTGTTTTAGGGCGTGGCTATGATGTGATTGCCAGTGAAAGTGTGTAACGTAACGCTCCTCCATCACTCTAACATCGTCACATCCGTAACCAGGACGGCTGCGCCCGTAACGTCAAACTCGACGACTCATAGCAGATCTCCACAAACCAATGGGTGACGTCACACATGGTTGGCACCTGGTTTTACAGTAAGTCACTAGGATTTGCATTTTTATGTGCCTTTTAGAAAAAGAAAATTAAATGTTTTTTTATAATCATATCAGTAGTTAGTTGCTCTATAGCTCTGTAATTTTAATGTACAGACTTAAAAACTTGTGCTGCAGAATTGTGCTGTTTTCTAACAGTTTGGACTTGAATAAAGAGAAAAAACCTGCACTTATAATATCAATATATATCAATATATTGATTATCGCAGAATTGCTGTATCGTGATATTATCGGTATCGGAGCCATGGATCGTGTATCGTCATGAAGGCGGGGTAATGACCAATAGAACTAAATTGTGGGTACAAACGTCAGAAATGGGTTTCCTCAGGAGGGTGGCTGGCGTCTCCCTTAGAGATAGGGTGAGAAGCTCAGTCATCCGTGAGGAGCTCGGAGTAGAACCGCAGCTCCTTTGCGTCTGGTAAGGATGCCCCCTGGGCGCCTCTGTATGTCAGGTAAAATTGTTTTAAGATATGGAGGGGAGAGTGTTGCAGTTTTGTTTTGTTTTAACTTAGAGGGGAAGATTAAATAATGCTGGACAGTCTTATTTTTATTAAAATGAAATATTCAGCCCCCACCCCTTCCTGTTCTGTGAGTCTTCTTTACATGTATAGCAAGTAATAGTAAAAGTAGTAATTTCTTTAATTTAAAAGTATAGTTAATAGTAGTTTAAAGTCTTTCAATCATCATTATCAACGTGCACATTTTGGAGGAAATTCCTTCATCTGTCCACATTGGGACACTTTTTCCCACAATGCTTTATGGCAGATTTTATTTTTAGATCATAGACACAAAAACACAACAAGTGCAACATGCTTGATTTTATTTATGTCATAAATCAACACTCATACATGGCTAATCACCACTCATATACGTAGGTTAATTATGTACGCCATAACTATTATAAGTTATGGCACTACTGGCATTCAGCGAAGTAGTCGGAGGCGTTCTTATTGCTGCACTCTGGCTGGAAGATGATCCTGATCCTGCAAAGAAACAGAAGAGATCAACAATTCATTCACGTTTTTTAATTGAATACTGATTGTTTTTCGAAATTGATTGTTTTAAGAAAAACATTTTTTTAATCTTTTTATTGGCACGTATGCCTTTATTTGATAGGACAGCTTGACATGAAAGGGAACGACATGTAGCAAAGGGCCTCAGGTCGGAACCGAACCCGCAACCGCTGCCGCGAGGACTGAGCCTCTGTAGCCTACATGGTGCCCCAAAAATACACTTTTTTTTATATATTGTTTGAAATGGTCTTTTACTGCAAGTCTACCGGAGAATGGAGGATAAAACTCAGCAAAAGTTACCACTGCCACCATGGTTGCCGTCTTCCTGTTGGACAGGTACGTTTTTTTTTATTTAATTTTTTTATTGTTTCCAAGAAATGTCTCGTGCATGTCTGTGTGTGGGTCGGTGCCTCGAGGAGGAGATGCTACTTTCAAATCTTGCTAGCTTTTCAACATTACCAACCGTGCCTGCGTTTAATTTCTTGCATTTAAAAGGCAAATTACCAAAGGTTGTAATGTTACAAGACATAGAGTACATGAAGATATAACTTACATTCTTATTAACTCATCACGGTTGGCCGCCCCGAAACCATTTTCACTGTGGAAATATTCACAATAGAAATGAATTCATATTAACAAAGATAGGTAGGGAATGAACCAAGGCACTGCAAAACAGATTAAACAAAATACAGCAAAGTCAACATACAATAACGTACAATAGCCTACATTTTCATAAAAATGTTACTGTCCAAAGGGTTTCTGTAGGGTTGTAACGTCACCATTTTAAGTTCACAATATGATTTTCTCAGGATTTTTTAACAGTATGAGCTGCAGACAAATGACTGACTTTTATTTCTATAAACTGTGCAAAACAACAGATGTGTCCTCTTATAAAGAGTGCAACTGAAATTAAATTTTATTGTAAATAAAAAAAAATAATAATTAGATTTTTTAAAACTAATCTCACATTAAAATAACTAAATTAATAGAAAACAAATCTCTTCAAATAAACAAACTAAGAAGACGTAGTGACGTCTGAAGTCAAACAAGTGAAATCTAAAGTAGATTGCGCCCTAGGCTGTTCAAAATTTAATTTTTTTCTAGTTTTCTAACATTTGATGCACCCTGTAAAGTAATTAAAAAAATGAACTTACATAAGTTGGCTGATGACCTTCAACACGCAGCTGATGTCGTTGTGTATGTCTCCATCAACAAAGTCTGAAAAGAAAACAAGTTCACTGGTTTAAGGCAAAGATGAAAAATGATTTGACTTGAGTAAAAGTTGTTAGGCTTGTCCTTAGTGAGCTGTTGTTAGTTGTCTGAGCCGTCACATGAACGCATCTGACACAACACCTGTTTCTAGAGCAGTTGTGAAAAGTAATCAGTACTTAAAGCTCCATTGTGTAATTTTATGAGTTGTTTCTTAGCAAAAAAACCTTTGTTCTTTCACAAATATGTGCTCATTCATGTGTAATTACTTCCAACTAATCAAAGTATTCTCGAAAGCGTTGAATCTGACATTCAGAATCATTCAGAATACATACATACGAGCGAGTCGCGCGGATGTATTCTACCATGTAGCGCCTCCATTTTTAAAATACATCAGCCAAAGAGGGACAAACCTCCACATTTCGCGCTTTTCACTCAGTGGCACCGTGACGAATGTAAGGGAGGGAGGGGGAGAAGATTACTCAGCGACTACCGGCAGATTTGAAAGCCTGTTAAAAACGGAGGACCACGCCTATTCTCTAGGACATGTAACAGAGTCACAAAGGAAGTTAAAAAGAGAATTAAAACGACAATGCTACAGGCAAAGCAACGAAACCAAAGTTAATATTGGAGTGGCTTTTCCAAGATGGAAAGAGCTTATAAGGAGCAAGGATTTTAAAAGGGACACTGAAGTTGCCTATAACTATAGCATGGCTGTGCATAATGCTAGAACAACGTCTAGGATACTTTTCCTCGCGTCAATGATGAAAAATGATTTTCTACCTTGTAATATAAGCATAATCACATGTGTCGTGATTTCCCTGGCAGGTCACGTAATGGAGTTGTAACACAGACTAACTCACAGCTGCGTGTAAACGATGGAGCTACTAAGAGCTCATTTCGGTTTCATTGACGTGATTGTTCATACTGCTCAGAGAAATATATTAAAAACACAAACCTCCATTGCTTCTCTCCTACGCTGTAAACATTGCCTTACACTATTAATCTTGTTCAATATACAGAATAACGATAGCACTGATACTTTACTAACATTAGCTTGCATATGTTTGGGATCCTGATAGCTGATGTTAACAATGAAATGGTACCAAAATAACGTAAAACTATTATTACACTGGAAGGAACGCTAATGTCGGGTTCGGCCGAACCCGACATTACGTGCTCGGAATGGCAGCGGCTATTTAGTTGGTTATCACGTACAATTTCACCGCTAGATGGGAGAAATTCTTACACAATGTAGCTTTAAGTACAAATTTGAGATACTTAAGTCTGTTCTTTCCACGCCAATTTCTACTTCTACTTATCCGACAGCTTTTGTTATTTTACAAACTAAATGTTTGCACACCAAACATACGCAGTTTATAAATTAGATATTTATTTACATATTCGTTGCCGCAATGACGCTCACTTTTTGTCAACTAAAGTTAACTGTAACGGCATTCACCTCGCAGTGCTCTGTACCTGGCTCCCAGTCATCTTCTGTCGGCTAAATGTAACTGTAAAGTCCGCTAAACTTAACCATCATGTGACCAGCTGGCGGTCGCCTAATTTTGTACGATATCAAACCAACATGTTCATGAGAATGTGTTGAGATACAAAACAAACAGAAAGTGAACTCACTGTTACAAGCCGTCTCACAGATGTTTGGTGACGGAGTCTTGCCGTCGCTGCAGACCAGGTGATTGCTGAGCTGGAAAAGACCGTAGAGCGTCCAGACCGACTTGTCCTCTGTCTTGTTGCTTTCCACGTGTGGAGGTCTAGTAGGCGGTGGAGGGCGGGCGAGCCGTCGCACCCGGCTGGAGCGTGTTGTAAGGTCATTGCTTACCACTTGTGGAAGCCTTGTGGCCGGTGTAGGCTTGGTGGCTGATGTAGGCTTGGTGGCTGATGTAGGCTTGGTGGCTGATGTAGGCTTGGTGGCTGATGTAGGCTTGGTGGCTGGTGTAGGCTTGGTGGCTGGTGTAGGATTGGTGGCTGGTGTAGGATTGGTGGCTGGTGTAGGTTTGGTGGCTGGTGTAGGCTTGGTTGCTGGTGGAGGTTTGGTGGCTGGTGGGGGATGCTCATGGCCAGGGGGTGTTGTAAGGTTCTCAAACTTTGCCAGTTTGGTAGGCGGTGGAGGGCTGGCGAACCGTCGCACCCGGCTGGAGCGTGTTGTAAGGTCCTTGCTTACCACTTGTGGAAGCCTTGTGGCCGGTCGAGGCTTGGTGGCTGGTGTAGGCTTGGTTGCCGGTGTAGGTTTGGTGGCTGGTGTAGGCTTGGTTGCCGGTGTAGGTTTGGTGGCTGGTGTAGGCTCGGTTGCCGGTGTAGGTTTGGTGGCTGGTGTAGGCTTGGTTGCCAGTGGAGGTTTGGTGGCTGGTGGGGGATGCTCATGGCCAGGGGGTGTTGTAAGGTCCCCAAACTCTGCCAGTTCGAACACACCTGCATGCCTCTTCCCCCTACTTTGATGTCCGCCCTTAGGAGTCAACTCAGTCACCGCGCTAGTGTTAAAACCTGACGCAAGCTCCGCGTGACACACAACTGAAAGCAGGGGAGAGAAGAGAGAGACAAAAACTTTTACAAAACTCCTTTACAGACTATTCAATTTTCTCTGATTATTCATGACCCCCAGAGGATGGTTCCTAAAGACTTCCTGACCCAACATCAGCCCAAAACGTCTACTCGTATACAAGAAATACTAAAATTATGGCTGTCAAAATGAACGTGATAATAACAAGTTAACGCAGATTCCTTTTTACGACACTAATTACTTTCAAGCACGATTAACGCAGGCGCATTTTGAGATTTGGGCCTCGGGCCGCTCCGTAGTTTGGGCAATGAGGAAGCAATGCAGCAGCAATGTTGTGGATTGCTAGCAGAAACAAACCTTGAGTAGAAATGGATAAAGAAAAAGGTCTTTTGAACAGCAAGTTAAGTTTCAAAGCCCTTCCAGATTGTTCTTTCGACAAGACTAAAGTTATTTGCATGTACTGTTGATGTGAGCTGAGTTAGCACCGGTCTACGTCAAGTCTTAAATACCACTTGAGCATTAAAAACTTGAAAAATTGTGATTAATTTGCGATTAATCACAAGTTTACTATGGACAATCATGTGATTAATCACAATTAAATATTTGAATCGATCAACAGCACTCATCCAAATTCTAACAGGCAGATAACCACCCACAACGTTTTACTGATGCATCGTCCCCAGAGGCTTAGTAATGAGCGAAAATGAACGAACAAATATTTTTAAACAACTCTTTTTTGTGTCAGCCTGTCCAACGTACCGACCGCTCATGAATCCCCGACTAATATTTTCTTCTACTGGGACCAGGTTCTGAAATTAACACCTGACATCATGCCAAATGCGGATGAATTTTGTTTGGTATAACTGTCTATCGTCCTGCCACATAGGCTGGTAGCCAATAAAAATTGAGTGATTCATTAGTTGTTTTTTGCACGTAAGAATCTTTGTTTGAAATATGTTTTTATTTAAAGTATCTGTGCATTTGCCTATTACTGAAAGTATTTTCAGTACAGTGTCTGTTCCATAACTAAAACGTTTTTACTGTTCTCTGCATCTTGGGTGGCATTTAAGAACCAAGGACTTAATCTAACTACAGTGCCTTGCGAAAGTATTCGGCCCCCTTGAACTTTTCAACCTTTTGCCACATTTCAGGCTTCAAACATAAAGATATAAAACTGTAATTTCTTGTGAAGAATCAACAACAAGTGGGACACAATCATGAAGTGGAACGAAATTTATTGGATATTTCAAACTGTTTTAACAGATAAAAAACTGAAAAATTGCAAAATTATTCAGCCCCCTTAAGTTAATACTTTGTAGCGCCACGTTTTGCTGCGATTACAGCTGTAAGTCGCTTGGGGTATGTCTCTATCAGTTTTGCACATCGAGAGACTGACATTTTTGCCCATTCCTCCTTGCAAAACAGCTGGAGCTCAGTGAGGTTGGATGGAGAGCGTTTGTGAACAGCAGTTTTCAGTTCTTTCCACAGATTCTCGATTGGATTCAGGTCTGGACTTTGACTTGGCCATTCAACACCTGGATATGTTTATTTGTGAACCATTCCATTGTAGATTTTGCTTTATGTTTTGGATCATTGTCTTGTTGGAAGACAAATCTCCGTCCCAGTCTCAGGTCTTTTGCAGACTCCATCAGGTTTTCTTCCAGAATGGTCCTGTATTTGGCTCCATCCATCTTCCCATCAATTTTAACCATCTTCCCTGTCCCTGCTGAAGAAAAGCAGGCCCAAACCATGATGCTGCCACCACCATGTTTGACAGTGGGGATGGTGTGTTCAGGGTGATGAGCTGTGTTGCTTTTACGCCAAACATAACCTTTTGCATTGTTGCCAAAAAGTTTGATTTTGGTTTCATCTGACCAGAGCACCTTCTTCCACATGTTTGGTGTGTCTCCCAGGTGGCTTGTGGCAAACTTTAAACAACACTTTTTATGGATATCTTTAAGAAATGGCTTTCTTCTTGCCACTCTTCCATAAAGGCCAGATTTGTGCAGTATACGACTGATTGTTGTCCTATGGACAGAGTCTCCCACCTCAGCTGTAGATCTCTGCAGTTCATCCAGAGTGATCATGGGCCTCTTGGCTGCATCTCTGATCAGTCTTCTCCTTGTATGGGCTGAAAGTTTAGAGGGACGGCCGGGTCTTCGTAGATTTGCAGTGGCCTGATACTCCTTCCATTTCAATATTATCGCTTGCACAGTGCTCCTTGGGATGTTTAAAGCTTGGGAAATCTTTTTGTATCCAAATCTGGCTTTAAACTTCTCCACAACAGTATCTGGGACCTGCCTGGTGTGTTCCTTGTTCTTCATGATGCTCTCTGCTCTTTAAACGGACCTCTGAGACTATCACAGAGCAGGTGCATTTATACGGAGACTTGATTACACACAGGTGGATTCTATTTTTCATCAGTAGTCATTTAGGTCAACATTGGATCATTCAGAGATCCTCACTGAACTTCTGGAGAGAGTTTGCTGCACTGAAAGTAAAGGGGCTGAATAATTTTGCACGCCCAATTTTTCAGTTTTTTTATCTGTTAAAACAGTTGGAAATATCCAATATATTTCGTTCCACTTTATGATTGTGTCCCACTTGTTGTTGATTCTTCACAAAAAATTACAGTTTTATATCTTTATGTTTGAAGCCTGAAATGTGGCAAAAGGTCGAAAAGTTCAAGGGGGCCGAATACTTTCGTGCTTTTCCTGTATTTCACTTTTATCAGGCAAATAATAATTGGCTGGTTAAAAGCATTTTAAAATCCACCTGCCAGAGTGGCTGGTGGCCAAAAAAGTTAACTGACTAGGACACTTTGTTTTTGGTTTAGGTTAAGGTAAAGCCACTTAAAAAAACTCTTTAAAAAACATTGTTCAGTTATTTAAAAGGAAAAATAAAAGTGTTTAAAAGAGATTAAAAGACCCACTGGATGAAGACAGTGGGAGGTATATTACTTAAGTTCTCCCCCATCTACCCCAATCTCCCCTTTATTTATTTATTTATTTATATATATATATATATATATATATATATATATATATATATATATATATATATATGTGTATGTATGTATGTATGTATGTATGTATGTATGTACACATATATGTGCACATATATAAGTGTATGTATGTACAAAAAATACACATACCCAAAAGGGTAGTGAAACAACTGCTTGGATAAAAGTGCTAAAAAACAATAAATAACAACATATAAATTAATTTAAACAATTCATGTGATAAAACACTGTTAATCATGCATAAAGGAGGAGGAGCGCTGTCTATGTCTTTATATATGCCTAGGCAAGCAATTCAATATATAATAATAATTTGTTTTGGGTTATGTGAAAGTCACAACCGGTACTTACTCTTAGCCACTAAGTCCATAGTCAGTCCTTGCTGCTTTACGTCCACCGTCAGGTCCTGAAACGCCTTCATTACGTCACATTTGGTCACAAGCTGCCCTCCAGCGAGACCGCAGCCCAACGCTGAGAAGAGAAACGCCACAAGTAGCCTCATATTGACTGCAACTCTCTGAAAAACCTACGTGGCATGATGCTTATATAGTCTGTAGATCCTCCGGTGGCGAATCACAGAGAGTCTTTTGTTCTCCTCAGATAAAGGTCTCTCCCTTGGTGCTTAGAAACACGACTTAGGAAGTACACAGTGTTGTGCCAAATCTTATAGTTAGCTTTGGGTTTCTGAGCTCTAAAGAGGTCAGGGGAGGGACGGCCAAACGTAAATAATACTTGAAAACGTCTTTTCTCATTTACAGGTTACGCCTTCGTCCTGTTGAATAGATCAGACCCTGAGACAGTTTATCTTCTCATGTTATTATACAGTCATATATAATGTCAAAGGATCAGGTGTCATCGCCGGCAGTGTGACAGCAGTGAAACCACAGTGAGATGAGCACATTGAGTCTCCTGAACACAGATATCATGTTGAGTCCAACAACAGAAACTACAATACCAAGAGCAGCAAAACAGGAACAAGAAAGGTGAGCATGGGAACACTCAGTTTCAGTGATTAAGTTTTCGATAAAGGTTACTGTTACTAAAACTGTGTTTTAAAATCCACACCCATCTAAAGTAGTGCTCCAGCCTGCATGTAAAGGACAGAATGTATTGCATAGAAAGTAAAAGAAAGTGATGTCCAGGGAGACTCCTGCTGATATTCAATACAGATGGAAGGTATTGTACAATTCTGTTGAAAAACGTTTGGTTTCAGCTGTTATATTTCTAAGAGGACCCTCTCGAAAATGAGATGATACATCTCAAGAGGTATTCCTCGTACAATAAATAAATATAATGATGATGATGATTTTCTTTAATGAATTTTAGGGCAAAGCTCTCGATCTACGGGCCAATTTTCGTTCCTACCCTCATATGGTTATGAATAAGGGTGGGACAAAATAGCGATATGGCAATATGTCATTGTCCTTCTTCGTGCGATACGAGAATTGATGCGCTGGTGCCAGAAATTCATATTTTAATTGATAAAATAAGGTGCTTTAAATAGATTTCCCTGCTCCCAGCATAGCTATTTTGGTTTTACACATTGAATGTAAATATTAATGGACAATGCATCCGGTTCGGCGAAGTGCTGCAAATGTGGAAGTGCCTTAAACCTGCCTTCTATCTGAATTCCAGCAGGGGGCGACACGTGCAGTTGCAAAAGGAGTTTGGTTTCTGAAGTCTATGAGAAAGTGACCCACTTCTCACTTCATTTATTACCTCAGCAAACATTTTCATAATGAGTTTATGGTCTCAATCGCTAGTTTTAAGTCTTCGTCAACACAGAGTGATGTTCATTTTTTGAATTATGGTCTCGTTGATTTTAAAATCGGCGATAAAGCAAGGGGTGTTTTAGGGCGTGGCTATGATGTGATTGCCAGTGAAAGTGTGTAACGTAACGCTCCTCCATCACTCTAACATCGTCACATCCGTAACCAGGACGGCTGCGCCCGTAACGTCAAACTCGACGACTCATAGCAGATCTCCACAAACCAATGGGTGACGTCACACATGGTTGGCACCTGGTTTTACAGTAAGTCACTAGGATTTGCATTTTTATGTGCCTTTTAGAAAAAGAAAATTAAATGTTTTTTTATAATCATATCAGTAGTTAGTTGCTCTATAGCTCTGTAATTTTAATGTACAAACTGAAAAACTTGTGCTGCAGAATTGTGCTGTTTTCTAACAGTTTGGACTTGAATAAAGAGAAAAAACCTGCACCTTTTCACGGGGTTTTGTATTCATAGTTAGACCAATATTGTGATGTATCATTATGGGATTGTCTAGCAATATATTGATTATCGCAGAATTGCTGTATCGTGATATTATCGGTATCGGAGCCATGGATCGTGTATCGTCATGAAGGCGGGGTAATGACCAATAGAACTAAATCGTGGGTACAAACGTCAGAAATGGGTTTCCTCAGGAGGGTGGCTGGCGTCTCCCTTAGAGATAGGGTGAGAAGCTCAGTCAGAAAGGAGCCAGTTGAGGTGGTTTGGGCGTCTGGTAAGGATGCCCTGTACGTCCAACACATTCTCACACCCATCTCGTAAAATAAGGACGTTTGGTCAGGTGCCTTTGTCGTTCTTATTGACGCTAAAAGTCTCCTTTAGCGCTATAAGTAAAGACGCTTGGTCGGGACTATTGCCGTCCCTTTTGATGCCGTTATGTTAAGGAAAAGGTCGTGGGTGGGCGTACGGTTCTGTGACACGCGAGAACTACAGGATGGTTGGGTTTAAGAAAGGGTCGTGACACACGGGAGGAAAGAAAAAAACGACTATAGCAAGCGTGACAAACGGGACACGAACCCCGCTCTCCTGGGTGAAAGTCCTGTGTTTGTCCCATCCACCCCCGCAACCATCCTTCATACATACTACTCACTAAATCCTATCTAACTGCTGCTCTCCCCGGTGCGTTACACAAACACGCTGAAAGACGTCTTTATCGTTGTATCAGACGCTGACAGCCACTGTCCAAACGTCCTTATTTTACGAGTTCGGAATGAGAACGGGTTGGTACGTCAGGCAAAATAGTTTTAAGATATGGAGGGGAGAGTGTTGCAGTTTTGTTTTGTATTAACTTAAGCAAGTAATAGTTAAAGTAGTCATTTCTTTAATTTAAAAGTATAGTTAATAGTAATTTAAACTCTTTTAATCATCATTATCAACGTGCACATTTTGGAGGAAATTCCTTCATCTGTCCACATTGGGACACTTTTTCCCACAATGCTTTATGGCAGATTTTATTTTTAGATCATAGACACAAAAACACAACAAGTGCAACATGCTTGACTTTATTAATGTTATAATTCGGCACTCATAGATGGCCAATCACTATATAGGTACTCGTATAGGTTAATATTTCCAGTGATAGTTATGGCACTACATGCATTCAGCGAAGTAGTCGGAGGCGTTCTTATTGCTGCACTCCGGCTGGAAGATGATCCTGATCCTGCAAAGAAACAGAAGAGATCAACAATTAATTCACACCAGTATTGATTTCATGATAAATAGTAAATTAATGAAAAGCAGTGTTGTTTTTTGAAAATCATTTTTTAAAATCTTTTTTTTGGCATGTATGCCTTTATTTGATAGGACAGTTTGACATGAAAGGTAATGACATGCAGCAAAGGGCCTCAGGTCGGAACCGAACCCGCAACCGCTGCCGCGAGGACTGAGCCTCTGTAGCCTACATGATGCCCCAAAAATCCTTTTTTTTAATATATTGTTTGAAATGGTCTTTACACCCCGACAGCAATAAATAACTTAAGGGCTCTGAAAAAGATGCAAAAAGATCTGTCATCTGTAGTTGCTGTAATCCTGTAAAAACGCCCACCAATCACTGCCTCGTAGCCGCTTATTGTTGATTGCTAACGTTAGCACTAAACGCCATTCAAGTGAAGCCTTTATCGTGTTTGATTGCTAACTTGTAGCCAGCAGTGAACAAACTTCGTTATGTAGGTCAATTTTTACTGTATTGACATTGCAGAAGACTCTTGTTAGCAGGTTCTTGTAGGCTACTTCAGCCTCTAATCTAGAACTGACATCAGGGATCATGCCGTGAAAACGTGATTCCTTACATTAAATAATAAATTACTGCTATGTAATGCACCTATGTCATTATTCTGTGGCTAACAGCAAAACAGATCTGCGTCTGTCGCAAAGTGATGCGCAACTCACATCTGCACTCGACTCACATCGGGTAGTGACAGTTGCCCTCTTTCTGTTGGACAGGTACGGTTTTTGTTTTGTTTATTGTTTCCAAGAAATGTCTGTGTGTGGGTCGGTGCCTCGAGGAGGAGATGCTACTTTCAAATCTTGCTAGCTTTTCAACATTACCAACCGTGCCTGCGTTTAATTTCTTGCATTTAAAAGGCAAATTACCAAAGGTTGTAATGTTACAAGACATAGAGTACATGAAGATATAACTTACATTCTTATTAACTCATCACGGTTGGCCGCCCCGAAACCATTTTCACTGTGGAAATATTCACAATAGAAATGAATTCATATTAACAAAGATAGGTAGGGAATGAACCAAGGCACTGCAAAACAGATTAAACAAAATACAGCAAAGTTAACATAGAATAACATACAATAGACTACATTAAAAAAAATGTTACTGTCCAAAGGGTTTCTGTAGGGTTGTAACGTCACCATTTCAAGTTCACAATATGATTTTCTCAGGATTTTTTAACAGTATGAGCTGCAGACAAATGACTGACTTTTATTTCTATAAACTGTGCAAAACAACAGATGTGTCCTCTTATAAAGAGTGCAACTGAAATTTAATTTTATCGTAAATAAAAAAAATTAAATACAAAAAATAATTCGATTTTTAAAACAAAAGAAATCTCTTCAAATAAACAAATTAAGAAGACGTAGTGACGTCTGAAGTTAAACAAGTGAAATCTAAAGTAGATTGCGCCGTAGGCTGTTTAAAAATGGCATTTTTTCTAGTTTTTTTTTACATTTCATGCACGCTGTAAAGTAATTTAAAAAATGAACTTACATAAGTTGGCTGATGACCTTCAACACGCAGCTGATGTCGTTGTGTATGTCTCCATCAACAAAGTCTGAAAAGAAAACAAGTTCACTGGTTTAAGACAAAGATGAAAAATGATTTGACTTGAGTAAAAATTGTTAGGCTTGTCCTTAGTGAGCTGTTGTTAGTTGTCTGAGCCGTCACATAAACGCATCTGACACAACACCTGTTTCTAGAGCAGTTGTGAAAAGTAACTAAGCACATTTGCTCAAGTACTTAAGTACAAATTTGAGATACTTGTACTTAATTGAGTCTTTTCTTTCCACGCCACTTTCTACTTCTACTTATCCGACAGCTTTTGTTATTTTACAAACTAAATGTTTGCACACAAAACATACGCAGTTTATAAATTAGATATTTATTTACTGTAATGACGCTCACTTTTTGTCAGCTAAAGTTAACTGTAACGGCAGTCACCTCGCAGTGCTCGGTACCTGCCTCCCAGTCATCTTCTGTCGGCTAAATGTAACTGTGACCAGCCGGCGGTCGCCCAATTTTGTACGATATCAAACCAACATGTTCATGAGAATGTGTTGAGATACAAAACAATCAGAAAGTGAACTCACTGTTACAAGCCGTCTCACAGATGTTTGGTGACGGAGTCTTGCCGTCGCTGCAGACCAGGTGATTGCTGAGCTGGAAAAGACCGTAGAGCGTCCAGACCGACTTGTCCTCTGTCTTGTTGCTTTCCACGTGTGGAGGTCTGTTAGGCGGTGGAGGGGGGGCGAGCCGTCGCACCCGGCTGGGGCGTGTTGTAAGGTCTATGCTTACCACTTGTGGAAGCCTTGTGGCCGGTGGATGTTTAGTGGCCGGTGGAGGCTTGGTGGCTGTTGGAGGCTTGGTGGCTGTTGGAGGCTTGGCTTGCCTCTTCCCTCTACTGTGATGTCCGCCCTTGGGAGTCAGCTCAGTCACCGCGCTGGTGTTAAAACCTGACGCAACCTCCACGTGACACACAACTGAAAGCAGGGGAGAGAAGAGAGAGACAAAAACTTTTACAAAACTCCTTTACAGACTATTCAATTTTCTCTGAATATTTATGACCCCCAGAGGATGGTTCCTAAAGACTTCCTGACCCAACATCAGCCCAAAACGTCTACTCGTATACAAGAAATACTAAAATTAGGGCTGTCAAATTGAACACAAATTCCTTTTTACGCCACTAATTACTTTCACGCACAATTAACGCAGGCGCGTTTTGAGATTTGGGCCTCAGGCCGCTCCGTAGTTTGGGCAATGAGGAAGCAATGCAGCAGCAATGTTGTGGATTGCTAGCAGAAACAAACCTTGAGTAGAAATGGATAAAGAAAAAGGTCTTTTGAACAGCAAGTTAAGTTTCAAAGCCCTTCCAGATTGTTCTTTTGACAAGACTAAAGTTATTTGCATGTACTGTTGATGTGAGCTGAGTTAGCACCGGTCTACGTCAAGTCTTAAATACCACTTGAGCATTAAAAACTTGAAAAATATCTGCTAGATGCTCCACTATCTTCACCAGTGTCTAACTGTGTCTGTCTGCTAATAGTACATTTAGAACACACAGAAAAGGTGTGATTAATTTGCGATTAATCACAAGTTTACTATGGACAATCATGCGATTAATCATGATTAAATATTTTAATCGATTAACAGCACTCATCCAAATCTAACAGGCAGATACCACCCACGACGTTGTACTGATGCATCGTCCCCAGAGGCTTAGTAATGAGCGAAAATGAACGAACAAGTGTCGGCCTGTCCAATGTACCGAGCACTCATGAATCCCCGACTAATATTTTCTTCTACTGGGACCAGGTTCTGAAATTAACACCCGACTACATGCCAAATGCAGGTGAATTTTGCCATTGGCGGGTATAACTGTATCTTCCTGCCACGTTGGAGGGTAGCCAATGAAAATTGAGCGATAACGATATTAAGTCGATACATCATGCACCCCTAGCTGGGGGCTTAAAACACCAAAAATTACACAGGTAAACGGATGATATCCCTCTTGCTTCTTCCGCTAACACCAGGTGCCCCAAGTACCGTAGTTGACCAAAAAAAAGGTGTTCAACAATACTAGACTATCCCTGGCTCTTACAATGAGGATGATTCAAAGAAAAGTAAAAGTAAAAAGACGTTTTAATACCAAGCGAACAGTTCAGGGTTTCCCGCAGAAAATTTGTTAGTTAAGGTGGTAGGATGGGGATTGCCGTCAGACAGGGGGGCCTGACAACCTCAGCCTGTCAATCAGACAATAGGGCATCGTGAACACAGTGGTGCCTGCCTGTAACAGAGGAAGTAGTAACGTTAACCCGTACCATGACAGCTTTCACCTAACCGTTATACACGCTGTTTGCGTGGAGTTTTGAAAAGTGTAAACACACTTGCAACCGCTTTACCGGCATTGCCGTGACTCACTGTGACTTTAGCAAAGTCAACGTTGTTTCACTCCGTCGGCACCACAGCTCTGCGTGTGTGTCGGCTGTCAGAGCTCCGCTCTCTGTCAAGATGCAGAGACGTCAGATATGCCCGCTCTTATGCGCTCTCGGGTACCGAAATTTGGCACCGTTTGATTTAAAGTGAATCCATCCTCGTAGTACTGATGTTATTTGTTCGGTACCCAACCCTAGTAATGAGTGGAACATAACGTGAAGTAACATGGCATTTTATTTTGTTTGAGTTTCAACTTGTCCAGTGGGGCATGTACATTTCTCTTCCACTTGCCCTACGAAAAAATCCACTTGTCGACAAGCGGACAAGCCTTAATGTCAAGCCCTGTCACATATTTAAAGATTGTAAAAACTGATTATTTTCCAATTCATGCCACGTTTTTTATTTTTTATTTTAATGCGTTCTGCAGAGAAGGGAGACTGGCGTTGGTCACGGTTTGGAATGAAAGGGAGAAAACAGGACAGAGTAACACGGCGGATATCGTTCTATACATGTTTTTACGATGTAGTTAAGGCGGCAGGCGTGTCTTGCTTAGGCAGCCGCCTAAGCTGCAAAGTGTTGTGGGAAAGTTCAAGAACGATGCTCGTGCTATTCCTGTATTTCACCTTTATCAGGCAAATAATAATTGGCTGGTTAAAAGCCACTGTGGCTATTGAATTTTAAAATCCACCTGCCAGAGTGGCTGGTGGCCAAAAAAGTTAACTTCAGGCCGTGACTGGAACACTTTGTTTTTGGTTTAGGTTAAGGTAAAGCCACTTAAAAAAACTATTTAAAAAACACTGTTCAGTTATTTTAAAGGCAAATTTAAAAGGAATGAAAGTGTTTAAAAAGAGATTAAAAGACCCACTGGACAGGACAGAGACAGTGGGAGGTACATTACTTAAGTTCTCCCCCCATCTACCCCCAATAAAGGGGAGCTTTATTTATTTATATATATATATATATATATATATATATATATATATATATATATATATATATATATATATATATATATATATATATATATAAATACTAGGGCTATCAATTTATTACAAAATGTAATCTAATTAATTACATACTCTGTGATTAATTAATCGAAATTTATCGCATACATAATTAACGGTGCCTGAACCGATACTTTTTAAGAAAGTAAAAAAAGAAAAGAAAAAAAAAGGGTACTAAACAACAGTCGGTGACATTAAAGAACGGCTTGTTTATTGCTAAGGCCATATGGTCAAAATTAAATGATTTAATTATAATGTATAACAAGAACTTATTTCACTAGTAAATTGCTGTTGAACGACAAAAACAACCACCAGATGGAAAAGGACATTTACAATAACTTCAAATGCACCACGAAGCTGTAGTTTACCAGTTTCATTGAACGCACCGTCTGTGTTGTTTCTCCGATGGCAGCTGAAGATTGTTACATCCCGGTGTTGAATCCTCTACGGTAAAACACAGTCAAACTTTACACCGTTTAGCGTTAGCTGTCAGCATTTTAACCGTGTTTAATCCAGCTACTAGCTAGCCGTAGGCTAACATTAGCTGTCAGCATTTTAACCGTGTTTAATCCAGCTACTAGCTAGCAGTAGTCTAACGTTAGCTGTCAGCATTTTAACCGTGTTTAATCCAGCTACTAGCTAGCAGTAGTCTAACGTTAGCTGTCAGCATTTTAACCGTGTTTAATCCAGCTACTAGCTAGCAGTAGTCTAACGTTAGCTGCTGTTGAGTATAGTGTTAACTAGCGTCCCGTGCAGCGGTGTGTGTGTAGCCTGTATCGTCTGTTTCAGAGCATCAGAGAGAAGAGCAGACATGTCAGTGGCACCAGATTTCGGTAGCCAGGGTTGGCAGGAAGAAGATTTTTATAAGTAAATGTTCCAATGAATGATCCAGGCAGCACATTCTCGTCTCCCTCCTTCATTTTACAGTCCAATGGTGGCTAGAACGGCTCCGGGTCAAACGTCAATATGGAATGGCTTAATCTGTGTTATTTTTTTTAACGCGTTAATTTCGATTAATTAATCTGAGAAAAAAATAACACGTTAAAAAAAATAACGCAGTTATTTTGACAGCCCTAATAAATACACATACCCAAAAGGGTAGTGAAACAACTGCTTGGATAACAGTGCTAAAAAACAATAAATAACAACATATAAATTAATTTAAACAATTCATGTGATAAAACACTGTTAATCATGCATAAAGGGGGAGGGGCGCTGTCTATGTATTTATATATGCCTAGGCAAGCAATTCAATATATAATAATAATTTGTTTTGGGTTATGTGAAAGTCACAACCGGTACTTACTCTTAGCCACTAAGTCCATAGTCAGTCCTTGCTGCTTTACGTCCACCGTCAGGTCCTGAAACGCCTTCATTAGGTCACATTTGGTCACAAGCTGCCCTACAGCGAGACCGCAGCCCAACGCTGAGAAGAGAAACGCCACAAGTAGCCTCATCTTGACTGCAACTCTCTGAAAAACCTACGTGGCATGATGCTTATATAGTCTGTAGATTCTCCGGTGGCGAATCACAGAGAGTCTTTTGTTCTCCTCAGATAAAGGTCTCTCCCTTGGTGCTTAGAAACACGACTTAGGAAGTACACAGTGTTGTGCCAAATCTTATAGTTAGCTTTGGGTTTCTGAGCTCTAAAGAGGTCAGGGGAGGGACGGCCAAACGTAAATAATACTTGAAAACGTCTTTTCTCATTTACAGGTTACGCCTTCGTCCTGTTGAATAGATCAGACCCTGAGACAGTTTATCTTCTCACGTCTTCATACAGTCATTTATAATTTCAAAGGATCAGGTGTCATCGCCGGCAGTGAAACCACAGTGAGATGAGCACATTGAGTCTCCTGAACACAGATATCATGTTGAGTTCAACAACAGAAACAACAATACCAAGAGCACTAAAACAGGAACAAGAAAGGTGAGCATGGGAACACTCAGTTTCAGTGATTAAGTTTTCGATAAAGGTTACTGTTACTAAAACTGTGTTTTAAAATCCACACCCATCTAAAGTAGTGCTCCAGCCTGCACGTAGGGACATACTGTATTGCATAGAAAGTAAAAGAAAGTGATGTCCAGGGAGACTCCTGTGGTTATGAATAAGGGCCGGTTCACATTGTACGTGGCAGGTTGTCCTATTCCCAACTATATTTGTCGTGCTTGCCGCCGGGGTCAGCGCAAATTTATATCATACATGCGCCAATATTTGAATGCACGTCATGTCTGCGTCCGGTGTTTACATCAGATGTACAGTACATGCGACATTGTGTAGGATACACAGTAGTGATTTAGTGGAGACGATGTTTCTGTATTTGAACCAAAAGAAAACCTTGGCACTTGCCCTGGTTGTGAGGAGAAGACGGAGGAAGGCACCGCAGCAGCAGCAAGAAGGGTGTGGGTGCACGAGACCCTCAGGTCCAGAGAGCAGTTGGGGGAATTCCAGCTGGTGAAGGAGCTCCACTTTTACTTTGACCGGTTCCAGGGGTATTTTCGGCTCAACAGGGAGCAATTTGTCACTCTGCTGACGAAAGTTGGGCCTACGATTTCCCTGATGCAAACAACATTCCGAAAGCCCATTTCTACAACGTCCCTTAGGTTCTTCCACCTTTTCTTACACTCCTCCTCTAAATAGATGAATGCGTGTGGATTATTTTCATTTCTAAATAAAATGTTGCATTTCAACACTGTGTGTCATTGCATGTTTATGCTCTTAAGAGGTCTGCAGTCATTGCAGTTGGGTATAATAAACCTAAGATATGAGCCTACATTCATACATGCATCGTTCATTCTCTGGAAAACACTTTGTTTAATGCATATGTGCAATTAATACCTCCTAAACTGGAGCTTACACACTTGGAAATGAGTAGTTATTTTGTGTAAAGGCTTAAATGAAAATGAACATGACTTGTGTCAATCAGTCCAAACATATTTTACATCATATAAACATACACCTACAATAATATTATTATTGTGTAATAACAACAGAGTGTAAATTGTAATTTCCCCATTGGGGATCAATAAAGAGTATAAATTATAAAAAACAATTATAAAAAATACAAATATATCCTACAAATACCTGTATGGAGCTGTATAATCAACTTATATTTTGGTATTTGGTTTTCGCAGCTCACAACAGTAGGCTACAGTTCTTCTCACTCGCTTTGGCGCATTTCTCAGATCAGAGATGACAATAATGTGTAGCTTTGTCACATAGGGAATAGTGCTCCCTTTAATGTGCATTGTTCATTAGACTATACTTACAGAGTGAACTGTTAAATATGGACACATATTATTATACAACAACACAAAGCAGTTTCACTATCTTGGTATAAACAATTGCATAAGGACTTGTCAGTTTGATTCGTTGGTATAAATACTTGCTTTGGACACAAACAAAAGATTTCCAGCAAGATACACGATTTTTCACTTTGCGGTGCAGTTTATACCAATTGTTTTAAGAAATGCACTCACTGTTGTGCAAATGCAAATTATGATTTAACAAATGCACCAAAGTAACTGAGAAAAAATGTAACATAGGATTGTATTTCAGTGAAGACATATGTTGATTTCACAAAAACCAACCTGAATGATTTAAATTAAGAGGCTACAATAATCTACACAGCTGGTATGCCTGTTATGGTGAAATATGCTTCCACAGCATAGTTTTGCGTCCGAGGTCTCTGTACGACCTCGAACTTGTGTCATAGCCTATACAGCTCTGGGAGATCGCTGACGGCCATAATCAACCTCTCGTCCATGTTCCGTTCGTGGATCCACGTGTATTCTGTGTTTTTGTTGCTGCTGTTTTTTCAGACACTTCAATGCACGTCACAGCGCACTGCAGCCGCTCTTGCGTGTGCCGCGGTCAAAGTTGAAACATGTTGAACTTTGACCGCGGCACGCGCAACAGCGGCCATCCGCAAAATGCCGCTTGCATGCAAGCCATTGACAATGGGTTTCATAGCGCAGCGCTGCCGTTTGCACGTACAATGTGAATGGCCCTTAAGGGTGGGACAACATAGCGATGTCATTGTCCTTCTTCGTACGATATGAGAAGCGATGTGCTGGTGCCAAAAATCCATATTTTAATTAATAAAATAAGGTGCTTTAAATATATTTCCCTGCTCCCAGCATGGCTATTTATAGTTTTACACTAAATCACTAGGATTTGCATTTTTTATTTGCTTTTTAGAAAATGAAAATTAATTTTTTTTATAATCATATCAGTAGTTAGTTGCTCTATAGCTCTGTAATTTTAATGTACAGACTGAAAAACTTGTGCTGCAGAATTGTGCTGTTTTCTAACAGTTAAAAAATCCCAATATTTACGCACAGTATCGAAATATATTGCAATATATTGAATCGTGACCCATGTATCGTGATACGTATCGTATCGCCAGATTCTTGCCAATACACAGCCCTAATCATTATGGGATTGTCTAGCAAATATTGATTATCGTGATATTATCGGTATCAGAGCCATGGATCGTGTATCGTCATGAAGGCGGGGTAATGACCAATAGAACTAAATCGTGGGTACAAACGTCAGAAATGGGTTTCCTCAGGAGGGTGGCTGGCGTCTCCCTTAGAGATAGGGTGAGAAGCTCAGTCATCCGTGAGGAACTCGAAGTAGAGCCGCAGCTCCTTTGAGTCGAAAGGAGCCACTTGAGGTGGTACAGGCATCTGGTAAGGATGCCCCCTGGGAGGAGGCCTCAGGGAAGACCCAGGACTAGATGGAGGGACTATATCTCCACCCTGGACTGGGAACAACTCCCCAGTCAGAGTTGGTTAAAGCATGATTTATGGTTCTGCATTGAATCTACGCCGTCGGTATGTACTTAGGTACGCTTGGATATAGACCGCATGTCGTAGCCTGACTACAACTCATCCAATTTGTCATGAAAAAGTTCTCTTCGAAGCAATCAGACATTCTTGTCTGAACGGACTTAGTGCAGGGTTACTTACTTACTGCAATAGAGGTCAACTAAAGAGGTTATATGAAAACCTGTATAGCAGCATTTAGTTAGCATTTTTGCCAAGTCAGTATGAAAAGTCTATTTATCTCTCACTGTCTTGTCTGAATATACCTGTATTCAGCCTCTGTCTGAAGCGCTCCAGTTTCCGCACCTGTCTCTTTCAGCCACACTGAAAAAGCCCAGTCTGCTGTGATTGGTCCGCCTTTCCAGGTGTTCCGCATCTGCGCTGAGTCTCTGCACCGCCATTGCAGCCGGAGAATGACTGTAACGGCACTGTAGCAACACTTTCTACATATATATATATATATATATATATATATTTGTGACATCACAACCATACAGAAGTGCTGATGGCTCGTTTAAAGGCACATTTTCTGAATACGGCTGTGTGCATTTCTCTGTGGATTGAGCATTTTCATACTTTTACAGTATTTATAAAGCACCTCGACCTGCTTTTATAATAAAAAAAAGACATTGAAATCTCACTTTTTACAATATGGGACCTTTTGGGGTCATTTCATTGGCAACCAGTGTTTAATGCTGTGGGTAGCCAAAGGTGTGTTAGGTGTGGACTAACTGCGACGGATGCGTTGCGCACATCAATGTCAACAGAATTTTGTCCGGGGAAATGTGAAAACATGAGATGGTGTTTGAGTTATTTTGTTGAGTTATTTTGTTTTGATTATTGTTTTGTTATAATGTAAAAATAAACAGATTGACATATCCAACTTAAAGTTGTGGATTTTGGACAATTATTTGTGTGAGGAATAGGAGGATAGGCTACATTACCGACCAAAACAAATGTGCATCAACCAGGACCTTTAAAGAAATTAATGTAACGGACGTTCATTAATATCAAAAAGTTATGCACTAAAGCTTTAAAATATGTGATCTGAGGCCGATCACTCCCTCTGGGTGAAATAACAAAATGTACCCATCTTTTTCTCATGCAAGTATACCCTGATAAAAGTATCAAACCACCTGTTAAACTGCACCAGAACACAGGAAATGACATCTGCGCTGTTGCTCGGGCGCTGGGATAGCTCAGTTGGTAGAGCAGGCGCCCACGTATAGAGGTTGACTACTCGACGCAGCAGGCCCAGGTTCGACTTCGACCTGCATCCCTTTGCTGCATGTCATTCCCCCCCTCTCTCCCCTTTCATGTTTTCAGCTGTTCTATATTAATAAAGGCCTAAAAATGACCTACAATATATATATATATATATATATATATATATATCGTTGCTGAAATGTGTCATATGAATACAAAATTATACAAAAACATGTTCTCAAACACAAACCATGACTTGCAAAATATGTTTATTGGAAAGATAGCAGAAGATGCGAAAATCATTTTTTTCATTGAAATAATCACTTTAAAGTAGATTACAGTGGTAAAAAAATATCATCTGAACTACTCAAATTACTGAGATACATTTATCAATTCAACTTCAAGTTCTGGTGATTTTTGGGGGCAAATTCGCCCACAAAGGAACTGAAACAAAATAACTTTATTATAGAAATCTCACAGGTTGATTAAAATGAACTGTGACATGTCCCACAATGTTTGAGCTGAAACCACGAGGATCAAAGGTCACGTTGAAGGTAGAAGAAATGATTGTTGGTGTGATCTTCAGCAGCAGGTGGAAAACGTGTCAGCTGCTCATTTACACTCGTCAAAGAAGTTCTTGGTGCTAATTTGGCACAGACGAGAGGCGGACTTCAAAAACAACCTATTGTGACGAAGAAAAAGTGAAACAATTTGTTAAAACAGCAGTTATTAATTTGTCAGTAAGCAGCACATGGTTCCATAACTGTAATGTTTCTGTACTCTTCATTGTTTGAAGTTAAATGCCTGCACTTATATTTAGTTTCTTAGTAACTTTCCTAGCTGGATACAGACTTTCTATACAACATAATCTTCATTGTGACTTCACTTGATCTGTATATAAACACTGTTTTTTTTATTTAAACTGTGCAAATCAACAGATGTGTCCTCTTATCAGAAGTGCAACTGAAATTGTATTTTATCTTAAAGGTCCAATATGTAATATATTTACTGTAATAAATCCAAAAATGACCACAATTTGTCATCAGATATTAAGGAAACATGCTAAGTTGAAATACTATCTTTTCTGACAACAGTGCTAATGCCTCTTATATTTTGTTTGTTAGTAACTTTCCTGGCAGGATACAGTGATATCATGACTTTGCGTAAACATACACGCCCACTTTCTTAAGCCAAATGGCGTGTTATCTGTACGCATTTTTGAGCTATTCGCGTGTATGTCTACGCTGTATACAGCGAACATAAACATACACGCCACTTTCTACAAGTTGGCTTTAGTAAAAGAAAAAAGCGACGGTTGAGTTTAGGAAACGTGACACGCAGGACACGATCCCTGGTCTCCTGGGTCAAAGTCCTGTGTTTGACCCATCCACCCAACATCCCTATGTGGATTTTCGGCCTTTCATACTACTCGCTGCGGCGTAAATTCACACACAATCGCAAGGTAATGTAAGTCAATGGGGGCCAAACGGCGTTGATAAACACGCTAAAAAGCGAGTATGCGTCTTGATAACATGCCAATAATGGCATACGAATTGGCTTGTCATACATACGCCACTTCTTGAGATCAGTCTGGAATTTCTATACAATATAATCTTCATTGTGACTTCACTTGATCTGTATATAAACACTGTATTCAGCAATACAGTTAACTCTGATTTCATGTATTTTATGTACCATCTTAAATCCTTATTGTTAAAATAATGTTTCAATGTGAATTTAATACGCCAGGCTGAACACCACGTGTGCCACTCCACTTTGTTTATGTTTTTTAAAAGCTTTCAACGCTATGAATTAGCTCCATTTGACATTTTTGCCCCCTAAATGTGAGGATATAGCCCTGTATGTACTGACCAGCTATAACTTTGGTGGCAATTGTGTAAGTCGTGGCTGCTAAATGCTACCAGAGATGTCTGGTTTAATATCTGCATAGAAAAGAATTCAACTTTGACACATAAACACAAATATGACATAACTAAGAAAGGTGTGTGTGTGTATATATATATATATATATATATATATATATATATATATATATATATCTGTGTGTGTAAATGTATGTATGTATATATATATATATATATATATATATATATATATATATATATATATATATATATCTGTGTGTGTAAATGTATGTATGTATATGCTGTAAATACACCTCCATTGCTTATAAAATAACTTATTACACTATCCATCTATAGCAGTATCATTTTAACTTTGCTGTACAGAAACTTGCCTCCACTGATCAGTCTTCACAAAGCAAGCGATGTCATCCATAATGTTGTCATCAGTGAAGGCTTCAGGAGGAAAAAGAACAGTTTTTAAAATGCAAAATATCTCATTTAAATGATCATCATGTCTGTATGTGTCGGCTTCAAAGACTCACCATCACAGGTTGTGTTGCACTTGTTTTTGGAGGAGCGATAACCAGAATTACAGAAGGTCTCGTCAGATAGCTGGAAGAGCCCGTAGAGGCCGAGAGACGACTGCTCGCTCTCCTCACTGGATTGGTTCTCGATGGATCGCTTCTTACGTTTTCCACCTTCCTCAGCCTCATCTTCATCCTTCTCATCACTGTCTTCATCCTTGTCTTCATCCTTGTCATCACTGTCTTCATCCTCATCGGATATGCTGCTCGCCGCCTTGCTGCTCTCCTCGCTGCTCTTCTCACTGCTCTCCTCGCTGCTCTTGTCGCTGCTCTTGTCGCTGCTCTCCTTGCTGCTCTCCGTGCTGCTCTCCTCGTTGCTCGCCGCCTCGCTGCTCGCCTCGCTGCTCTTCTTGCTGCTCTCCTCGCTGCTCTCCTTGCTGCTCTCCTCGTTGCTCGCCTCCTTGCTGCTCGCCTCGCTGCTCGCCTTGCTGCTCTCCTCGCCGACAGTCTCTTCAGACATCTTGAAGATCCCGTAAAGGCCGAGAGACAAACTGCTGCTCTTCTTACTGGATCGCTCCCCACTGGACTCCATCTCTGCCGAGTCAGACTCCTCGCCGGTCACGTCACGCTTTCTTCTGTTTATGACTAGGGTTGAATTTGTGGCATCTGTTGGGATTGGTTGGGTCGTAGTTGTTGGCGTGGCTGTGGTTGTAGTTGTGCGTTTGCCGAACACCTTGACCAGGTTGGTGTTGAGACGGGACCGGCTGTTCACTTCACAGATAACTACAACAAACAAGCCATGCACGCAGATGGAGGGAAGCAAAGAAGAAAAAGAAGAGAAGTTCAATAAAAACATGATAGTCAATAAGTGGAATATTGTCTTTGTAGTTGTTTTGTGTCTCGTTGTGGTCGCTCTGTCTCTCTTGTTGGTAGTTTTGTGTCTCTTTGTTTCTCCTCACCTATTGCCAGGTATTGTTGCTTGAACTTTTGAAGCTGTGTGGGCAGCGTGATCGCCTGCTCCAGCTTTTCTTTCAGCTCACATTTGGAGACGGTCCGGCCTTCCGACAGGCTGGGCACCAGAACGGCCACCGCCAATACCACCAGCAACCCAAACTTCATGTCAACGGTTTCTGTGGGAAAAAAAACATCACCAGGGTTAGAGGAGGACGGGGGTTAGGTGAGTCACCCGGTGTACAGTGTACCTCAACCAATACAAACAAGTGTTTTTTGCAGGAGCGAAGCCAGACGTAAATATTCAAAGCTCAGCCCAAACCTAGTGAGGGTCCGGGGCAATGCTCCATAAACGGCAGACGTGTCCACTATTTTTCAAGTCATTTGATAACAAAATGCCTAATATCCTGCATCATTTGCGAAAAACCACGATAGTTGCCAAGAAATAAAATCATCCAGAGCCTACATCCTCTTTTGTATCTAACTGTTCTCCAACTGTCTTCATTATTCTGAAACCAGAACACATTTAATGTTGTGGATTTTCCCTCCTGCCACCTAAAAAGTGTAAACATGTGTGTGTCTATTACAAAGTTTCCACTAATTGCAATGAATAGCTATCTAAATAATGGTAGATACTAGTTTTCAATAACCATTAACAAGGTTATTATGATTATCAGTTGCAACTTTATAATATCTATCCAAATAATGCATAGGTTATTCAACAGTTTACAAATGTATTATAATAGATCAAATGTTATGTTTTTAACAATAAACTGTTAAAATAACAAATGATAACATTACTAATAATTAGTTTACGACGTAACATTTATTTGGAGTGAGAGAGATATATTATGGCCTTGATAATATTGCTGTTGCTGTGTTTATTAATGCATAGCTGATAGAGTGCAGATTGTTTCATATTACTTGTGCATGTTCATATTCAGGTTGTGTTGGGGCAGTTTGCCAGCAACGTGCAATCACCAAGAAACAAAATCATCATAAAATAAAACTTTTCATACAATATAACAAAAACAGCACTAACAATATGGCAATACAAACAATTATAACAAATAAAAGATGTTTCTTACGGTTCGAACGTTGTTCCAAGTAGAGTATAAACTTTCTTTGTTGATGGAAGTTTGCAGCTCTGTGTCTTCAGGCAGAAAAATCTGAGTTTATATATCATGACTTCAAGCGGCGGTCCGCCATGTTTAATGAGTTATAATGGCTCGTTTAATCAAAAGCTCCGAAAAAAAAGTCATTGTGACACAACACAGTTTCTGTGTCCATTGTGAAAACATGGGAGTACATTTTATTTTGACTCCACAGTGCCATTAGAGACTGTTCACCTGAACCGTGACATTTACAGCTTTTGTTGTCTTCTTATCGCTTTACATGATGACAGAGATTTAAACTGATCACAGGGTTTCATTTACAGCTTTTGTTGTCTTCATGATGATTTTCAGCCAAGAATACGAATCACGATCCCAATCACACAGAAATTTAAACTGATCACAGGGTTTCATGTGTCTTGTCTCCTAGTGTCATGTCTTTAAATCCTTACATCGGTTACCTGTCTGTCACAGAATTCATTTTATAAGTCACTGAATAGCTTTGCCCCGTCCTATCTGTCGTACATGATTGAGACATCCGTGCCTGCTCCGTCCCTCAGATCCTTTTAACTCCAACCTGCTGATTGTTCCTGAAGTCAGAACTCAAAGGCACGGAGAGATGTAACGGGGGTCACCTCTCTTCTTGACTATATCGTTAATAATGTCCCCGTTAACACTTTTTATTGCCCTTGATGGTAGTTGTCGTGTGGTGTGATAGAAGTAGACTACAGTTAGACCCCAACGGAAGAAGCACAGACAGCTCCGATGTCGTCGATGATTTATTTTTTTTTAATAAAGTGCAATTTGAACAATGTGTCTCAGTTTTCAACTGTAGCCTAAACTGGTCAGGATGCAACAGATATGAGTCTGATACCAGAAGAAGAAGAATAATGCAACAGTGGGGTTAAGGAAATGTGACACACGGGACACAATCTCTGGCCTCCTGGGTGAAAGTCCTGTGTTGTTTCTCCCATCCACCCCTCCAACCAACCTCCCTATGCGGATTTTCAGGCTTTCATACTACTCTCTACGGTGTAAATTGACACGCAATCGCAAGGTAATGTAAGTCAATGGAGGCCAAACAGCGTTGATAAACAGTTTATTAGTAGGTCAGAAATGTGCAAATAGATGGAGTTGGCAGGTGCGGGAGGGAGGGGAAAGAGTCCAGGGGTGTCATTTATAAAAATGTGCGTAGGATCCTTACTAAAAGTGTACGTACTCCCAAAAGCCAAAAATGGCGTGCGCCAAAACAAATTCTGATTTATAAAACCGTGCGCACGCACATCTGTAAGCAATGTTCCCTTTATAAATCACAGATTACCCAAAAGTGTGCTTACGTGAATCAGCCTCTTATCCTGCCCTGTACATGCCCATTTTTAACCATAAATAGTCAATGCAAAGCACCTCATGAATGCTGATCAGTATGTTCATGACCCTGGCAATTGTTCTTTCGTTACACCGAATCATGATGTCTGGCGGAGAAAAAGCAAAAAACTTCTCAGACGTTCAGGAATTGCTGCAAATTAAATTATAATTTCAGCCTGTCCTAGTGTAGGGAAACCTGATCTATAGACTACATATATTAATAATAATACGTCCAAAACAGCAGGCATTACGGCACTTGGGGACAGCTTTGATATACCAGACGTATATGATAAGATTTAACAGAACTATATATTATATACTAACAAGCCTTAGTGATAAAGTTGAAGATTATATATAATATGTATAAAAAAAAAAAAAAAAAAAAAAAAACACTTAGCTGTCTGCCATTTCCTTCTGGAAACAGCCGGTTTCCCCCAGAGTGGCGAGTACCTGTATTTGGACCGGGATGGCACGGTTCCGGCGCTTTTCCCTCTCCACTGGACCCAATTCAGTACATATATCCAAGAGCACAGCTTTAGGGAATCTAAATCGGCATATTAGACAGTCTCTTTCCCTCCTGATTCTTCCATTGGGGGTTAGTCCTCCTGCAGGGCCAGCAGTGCCGTCATGCAGCATTACACACAGGTTAACTGCAGTATTTATATGTTTACAACAATTTGTGATTGTTAAGACCTTGCCAAAATCACAGCATTAACTAGTGGTATCCCCCACCCCGAGATACAATTTGAAAACGAAAGAAAGTCTAATAGGCAAACACACATTTCTTCATGCAGGTTTTGTCACAAACAGTTTTAAAGTTCGGATTGATAACAAGGACATTAAGTGTAACGATTGCACGAGAGCTTAACGGCTGTATTTCCAGACTTTGACATTTGATGATACAGTGGGGCAAAAAAGTATTTAGTCAGCCACCAATTGTGCAAGTTCTCCCACTTAAAAAGATGAGAGAGGCCTGTAATTTTCATCATAGGTACACTTCAACTATGAGAGACAAAATGAGAAAAAAAATCCAGAAAATCACATTGTAGGATTTTTAATGAATTTATTGGTAAATTCTTTGGTAAAATAAGTATTTGGTCACTTACAAACAAGCAAGATTTCTGGCTCTCACAGACCTGTAACTTCTTCTTTAAGAGGCTCATCTGTCCTCCACTCGTTACCTGTATTACTGGCACCTGTTTTAACTTGTTATCAGTATAAAAGACACCTGTCCACAACCTCAAACAGTCACACTCCAAACTCCACTATGGCCAAGACCAAAGAGCTGTCAAAGGACACAAAATTGTAGACCTGCACCAGGCTGGGAAGACTGAATCTGCAATAGGTAAGCAGCTTGGTGTGAAGAAATCAACTGTGGGAGCAATTATAAGAAAATGGAAGACATACAAGACCACTGATAATCTCCCTCGATCCAGGGCTCCACACAAGATCTCACCCCGTGGGGTCAAAATGATCACAAGAACGGTGAGCAAAATCCCAGATCCACACGGGGGGGACCTAGTGAATGACCTGCAGAGAGCTGGGACCAAAGTAACAAAGGCTACCATCAGTATCACACTACGCCGCCAAGGACTCAAATCATGCAGTGCCAGACGTGTCCCCCTGCTTAAGCCAGTACATGTCCAGGCCCGTCTGAGGTTTGCTGGAGAACATTTGGATGATCCAGAAGAGGATTGGGAGAATGTCATATGGTCAGATGAAACCAAAATAGAACTTTTTGGTAAAAACTCAACTCGTCGTGTTTGGAGGAGAAAGAATGCTGAGTTGCATCCAAAGAACACCATACCTACTGTGAAGCATGGGGGTGGAAACATCATGCTTTGGGGCTGTTTTTCTGCTAAGGGACCAGGTCGACTGATCCGTGTAAAGGAAAGAATGAATGGGGCCATGTATCGTGAGATTTTGAGTGAAAACCTCCTTCCATCAGCAAGGGCACTGAAGATGAAACGTGGCTGGGTCTTTCAGCATAACAATGATCCCAAACACACCGCCCGGGCAACGAAAGAGTGGCTTTGTCAACACACATTTGACAATAAATCATTATCAAGAGAATACATTTTGGTATACACATTGGAAATGAAAGATGAACATGTTTTTCAATAATGATTGATCCAACACCAAAGATTCTTTTGTACCTTAAAATAATGTTTCCAAAATCGTTTCAGTGGTTCATCAACTCCTAACAGGATGAACGGCACTCCTGCATTTGCTTTGCGGTCCTCTATTGGCTATGACCGCACTATGCATGTTTGCCAGATCGGATAGCGGATCTGTAGTTCGAATGAGACTGAGGATGATAATGGTAACAGTAATGGACAATTCCGCTTCCAACCTGTAGGGGGACCGAAGAGGAAAAGTGCTTTGGTGCCTACTGTAAAGGTGCTGTTGATAAGTAGCTAATGCTAATGCTTGGTCTATAACGTTAGCTAATTCTTGGTGAGTAACATAAGATTACGACATTGTTCAACACGCTCAGTTATTTTTTTTTTTTATGATTGTTTTGACCACGGTTAACAACTCTGGGCTAACCCACGAATTAATCATTAGCGTTAACTGTATAGATAGACGACTAATCTAATGGGAATTTAGCCAGCTAGCACACCCCTGTCTGTCTGCCTTACTCTCTTGGCGCTGCAAGGCTTCAGTCGGGATGAGAGCTGACAACAGCCCCGGCCCGGGGACACATCCACAGTCAACCCCCAGCCAGCTAGCAGTCACCCACTATCATTACAGCAATCCAAACCCGGTCAGCACTTAACTGACTTAACTGACGCTAACGGCAGTTTACTGAACTGTCGGGAAACAGACCCAGACACCCTAGTCAGAACAGCAGCCATTCGTAATGTTACACCTCACCACCTTACCGATAGTAATTTAAAGATGTGGTAGCATTGGATTTGGACGGGAAGGATAACTCTGCGAGTTGGAAGGGGTGTGTTGCGATTCTGCCTTCTCACACACAGGTTCATGGATCTGAGTGTTGCGATTTCGGTTTCATATCGCATATCGTTACAGCCCTAGTAGTTACATTTTTTCGAGAGGTGCACGTCAGGCTACGGCGTAGGGTCCATTGTCTCCACGTACCTATGTACGTAGCTACGCCGTAGATTTTACGCAGAAGTATTGTCAATTAAACATTCTAAATGGATTTTAAATGAATTAACCACTTAAGCCTTTTACGGAATAAAGAAAAAGATAATTTCATGAAATTTTCATATTTGTTAGTAAAGTCTTAACATTTAACAGAATTTTAACATTTTTTATTTGTACCATCCTTTTGTAACCTGGTTGACACCAGACCCTTCTCAGTTGTAACTGAGAATGGGTCTGGGAAAGGCTCATTCACAGCTCATTTCCAAAGGGGCGTCACCAACGGACGCTGCTCAAATGCCTCTGGGCGCAATTGGATAGTCCTTCAACCAATCAGACCAACGATCCGGGTGATGTAGCAGCGACAGTGGCGTCAATGGGTTGCTGCGCTTCGGTGGCCGTCATGTTGAATGTAAACAAAAAGCTGCTTGCCGCTGCTGCGCTATCGTCATCGTGTAAAGCCCGCCTCAAGGGTTGTGATTGGTGTTTTGGGGACATTGGAAATGGGTTTGAATGGGCTCTTCGCCAGACTGACTTGCAGAGCAAATCTCAAATTTGCAGGAAGTCCGTCAAGGTTTACTCAGGCTAATCCTTTTGTATCTTATACTTTTAATTTTTTCAAACTCAAAATGAAATATTATTTTAGCACAAACCCCTTATAACACAAAATCAATTAAGTCAATGCTGCAATGTGTTCTTTAACCAATCTACACAGCAGTTAAACATAGATCGAACATATTAAGCAGCATTTCAAACACCATGAAAGTAAATAAAACATTTCACTGACCATTTGTTATGGTTTTGGTGTTTTGTCTTGTCTTTTGTAGACTGTTTTCTGTCATGTCTTGTCTCCTTGTAATTTTGTGATTTTTGGTCTTGTCTTGTTTTATGTTCTGTTTCCTGTTTTATTTTGATAGTCTGGTTTTCTGTCTTGTCGTGTCTAGTTTTACTCCCTGTGTTTTTCCGCTCTTGTGATTGCCTGATGTTTTCCACGTGTTTCCCAGCCCTTGTGTCACCTGCCTCTTGTTACCTCGTTACCCTCTGTATTTAGTCTTTGTGTTCCCCTGGTCCTGTGTCAGATCATTGTATGTACGTGTGTGTTTGCGCCTGTCGTGTTTCTCCGTGTGTGTTTGCGCCTGTCGTGTTTCTCCGTGTCAGCTATTCTCTGGACTCCCTTGGTTATTTTTGTGTTTTGGTTTAATAAATCCTCAACTTCTACTTTCTCCTGCCTGCCAGCTCTCTGCCTTTGGGTCCTCAACTTCCCGGTACTTAAAAACCATTGGCGTCTTTGGACTGAACCTAGGGATAGCTGACTCAAAACTGACGTTCCGAAGCTTTGTTGAGATCCCAAAGCGCAGATGTTTCGAAACACTGATCCGAAGCGTGATTCAAAACACCCACGTCACGTGACTACGGCTAAATGAAGCTTCGGAGTGTTTCACAAGTGTTTCGACAGGTGGCATGGTCCGCCGAATCAGCGTTTGATTGACAGGATCTGGAGCAGACCACACAATCGCACATGTGTATAAAAGTGAAGTCAACGCATCTTGACCTCGTGGGTTTTTGTGAGAGGAGTTTGATTTTGAGATAGCGTATTTTTGGTGATATAGTGGCATTTATAGTGCGATTTGTTTAGTTATATTTAGGTTTACATTTAAATGTAAGCCATTGACTGATAGAGACAGACAGATTATATAGATAGATAGATAAAAATGGAGGCTCCACAGAAGAGATGCCGTACGTCTGTGGTGTGGGAGCATTTCAGTTTGGAAACCCCAAATAAAGTAAGATGTATGTATTGTGATCGGCAGCTAGCCTACTGCAACAATACATCATCCATGATGCGCCATTTGAGGAGCACTCATCCTGCCATTTTGCAGGGTGCAGAGGATGGTAGCATTCCCCCTGTACCTAGGCCTGCTAGTGACACTGCTGGGCCACCTAAGCAAGGTATGCATTGTTTGAAATATAATTGAAATATAATAACAAACTGTTGGGACACTGTTTAGAAAGTCCATAGGCCTGTGTCAACCTAAGCCCTACAACCTAACGTCCCAATCACAACTGCCAATCATGTTAAAAAACAGCTTCACTGTGAATATAATATATGTTGTCAATATAATATTTTGTGAATATACATTTTATAGGTCTACATTTGAGTACCCAATCTACAGCCAGTGAAGACATCATTTTGGTTTTCCTAATTGTTGTAGTTCTACATTCCATTTTATCTTTCTCTGCACACTGAGCATAAACGTTCATAACATAACTTTGTTTAGGAAGGTTTCCAAATAATAAACCAGTAGGCTACTTTTAATAGCTGTGCACTATTTGAAGCTGTATTTTTTCAATGAATTTTTCTGGAAGTATGTTTTATCTTGTCTTTTAAAAGGCAGACAGAGGGAATTGGATGAGGCTTTTCTAAACATGGTGGTGAAGGATCTGCAGCCCTTCACCATCGGGGAGGATGAGGGTTTCATGGCCTTTGTGAACAAGCTTGATCCAAGCTATGTCCTCCCATCCCGGAAGGTGCTTAAAAAAATGGTCAGCGAAAGGAGGAGAAGACAATGGAGGACCTACAAAAGGCTGAATTTGTTAGCCTTACGACTGACATGTGGTCCTCCATTAATATGGATGGATATCTTGGTGTAACTTGCCATTACATAACACCACAGGCAAAAATGGCAACTGTTGTACTGGGTGTAAGGAGGTTTTACCAAACCCACACAGCCCAGCATCTCATGGAGGCTAAAGCCTCTTAATGGCTGAGTGGGGAATAACCTCCAAAGTTCAGTGCATGGTGACTGACAATGCATCCAACATGATCCTAAGCGCCCAGCTACTCCACCTTCGCCATGTCCCATGTTTTGCTCATATTTTAAATTTGATTGTGACAAAGGCCCTAGATCATACTCCGGTCATCAATGAAATACGCAAGAAAGCCAGAATGATAGTGGGGTTGTTCAGATCCAGTTGCAAAGCAAAGGACAAGCTTGTGGAGATGCAGGGCTTGATGGCCAGACCAACTCTGAAACTGATACAGGAGGTTGAGACAAGATGGAACAGCACATTTGACGTGCTACAACGCTTGTATGAGCAACGTTAGCCAGTGGGTGCTGCAACCCAGATGATACACAATGCTACAGTGGAAGTGAAGAAATACCTCAACGATGCGTTTTTGCCCAGAACTCATGATCCCCTAACTGACTGGAAAGAGAGAGCAGTAATCTTTCCTCATTTGTATGTCCTTGCTAAAAAATATATTTGCATGCCAGCAACAAGTGTCCCTTGTAAGAGGATTTTTTCAAAGACTGGAGAAATTATCTGTAAAAAAAAGAAGTAGGCTAAGTCCTTCCACAGCAGAGAAATTAATATTTTTGAATAAAAATCTATGAAAAAGTGAGACATTGTGGCTTCCATCCATCCATCCATCTTCGTCCACTTATCCGGTATCGGGTCGCGGGGGTAGCAGCTCCATCAGGGGACCCCAAACTTCCCTTTCCCGAGCAACATTAACCAGCTCCGACTGGGGGATCCCGAGGCGTTCCCAGGCCAGGTTAGAGATATAATCCCTCCACCTTGTCCTGGGTCTTCCCCGAGGCCTCCTCCCAGCTGGACGTGCCTGGAACACCTCCCTAGGGAGGCGCCCAGGGGGCATCCTTACAAGATGCCCGAACCACCTCAACTGGCTCCTTTTAACGCGAAGGAGCAGCGGCTCTACTCTGAGCTCCTCACGGATGACTGAGCTTCTCACCCTATCTCTAAGGGAGACGCCAGCCACCCTCCTGAGGAAACCCATTTCGGCCGCTTGTACCCTGGATCTTGTTCTTTTGGTCATGACCCAGCCTTCATGACCATAGGTGAGGGTAGGAAGGAAAACTGACCGGTAGATTGAGAGCTTTGCCTTCTGGCTCAGCTCTCTTTTCGTCACAACGGTGCGATAAATTGACAGTAATACCGCACCCGCTGCGCCGATTCTCCGGCCAATCTCCCACTCCATTGTCCCCTCACTCGCGAACAAGACCCCAAGGTACTTGAACTCCTTCACTTGGGTTAAGGACTCATTCCCTACCCGGAGAAGGCACTCCATCGGTTTCCTGCTGAGAACCATGGCCTCCGATTTAGAGGTGCTGATCCTCATCCCAGCCGCTTCACACTCGGCCATGAACCGATCCAGTGAGCGCTGAAGGTCACAGGCCGATGATGCCATCAGGACCACATCATCTGCAAAAAGCAGCGATGAGATCCCCATCCCACCAAACTGCAACCCCTCTCCACCCCGACTACGCCTCGATATCCTGTCCATAAATACTACAAACAGGATTGGTGACAAAGCGCAGCCCTGGCGGAGGCCAACTCTCACCTGAAACGAGTCCGACTTACTGCCGAGATCCCGGACACAGCTCTCGCTTTGGTCGTACAAAGATTGGATGGCCCTGAGAAGGGACCCCCTCACCCCATACTCCCGCAGCACCTCCCACAGTATCTCCCGGGGTACCCGGTCATACGCCTTCTCCAGATCCACAAAGCACATGTAGACCGGTTGGGCATACTCCCAGGCTCCCTCCAGGATCCTTGCGAGAGTAAAGAGCTGGTCCGTTGTTCCACGACCAGGACGGAATCCGCATTGTTCCTCTTCAACCTGAGGTTCGACTATCGACCGAGCCCTCTTTTCCAGCACCTTGGAGTAGACTTTACCGGGGAGGCTGAGAAGTGTGATACCCCTGTAATTGGCACACACCCTCTGGTCCCCCTTTTTGAAAAGGGGAACCACCACCCCGGTCTGCCACTCCTTAGGCACCGTCCCAGACTTCCACGCAATGTTGAAGAGGCGTGTCAACCAAGACAACCCCTCCACACCCAGAGCTTTAAGCATTTCCGGACGGATCTCATCAATCCCTGGGGCTTTGCCACTGTGGAGTTGTTTAACTACCTCAGCAACTTCCACCAGTGAAATTGACGACAATCCCCCATCATCCTCCAGCTCTGCCTCTACCATAGAGGGCGTCTTAGTCGGATTTAGGAGTTCCTCAAAGTGCTCCTTCCACCGCCCTATTACCTCCTCAGTTGAGGTCAACAGCGTCCCATCCTTACTGTACACAGCTTGGATGGTTCCCCGCTTCCCCCTCCTGAGGTGGCGAATGGTTTTCCAGAAGCACCTTGGTGCCGACCGAAAGTCCTTCTCCATGTCTTCTCCGAACTTCTCCCACACCCGCTGCTTTGCCTCTTTCATGGCAGAGGCTGCAGCCCTTCGGGCCCTTCGGTACCTTGCAACTGCCTCCGGAGTCCTCCGGGATAACATATCCCGGAAAGACTCCTTCTTCAGTCGGACGGCTTCCCTGACCACCGGTGTCCACCACGGTGTTCGTGGGTTACCGCCCCTTGAGGCACCTAAGACCCTAAGACCACAGCTCTTCGCCGCAGCTTCAGCAATGGAAACTTTGAACATTGTCCACTCGGGTTCAATGCCCCCAGCCTCCACAGGGATGCACGAAAAGCTCCGCCGGAGGTGTGAGTTGAAAGTCTGTCGGACAGGGGCCTCCTCCAGACGTTCCCTGTTTACCCGCACTACCCGTTTGGGCTTACCAGGTCTGTCCAGAGTCTTCCCCCACCCCCTGACCCAACTCACCACCAGATGGTGATCGGTTGACAGCTCCGCCCCTCTCTTCACTCTTCATTATGAGTCCAAAACATACGGCCTCAGATCAGATGAAACAATTATAAAATCGATCATTGACCTTTGGCCTAGGGTGCTCTGGTACCAGGTACACTTATGAGCATCCCTATGTTCGAACATGGTGTTCGTTATAGACAATCCATGACTAGCACAGAAGTCCAACAACAAGCAACCACTCCGGTTTAGATCAGGGAGGCCGTTCCTCCCAATCACGCCTCTCCATGTGTCTCCATCATTGCCCACGTGCGCGCTGAAGTCCCCCAGCAGAACGATGGAGTCTCCCACTGAAGCCCCATACAGGACTCCACTCAAGGTCTCCAAGAAGGCCGAATACTCCGAACTCTTGTTTGGCGCATATGCACAAACAAGAGTCAGAGTTTTCCCTCCCACCAGCCGCAGGTGTAGGGAGGCGACCCTCTCGTCCACCGGGGTAAACTCCAACGTAGCGGCGCTCAACCGGGGGCTTGTGAGTATCCCCACACCCGCCCGGCGCCTCATACCCTGGGCAACTCCGGAGAAGAAAAGAGTCCAACCCCTATCCAGGAGTACGGTTCCAGAACCGAGACTGTGCGTAGAGGTAAGCCCCACCAGATCTAACCGGTAGCGCTCCACCTCCCGCACCAGTTCCGGCTCCTTCCCCCACAGAGAGGTGACATTCCACGTCCCCAGAGCCAGCGTCTGCTGCCCGGGTCTGGTCCGTCGAAGCCCCTGACCTTCACTGCCACCCGTGTGGCAGCGCACCCGACCCCAGCGGTCGCCAACGAGCCCTCTGTCTGGGCCTGGCTCCAGACGGGGGCCCCGGGCTTCCTCCGGGCAGGGTCACTCCATGTCTACCTCGGTTATTCATAGGGTTTGTGAACCATTCTTTGTCTGGCCCCTCACCTGAGACCACTTTGCCTTGGGAGACCCTACCAGGAGCACAAAGCTCCAGACAACACAGCCCTCAGGTTCATAGGGACGCACAAACCTCTCCACCACGATAAGGTGATGGTTCCCGGAGAGGCTTGATTTCTTTTATTAATATTCATTTTTCATTACCAAAATTACATTATGCACAGTGAGGACCCTACAGGTTACAAGCTTCCCATATTAGAAAAATACAATAATGATGATAATGTCAAGGTTGTTTCAGATCAACACCTGCAAGTGACCACTAGTTGTCATCGTTGAGACGGGAGTCGGATCGTTTCGAAGCCTCGACACAATATGGCACAAGCCTCGATCTGCCCACCACTAACTGAACCTATGAGTGAACTTGGAGCGTCTTCTCTCTGAAGTTAGTTTGTCTGAATGACTGAGAACCTCCATGCCTTCACAGGTGCTCCAAATCAGTGACAATGACTGATCAGGTGACAAGCAACTGGTTTGCTGCTGCTGGTGCATTCTGGGAAGTGTAGTTCTTTGAGACTAATTCCTGAGATTCAGCTCAACAAATCATGCTTAAGAGTGATTCTTAGCTTTAAGACATTTAATAACTTGCTTTTATACTTACGTTTGGAAGTAGGAGTACATTTCGTGAATTCTCAGCAATTAAGACTAAAATGGCGCTTTGAGAAGCTGGATTAATACATCCTGGACAGTTTTTGGTTTTATAACCAAAACCAAAGTGCAAATTGGTCTGATAACATTTTGCCTGCTTTCCAAACTCTTGGTTTGTGTCACAAATACATCAAAGATGTTGGAATTGGCCAATATGTATGTTGTTTTTAAGCCAAATAGGATGAAAGCTGTCTGCTTTTAGCACAGTGTCTTTGTCTGTCACCTTTCTATATACTGTAGTGTGGAGCTGGCCATACATTTCTACGTATTACATATCTGGGATTTTGTTACCTTGTTGAGTGATGTAGGCATCTTGCGATGCTGCTAGAGCTGAGGTTTGCAGGTGTTGCCATGGTTACACGTCTCTATCAGGCAAAGGAGGCTCTCAGGAAGTGACTTTAACATTACAGCTCAGTCATCCGAAAAGATACACACTGTTTATTTACACAAAATGATGTTCAACGATAGAATACATGTTTAGTATGCACTACATACACTACATATTTTCCACACAGCCTGACTCTGTTTAAACTTTTTATGGGGGAATTTGAATTTAATTACTGTACCTTGTTAATGAAATGTGCTACATACTGTCAATAAAGTTGCCTTGCCTTACAGTATGTTATGAGAATTAGTAGACTGATCAGAGAAGATTTAAGATTTAGTCAGTGTTTTTATAATAAACAGGTTCTCCAACACAAACCATGAATTGCTAAATATGTTTATTGGAAAGTTACAGATAGCAGAAGAAGCAAAAATAAGTCAGTCATACATTTGTCAGTTCAACTTCAAGTTCTGGTGATTTTTGGGGGCAAATTTGCCCACAAAGGAACTGAAACAAACTTTATTATAGAAATCTCACAGGTTGATTAAAATGAAAAACTGTGACATGTCCCACAATGTTTGAGCTGAAACCACGAGGATCAAAGGTCACGTTGAAGGTAGAAGAAATGATTGTTGGTGTGATCTTTAGCAGCAGGTGGAAAACATGTCAGCTGCTCATTTACACTCGTCAAAGAAGTTCTTGGTGCCAATTTGGCACAGACGAGAGGCGGACTTCAAAAACAACCTATTGTGACGAAGAAAAAGTGAAACAATTAAAACAACAGTAATTAATTTGTCAGTAAGCAGCACACGGTTCCATACGCATTTTTGTGTATATCTACGCTGTATACAGCTTTCTACAAGTTGGCTTTAGTAAAAGAAGAAAGCGACGGTTGAGTTTAGAGACGCGGGACGCGATCCCTGGTCTCCTGGGTGAAAGTCCTGTGTTTGACCCATCCTCCACCCCGACCAACTTCCCTACGCGGATTTTCAGCCTTTCATACTACTCGCTGCGTGTAAATTCACACACAATCGCAAGGTTCTTCTTGAGATCAGTCTGGAATTTCTATACAATATAATCTTCATTGTGACTTCACATGATCTGTATATAAACACTGTATTCAGCAATACAGTTAACTCTGATTTCATGTATTTTATGTACCATCTTAAATCCTTATTGTTAAAATAATGTTTCAATGTGAATTTAATACGCCAGGCTGAACACCACGTGTGCCACTCCACTTTGTTTACGTTTTTTAAACGCTTTCAACGCTATGAATTAGCTCCATTTGGCATTTTTGCCCCTAAATGTGAGGATATAGCCCTGTATGTACTGACCAGCTATAACTTTGGTGGCAATTGTGTAAGTCGTGGCTGCTAAATGCTACCAGAGATGGCTGGTTTAATATCTGCATAGAAAAGAATTCAACTTTGACACATAAACACAAATATTACATACCTAAGAAGGATATATATATGTGTGTGTGTGTGTGTGTGTGTAAATGTATGTATGTATGTATATGCTGTAAATACACCTCCCATTGCTTATAAAATAACTTATTACACTATCCATCTATAGCAGTATCATTTTAACTTTGCTGTACAGAAACTTGCCTCCACTGATCAGTCTTCACAAAGCAAGCGATGTCATCCATAATGTTGTCATCAGTGAAGGCTTCAGGAGGAAAAAGAACAGTTTTTAAAATGCAAAATATCTCATTTAAATGATCATCATGTCTGTATGTGTCGGCTTCAAAGACTCACCATCACAGGTTGTGTTGCACTTGTTTTTGGAGGAGCGATAACCAGAATTACAGAAGGTCTCGTCAGATAGCTGGAAGAGCCCGTAGAGGCCGAGAGACGACTGCTCGCTCTCCTCACTGGATTGGTTCTCGATGGATCGCTTCTTACGTTTTCCACCTTCCTCAGCCTCATCTTCATCCTTCTCATCACTGTCTTCATCCTTGTCTTCATCCTTGTCATCACTGTCTTCATCCTCATCGGATATGCTGCTCGCCGCCTTGCTGCTCTCCTCGCTGCTCTCCTCGCTGCTCTCCTCGCTGCTCTTCTTGCTGCTCTCCTCGCTGCTCTTCTTGCTGCTCTCCTCGCTGCTCTTCTTGCTGCTGTCCTCGCTGCTCTCCTCGCTGCTCTTCTTGCTGCTCTCCTCGCTGCTCTTCTCGCTGCTCTCCTCGCTGCTCTTCTTGCTGCTCTCCTCGCTGCTCTTCTCGCTGCTCTCCTCGTTGCTCGCCTCCTTGCTGCTCGCCTCGCTGCTCTCCTTGCTGCTCTCCTTGCCGACAGTCTCTTCAGACATCTTGAAGATCCCATAAAGGCCGAGAGACAAACTGCTGCTCTTCTTACTGGATCGCTCCTCACTGGGGTCCATCTCTGCCGAGTCAGACTCCTCGCCGGTCACGTCACGCTTTCTTCTGTTTATGACTAGGGTTGAATTTGTGGCATCTGTTGGGATTGGTTGGGTCGTAGTTGTTGGCGTGGCTGTGGTTGTAGTTGTGCGTTTGCCGAACACCTTGACCAGGTTGGTGTTGAGACGGGACCGGCTGTTCACTTCACAGATAACTACAACAAACAAGCCATGCACGCAGATGGAGGGAAGCAAAGAAGAAAAAGAAGAGAAGTTCAATACCGTAAAAAAGTGATAGTCAATAAGTGGAATATTGTCTTTGTAGTTGTTTTGTGTCTCGTTGTGGTCGCTCTGTCTCTCTTGTTGGTAGGTTTGTGTCTCTTTGTTTCTCCTCACCTATTGCCAGGTATTCCTCCTTGAACTTTTGAAGCTGTGTGGGCAGCGTGATCGCCTGCTCCAGCTTTTCTTTCAGCTCACATTTGGAGACGGTCCGGCCTTCCGACAGGCTGGGCACCAGAACGGCCACCGCCAATACCACCAGCAACCCAAACTTCATGTCAACGGTTTCTGTGGGAAAGAAACATCATCAGGGTTAGAGGAGGACGGGGGTTAGGTGAGTCACCCGGTGTACAGTGTACCTCAACCAATACAAACAAGTGTTTTTTGCAGGGGTGAAGCCAGACGTTGTAAATATTCAAAGCTCAGCCCAAACCTAGTGAGGGTCCGGGGCAATGCTCCATAAACGGCAGACGTGTCCACTATTTTTCAAGTCATTTGATAACAAAATGCCTAAAAATCTGCATCATTTGCGAAAAAACACGATAGTTGCCAAGAAATAAAATCATCCAGAGCCTACATCCTCTTTTGTATCTAACTGTTCTCCAACTGTCTTCATTATTCTGAAACCAGAACACAATTAATGTTGTGGATTTTCTCTCCTGCCACCTAAAAAGTGTAAACATGTGTGTGTCTATTACAAAGTTTCCACTAATTGCAATGAATAGCTATCTAAATAATGGTAGATACTAGTTTTCAATAACCATTAACAAGGTTATTATGATTATCAGTTGCAACTTTATAATAGCTATCCAAATAATGCATAGGTTATTCAACAGTAAATGTATTATAATAGATACTTTATGATGTTTTCAACAATAAACTGTTAAAATAACAAATGATAACATTACTAATAATTAGTTTAGCCTGTGTTACGATGTAACATTTATTTGGAGTGAGAGAGATATATTATGGCCTTGATAATATTGCTGTTGCTGTGTTTATTAATGCATAGCTGATAGAGTGCAGATTGTTTCATATTACTTGTGCATGTTCATATTCAGGTTGTGTTGGGGCAGTTTGCCAGCAACGTGCAATCACCAAGAAACAAAATCATCATAAAATAAAACTTTTCATACAATATAACAAAAACAGCACTAACAATATGGCAATACAAACAATTATAACAAATAAAAGATGTTTCTTACGGTTCGAACGTTGTTCCAAGTAGAGTATAAACTTTCTTTGTTGATGGAAGTTTGCAGCTCTGTGTCTTCAGACAGAAAAATCAGAGTTTATATATCATGACTTCAAGCGGCGGTCCGCCCTGTTTTATGAGTTATAATGGCTCGTTTAATCAAAAGCTCCGAAAAAAAAGTCATTGTGACGCAACACAGTTTCTGTGTCCATTGTGAAAACATGGGAGTACATTTTATTTTGACCCCACAGTGCCATTAGAGACTGTTCACCTGAACCGTGACATTTACAGCTTTTGTTGTCTTCATGATGATTTTCAGCCAAGAATACGAATAGCTTTGCCCCGTCCTATCTGTCGTACATGATTGAGACATCCGTGCCTGCTCCGTCCCTCAGATCCTTTTAACTCCAACCTGCTGATTGTTCCTGAAGTCAGAACTCAAAGGCACGGAGAGATGTAACGGAGGTCACCTCTCTTCTTGACTATATCGTTAATAATGTCCCCGTTAACACTTTGTATTGCCCTTGATGGTAGTTGTCGTGTGGTGTGATAGAAGTAGACTAACGTATGACAGTTAGACTCCAACGGAAGAAGCACAGACAGCTCCGATATCGTTGATGATTTTTTTTTTTTAATAAAGTGCAATTTGAACAATGTGTCTCAGTTTTCAACTGTAGCCTAAACTGGTCAGGATGCAACAGATATGAGTCTAATACCAGAAGAAGAAGAATAATGCAACAGTTTGGTTTAGGACACCTGACACACAGGACACAATCTCTGGTCTCCTGGGTGAAAGTCCTGTGTTGTTTCTCCCATCCACCCCTCCAACCAGCCTCCCTATGCGGATTTTCAGGCTTTCATACTACTCTCTACGGTGTAAATTGACACGCAATCGCAAGGTAATGTAAGTCAATGGAGGCCAAATAGCATTGATAAACAGTTTATTAGTAGGTCAGAAATGTGCAAATAGACGGAGTTGGCAGGTGCGGGAGGGAGGGGAAAGAGTCCAGGGGTGTCATTTATAAAAATGTGCGTAGGATTCTTACTAAAAGTGTACGTACTCCCAAAAGCCAAAAATGGCGTGCGCCAAAAAAAATTCTGATTTATAAAACCGTGCGCACGCACATCTGTAAACAATGTTCCCTTTATAAATCACAGATTACCCAAAAGTGTGCGTACGTGAATCAGCCTCTTACCCCACCCTGTACATGCCCATTTTTAACCATAAATAGTCAATGCAAAGCAACTCATGAATGCTGATCAGTATGTTCATGACCCTGGCAATTGTTCTTTCGTTACACCGAATCATGATGACTGGCGGAGAAAAAGCAAAAAACTTCTCAGACGTTCAGGAATTGCTGCAAATTAAATTATAATTTCAGCCTGTTCTAGTGTAGGGAAACCTGATCTATAGACTACATATATTAATAATAATACGTCCAAAACGGCAGGCATTACGGCACTTGGGGACAGCTTTGATATACCAGACGTATATGATAAGATTTAACAGAACTATATATTATATACTAACAAGCCTTAGTGATAAAGTTGAAGATTATATATAATATGTATATAAAAAAAAAAAAAAAAAACACTTAGCTGTCTGCCATTTCCTTCTGGAAACAGCCGGTTTACCCCAGAGTGGCGAGTACCTGTATTTGGACCGGGATGGCACGGTTCCGGCGCTTTTCCCTCTCCACTGGACCCAATTCAGTACATATATCCAAGAGCACAGCTTTAGGGAATCTAAATCGGCATATTAGACAGTCTCTTTCCCTCCTGATTCTTCCATTGGGGGTTAGTCCTCCTGCAGGGCCAGCAGTGCCGTCATGCAGCATTACACACAGGTTAACTGCAGTATTTATATGTTTACAACAATTTGTGATTGTTAAGACCTTGCCAAAATCACAGCATTAACTAGTGGTATCCCCCACCCCGAGATACAATTTGAAAACGAAAGAAAGTCTAATAGGCAAACACACATTTCTTCATGCAGGTTTTGTCACGAACAGTTTTAAAGTTCGGACATAACAAGGACATTAAGTGTAACGATTGCACGAGAGCTTAACGGCTGTATTTCCAGACTTTGACATTTGATGATACAGTGGGGCAAAAAAGTATTTAGTCAGCACCAATTGTACAAGTTCTCCCACTTAAAAAGATGAGAGAGGCCTGTAATCTTCATCATAGGTCCACTTCAACTATGAGAGACAAAATGAGAAAAAAAATCCAGAAAATCACATTGTAGGATTTTTAATGAATTTATTGGTAAATTCTTTGGTAAAATAAGTATTTGGTCACTTACAAACAAGCAAGATTTCTGGCTCTCACAGACCTGTAACTTCTTCTTTAAGAGGCTCATCTGTCCTCCACTCGTTACCTGTATTAATGGCACCTGTTTGAACTTGTTATCAGTATAAAAGACACCTGTCCACAACCTCAAACAGTCACACTCCAAACTCCACTATGGCCAAGACCAAAGAGCTGTCAAAGGACACCAGAAACAAAATTGTAGACCTGCACCAGGCTGGGAAGACTGAATCTGAAATAGGTAAGCAGATTGGTGTGAAGAAATCAACTGTGGGAGCAATTATAAGAAAATGGAAGACATACAAGACCACTGATAATCTCCCTCGATCCAGGGCTCCACACAAGATCTCACCCCGTGGGGTCAAAATGATCACAAGAACGGTGAGCAAAATCCCAGAACCACACGGGGGGACCTAGGGAATGACCTGCAGAGAGCTGGGACCAAAGTAACAAAGGCTACCATCAGTATCACACTACGCCGCCAGGGACTCAAATCCTGCAGTGCCAGACGTGTCCCCCTGCTTAAGCCAGTACATGTCCAGGCCCGTCTGAGGTTTGCTGGAGAACATTTGGATGATCCAGAAGAGGATTGGGAGAATGTCATATGGTCAGATGAAACCAAAATAGAACTTTTTGGTAAAAACTCAACTCGTCGTGTTTGGAGGAGAAAGCATGCTGAGTTGCATCCAAAGAACACCATACCTACTGTGAAGCATGGGGGTGGAAACATCATGCTTTGGGGCTGTTTTTCTGCAAAGGGACCAGGACGACTGATCCGTGTAAAGGAAAGAATGAATGGGGCCATGTATCGTGAGATTTTGAGTGAAAACCTCCTTCCATCAGCGAGGGCATTGAAGATGAAACGTGGCTGGGTCTTTCAGCATGACAATGATCCCAAACACACCGCCCGGGCAACGAAAGAGTGGCTTTGTAAGAAGCATTTCAAGGTCCTGGAGTGGCCTAGCCAGTCTCCAGATCTCAACTCCATAGAAAATCTTTGGAGGGAGTTGAAAGTCTGTGTTGCCCAGCAACAGCCCCAAAACATCACTGCTCTAGAGGAGATCTGCATGGAGGAATGGGCCAAAATACCAGCAACAGTGTGTGAAAACCTTGTGAAGACTTACAGAAAACGTTTGACCTCTGTCATTGCCAACAAAGGGTATATAACAAAGTATTGAGATGAACTTTTGTTATTGACCAAATACTTATTTTCCACCATAATCTACCAATAAATTCATTAAAAATCCTACAATGTGATTTTCTGGATTTTCTTTTTCTCATTTTGTCTCTCATAGTTGAAGTGTACCTATGATGAAAATTACAGGCCTCTCTCATCTTTTTAAGTGGGAGAACTTGCACAATTGGTGGCTGACTAAATACTTTCTTGCCCCACTGTATATGCACAGTTTTAAAGACAGATAATTAGTTATTTACACTGTGTTCTGCAGTTATCTAATGCTAGGGTATTTGATGCTATCCTGTATTCAATGCAGTTGGGCCATCTCCTCCTCCTGCGCGCTGTAGCGGACAATGTGACGGTGAGACAGCACCGATTTAAATATTAAGAACACATTTTTATATTTATGGAACAAGTATCACTCAGTACAAGCGCAAATAACACTGCTGGATTTAATCTTCATGATAACGTTGATGATATGGAGTGAAGAAATGTGCGTGAGACATACTTGAAAATATTACGAGTAATTGTTATTCTGACATTTACTTTCTGCAGTCTGACTTCAGTTCACTACCTCACCATCTGCATCGCCAATTCCTATTTTTTCTCCAAAATGTGCATACACATGGGTTAGAGTTTACGTGGAGGACTGCACATTCTCCTGTCAAGTTTGTTTTTTTATAAATCACAACCTTTGCGTGGGAAGTGGCGTACGCACATTTTCCGCCCTGTTTTGTGCGTATGCCACGTTTATAAATGCTACCCTAGGTGGGTTCCGGTACGGAAAACAACTGGTTGATGGTCTTGAATGGTCTTTATCCAAACAATGGTGAACTGGATGGTCCGAGATCTTAGATTCCTCGACTAAGATTGAGAGGCAAACACTCAGGAAAGAGCAATAGGCTGGTATCAAACACGATATATACTGGTAGCGGGTAACATACACAGAGTACAACATAACGATCCGGCGGGGACTGGATGTGTGGCTGTTCCTTAAGTATTGCCTTGACAAGCAGATGAGGTACAGGTAGGGAGAAAGAAATTAGCGCAGGTGTTTGGAGGACCAGGTCAGGCACGCCCCCAAACGACTGCCAGGGGAGGGACAGAGAAAGACGCACAAACAGAACACACAGCAAGCATACTACAGATGAAGACAAACAAACACAATCCCTCACATACAAGTGTCATGGCCGGGTATTTGTGACAGCATCTCAGTCATAATTTAAGTGAAGGACTATATCTTAAGTGTTAGTTTTAGAGATGAACACTTTGCTGTGCCACAAACGGGACCAATCACTGAATAGATTTCCTCATTTAAGAATATTCTCAGATAATTTCACATTGAATTATGGTGAAATTTTTAAGAGGAGTTTACATTCAACACATTTGACAATAAATCATTATCAAGAGAATACATTTTGGTATACACATCGGAAATGAAAGATGAACACGTTTTTCAATAATGATCGATCCAACACCAAAGATTATTTTGTACCTTAAAATAATGTTTCCAAAATCGTTTCAGTGGTTCATCAACTCCTAACAGGATGAACGGCACTCCTGCATTTGCTTTGTGGTCCTCTATTGGCTATGACCGCACTATGCATGTTTGCCAGATCGGATAGCGGATCTGTAGTTCGAATGAGACTGAGGATGATAATGGTAACAGTAATGGACAATTCCGCTTCCAACCTGTAGGGGGACCAAAGAGGAAAAGTGCTTTGGTGCCTACTGTAAAGGTGCTGTTGATAAGTAGCTAATGCTAATGCTTGGTCTATAACGTTAGCTAATTCTTGGTGGGTAACATAAGATTACGACATTGTTCAACACGCTCAGTTATTTATTTATTTTTAATGATTATTTTGACCACGGTTAACAACTCTGGGCTAACCCACGAATTAATCATTAGCGTTAACTGTATAGATAGACTACTAATCTAATGGTAATTTAGCCAGCTAGCACACCCCTGTCTGTCTGCCTTACTCTCTTGGCGCTGCAAGGCTTCAGTCAGGATGAGAGCTGACAACAGCCCCGGCCCGGGGACACATCCACAGTCAGCCCCCAGCCAGCTAGCAGTCACCCACTATCATTACAGCAATGCTGCTAGCCAGCTGGGGAGCAGGAGAGCTGCTAGCCAGCCGGGGATCAGGGGGGCTGCTAGCCAGCCAGAGATAAGGGGGGCTGTTAGCCAGCCGGTGATAAGGGGGGCTGCTAGACAGCCGGGGATCTGGGGGGCTGTTAGCCAGTCGGGGATCTGGGACACAGGACAACCTGGGAACACCAGAAAACACTGGAACACTAGGAAACCCAGGAACACTAGAAAACTCAGAAACCCTGGAAAACTCAGGGGGGGGGGGACATTAGAAAACTAAGGGACACTATAAAGCTTGACACTAGGCAGTGCTGGGACACTGGGCAACCCAGAGACACTGGGTGGTGCTGGGACACTAGGGAGCTCGGGGACACTAGGGAGCTCGGGGACACTAGGGAGGCTGCTAGCTAGCAGGGGCTCAGGGAGGCTGCTAGCTAGCAGGGGCTCAGGGAGGCTGCTAGCTAGCCCAGGGTCAGGAGAGCTTAATGTAGGCCCAGGGTCAGGAGAGCTGCACGTCGGCCCAGGGTCAGGAGAGCTGCACGTCGGCCCAGGGTCAGGAGAGCTGCACGTCGGCCCAGGGTCAGGAGAGCTGCACGTCGGCCCAAGGAACGGAAGACCACACTCCTTTGCAGTGCCCTGCCAGCGAGCCTCCAGGATGAATTTGGCCAGAGCGGGATTCTTCTCATGTACACCCCAAAAAAATCCCAGCAAAAGCACACCATCAGTGTCCATAGGGTGAAAAAAAGGCTCAAATTTCCACACTGCTGGGTCCATGATGGTTGGATCGTTCTGTTACACTGGAGGGAATTAAAGGACCCAAATGCAGGGAGAGGCAGGCAGGCAGGAGAAAGGTTTGCGCTCAAGGATTTATTGAACAAAAAACGGCAGCACAGAGGCACAGAGACAAAAACCACAGGAAAAACTCACTACAACAAAAGAACGCAGGGAAAATTCCAAACACAAGGGAACAAAAACACGAAAACACAAACTGACCAGACGAAGATACAAAACGAGAAGACAAGAGACAAGGGAAACACAAGGGCTAAATACACTGGGTAATGAGGTAACATGGGGCAGATGACACAGCAGGTGAAACACATTAGGAGAGACAGTAATCAAACAAAGGCGGGAAAACACGGGAAAACACAGTAGTAAACAAGACAAGACAGAAAACAGGACTATCAAAATAAAACAGGAAACAGAACATGAACAGGGAAATGCACAACAAAATATATACAGACAACAATACACCACACCGGATACATTTACAAGACAGGGAACAGAAACCTACAGAAAAAACATACAACAGGAAACATACAGTAAACTACAAGCAGGCAACAGAAATAAAACAAAATACATAGCAAAATTCTGAAACCATAACATTAAAGCACCTGAAACATAATAAGGTTATGAGGCTTATTCTGAACCTCCCCATAATATCTCATTTTGACACTTCTCATTTTGAGACTATTCACCTGTGCATGGTACATAGGACTGTGCATGGGGCTGTCCCCAAATATTTAATCAATTATTTTAACAGAGTGAGAGATGTTCACAGCTACTCCACCAGTGGCAGCTCTACTGATTTTGTACCTCCTAGAGTTAAGGGTAATTTAGGTAAGGAGTCCTTTTTGTATGTAGCAACATGCCTGTGGAACAGGTTGCCAGGAAATCTATAGATGGTCAGAAGTTTAGGAGGATTTAAGCAGGCACTCAAAAAATGGCTCAGATGCCAATCTTAGTATTTTTATAGTATTTATTTTTATTACTGTATTGTCTTGATGGATCTATTTAATATATGTATGGATGTGATGACTGATGCTTGATCTGCTGCCACTTGCTCATAATGGAAATAAGCCCCAGGGCTTGATTGTGTTATCCTGACTTTGTTTTTGTTTTTTTATGTATGAAGTAAAGCTGTATCATATCTTATAACAAAAGGGTCAAATAAAATCAATCAATCATCTTTAAATCCTTACATCGGTTTTAAAATTCTTTCATTTGTTTATAAATCACTGAATAGCTTTGCCCCGTCCTATCTGTCGGACATGGTTGAGACATCCGTGCCTGCTCCGTCCCTCAGATCCTTTTAACTCCAACCTGCTGATTGTTCCTGAGGTCAGAACTCAAAGGCACGGAGAGATGTAACGGGGGTTCACTTCTCGTCATGACTATATCGTTAATAATGTCCCCGTTAACACTTTTTATTCCCCTTGATGGTAGTCGTCGTGTGGTGTGATAGAAGTAGACTAACGTATGACAGTTAGACCCCAACGGAAGAAGCACAGACAGCTCCGATATCGTTGATGATTTTTTTATGAAGTGCAATTTCAACAATGTGTCTCAGTTTTCAACTGTAGCCTAAACTGGTCAGGATGCAACAGATATGAGTCTAATACCAGCGTTGAATATTACACTGAAAGATGAACACACCAAGCACACTGTCTTTACAGTGGTAGGAATTAGTAGACTGATCAGAGAAGATTTAAGATTTAGTCAGTGTTTTTATAATAAACATGTTCTCAAACACAAACCATGAATTGCTAAATATGTTTATTGGAAAGTTACAGATAGCAGAAGATGCAAAAATCTTTTCTCATTTTTCACATCTTGAAATAATCACTTTAAAGTAGTTTAAAGTGGTAAAACAATATCATCAAAACTATTCAAATTACTGAGATACATTTGTCAGTTCAACTTCAAGTTCTGGTGATTTTTGGGGGCAAATTCGCCCACAAAGGAACTGAAACAAAATAACTTTATTATAGAAATCTCACAGGTTGATTAAAATGAAAAACTGTGACATGTCCCACAATGTTTGAGCTGAAACCACGAGGATCAAAGGTCACGTTGAAGGTAGAAGAAATGATTGTTGGTGTGAGCTTCAGCAGCAGGTGGAAAACATGTCAGCTGCTCATTTACACTCGTCAAAGAAGTTCTTGGTGCTAATTTGGCACAGACGAGAGGCGGACTTCAAAAACAACCTATTGTGACGAAGAAGAAGTGAAACCATTTGTTAAAACAGCAGTTATTAATTTGTCAGTAAGCAGCACATGGTTCCATAACTGTAATGTTTCTTTACTCTTCATTGTTTGAAGTTAAATGCCTGCACTTATATTTAGTTTCTTAGTAACTTTCCTAGCTGGATACAGACTTTCTATACAACATAATCTTCATTGTGACTTCACTTGATCTGTATATAAACACTGTTTTTTTTATTTAAACTGTGCAAATCAACAGATGTGTCCTCTTATCAGAAGTGCAACTGAAATTGTATTTTATCTTAAAGGCCCAATATGTAATATATTTACTGTAATAAATCCAAAAATGACCACAATTTGTCATCAAATATTAAGGCAACATGCTAAGTTGAAATACTATCTTTTCTGACAACAGTGCTAATGCCAGTATTTAGAATTATGAAACGGAATGTCTGTTTGTGTTTTGGGCTGTGTGTTGGTATCAACTGCCCAGTTTGACAGCCAGGCAAGGTTGCCAGATATACCTGTAAACACATAAACGCAGCACGCTACAGCTGTAACGTCAGTACAGCCATGAACGCAGCAAACAAACAAACAGGATAAACGGAGATAGATTCTACCTGACCTAAAAAAAACGGCATGTTTCTAACAGTTGCGTGACCAGAGATAGAAATATTGGAGATGTATCTGAAAGATGGAGAAACAGCTTAGAGCCCAAAAGGACGCAGAGTTGGCTAATTTACTCCTGAACAGGTAAGCATTAGCTTCAGGCTAATTTATCACAGCTACTAGGGACGGGCATTTTATGTAATTTCAACATTTGTGTAGCTACTCACATTGAATTATATAGCTAGAGTACCCGAGTTGGTTACTCGCAAAAACAATTGAGACACAGCCAGTAAAGTGATCCCGACTGGTCCTGGCTAACGCCACCATGCTAACCCTGCTAACTGCTAACGTTACCGGAGGACCAGTCAGGCGGGCCATGGCTGTTTACAACGTGTAGCCTATTCAGCGGCTGTAGCCGACAACGGTGAGTTATTTGAAGCCAAGAGAGGGGGGCTATAAATCGGGAAGTGATTGTTGCCGTAATTCTAAGCCAATAAAGTGTGTTCCGTCGGGAGGAGAGGATGGCAAGGTAGTGGTATTTTTAGCGGTTCCTTCTGTAATTCTAAGCTGAGGAAGTGTGTCTGTCTGGCGTGTGGAGAGGACAGCGAGGTTGTTATGTTTTTAGCGGTTCCTTCTGTAATTCTAAGCTGAGGAAGTGTGTCTGTCTGGCGTGTGGAGAGGACAGCGAGGTTGTTATGTTTTTAGCGGTTCCTTCTGTAATTCTAAGCCGAAAAAGTGTGCCTGTCAGTTGGGTACAGAGCTCCGCATAAGCACAGGCTTTTATGACTGTTAATATAGCCAGCGTCTAACGTTAGCTACTCCGCTGTGCTGTGGAGTAATGTCTGGCTATATGAGACAAGCATCCACCAACATTGTTGTGGATACTGTGGTATCAGCCTGGCAACCTCCGTGAACTTCAGATCTGCGGAGGAGGGGGCGGGGGAGACGACTCTCTCCAGTATTTTGAATTTGTACTGCAGTAACTATTTTAAACAGTAGCTGTCAGTATTACACATTGCACCTTTAAAGAACAAAAATTTACAAATGAACAATTAGATTTCTAGAACAAATTCCACATCAAAATAACTCAATAAATAGAAAACAAATCTCATCAAATAAATAAACCAAGAAGACGTAGTGATGTCTGAAGTCAAACAAGTGAAATCTAAAGTAAATTACGCCCTAGGCCGTTTAAAGTTATTTTTTTATCCCATAACCGATTCACGATGCATCGTTACATCCCTAATACTGACTAAAATATTCTATTTTGAACCTTTTATTTAACATCTCTTTTGCGACAACATTTGAACATCTTCCAGGCTCCTTGCAGAGTTTAATCAATTCACTATGAAGCAAATGATTGATGAATAAACCAGCTGTACTTGCATTTTATAACAGTACCACTTTAACTTTGCTGTACAGAAACTTACCCCCACTGATCAGTCTTCACAAAGCAAGCAATGTCGTCCGAAATGTCGTCATCAGTGAAGGCTTCAGGGGAGACAAAGAATGGATTTTAATATGCAAAATATCTCAATAAAAGTAACTACATGTAACTTCTAAATGTTTCTGAAGCTGAAATTTGTCCAGAAGACACATTTTAGTTTCAGAAGAAGCTGGAGGCAGCAAAAAAAACCATCGCTGGCTAAACTATTTATAAATGGCGGGTTTGTTCAGGACACCCCCGTCTGTCGCCAGCAATGATGACACTGTGATTAGTGACGATTCTCTCCGACCAATCAGTAGTCAGCAGGTTTTCACGTCACCTTTTGGTAACACCTCAGCTCGCTTGGAACCTCTGCGGAGGTGATACTAAAAAAAGTACCTGTCGGCAGGTACCAGGGACGTTTTTTCATTATGGAAAACCAAAAAAGGTGAGTAGAGTCGAGGTGCCTCGAGTAGGAACCATGTAATGGAAAAACGCCAATAGTGAGAGAAACAAAGTGTCTCCTCTGTTCTTTCTGACCACAGTGGGAAATCTGGAGCAGGAAAAGTTAACCCTCTCCTTGATTTCATGTTGTTTATGGAGAAGGAGAACCAGGAAATGAGTCAGGGGGAAATACAACGCTACCAAGCCACGGCCGAGCGACATGCATCGCCGCAACGTGTAGTTACATTTTTCGAGAGGTGCACCTCAGGCCGTAGAGTCCTGTCTCCTAGATTTTACATAGAAGCATAAATCACGCTTAACAGTGAAAAGAACGCTATTTTTAAATAGTTTTTAGTAAGGCATCTGCCCGGGTCCAATTTTTCCTGCAAAGTCATATAGGCAGGTAGACGGCGCTACAGAGCACACTTTCTGGCAGGTCACAGATTTCGGTGTAACACCAAAAAAGCCTCAGTTATTGTATCCAGCCAGCGGAGCCAGGTAAAAGGTAGCAGCAGATGTCTTTATATAGGCCCTTATAGTATTTTAATTTTATTTTAGAAGTTATCTGTTGTTGTAGTTATGGCTGATACTGGGGCAGGACCATCACAGAAAGGGCTAAAACAGGGAAAGTGACAGACGACAGTCGGGCTTTCAACACATGGAGATAATTACGGGATTGTAAATTATTCAAAACTGACCCCGAATTGGCCCTCAGGTATATTATATGTCTATTTCATTCATAAAATAACTTTACAATGTGCGGTGATGTGGATGTAGTCATAACGTATTATCTTATTGTAATTGAATGATTTTCTGTCTGAGCAAAACATTCAACGCAAGTATATGACCTCCTGGTTGGTTAACTGTTGATTCTAGCAGCCGCTTTGGACAAAAGCAGTAGTGTTTTTACCACACCTGCTGTCATAAAGCAGTCTTTTTTCTTAACGGGGCTGTATTCAGCCTTTAACAAACACAAACTGAAAGTTACATATATCCACTTTAAAGGGGCGCTATGCAGTTTTGGCCATTTCTTCGCTGTTTTCTCGCTTTTTTGCTGGCAGGTCTCTCTATAGAGCTCCCCCTACAGCTCCGATGTTTACTTGTGTCAGTCTGCCGTTTCCTCTTTCTCTGTTCCTCTGACAATGCTTTCCTAGCTTTCTGCTTCTTTTATGCTGCTCAGCCGTGACGATAGTATGAAAAACTCCATCGCTACCTTGTTAGCCGATTCCTGAATGGGCGTATGTGTGCAGTGCCGTGAAGAAATTCGTTACATCGCAAGACCTGATATAACGCCATACTTCCTGACGCTGAGGCCAGCGGCTCGCCAGCCCAATGTTGCAAGGGTGGTTTTTCCGCTCACAGGCACTAGGGGGGAGCGAGACGACCATTCAACCCGAAAAAAGTCATATAACCATTCAATGACTCCGAAGCTGTTCAGTTAAGGTAAATTAAGCTAAAAAACTGTATAGTTCCCCTTTAAATTATCATCATGTCTGTATGTGACTCACCATCACAGGTTGTGTTGCACTTGTTTTTGGAGGAGCGATAACCAGAATTACAGAAGGTCTTGTCAGAAAGCTGGAAGAGCCCGTAGAGGCCGAGAGACGACTGCTCGCTCTCCTCACTGGATCGGTCCTCACTGGATCGGTCTTCTTTGGATCGCTTCTTACGTTTCCCACCTTCCTCAGCCTCGTCTTCATCCCTCTCATCACTGTCTTCATCCTCGTCTTCATCCTTCTCATCACTGTCTTCATCCTCGCCTTCATCCCTCTTATCACTGTCTTTAGCCTGCGTCGTCACCTTGTCGCCCTCGTTCAGCAGTTCCCCCTGGCTAGAGTGCATCTCTGCAGAGTCAGACTCCTCGCTGCTCACCCCGCGCTTTCTTCTGTTTATGACTATGGTTGAATTTGTGGCATCTGTTGGGATTGGTTGGGTGGTAGTCGGTTGGGTGGTAGTTGGTTGGGTGGTTGTTGGTTCAGCGGTCGTTTCATTGACTCGTGGTGCGAGAGTTGTGATCGTACTTGTTGGCGTGGCTGTGGTTGTAGTTGTGCGTTTGCCGAACACCTTGACCAGGTTGGTGTTGAGACGGGACCGGCTGTTCACTTCACAGATAACTACAACAAACAAGCCATGCACGCAGATGGAGGGAAGCAAAGAAGAAAAATATGAGAAGTCATTTATAAATAATCAACAGATTAATCGTCAACCAAATACTGGTTGCAGCCCTACTTTTATCACCCTTGCATGTCATGTCATGGCATTGCTGTTGTCAATCAATTAATTTATTTTTGCATGTGGACATTTCTTTTTTGTCTTTTCTACCAACTGAGCTATCCGGGCGCCTGTGGAACATTTTTTTTCAGAGTTTCCTGTTTGCTGGAACAAACTCTCGGACTCTCATCTGTCCTCCTGCTAGAGTTTAGATTCTCTGCCTGAGCCCACAGGCCGGTTTGTGCCGTTATTTTCCTCCACTGTTCTCGGGCCGGGCCGGGCCCTGGATCAAGCATTTGTGTTTTTTTAATCATTACTTTATTAGCCTAATTGGGTGGAGAGAAAGCTCTGCCTCTCCAGCTTCTCCCGTAGCTCTGGGTGTATGTCCTGCACTGACTTGAGTGTGAGGTAAACTGGGCTAAATCGTGTCTCCCCATCTGTAGCACTGTCTTTGATAATTGTGCAACCAGGCCAGATTGTTTCGGATATCTCACGACTCCTTTAGCAGCAGATACGGTCTCTCCTATATCCGGCGCGTTGCCGGCCAGTGCGTTGGCATGCAGACCGTGCTGAAGGACAGTATTAATTAGGTGATCGAGACAAGAAAGTCTCCTATATGGTTCCAGGGCTTTGATTATGTTGCTGCCTTGATCTGTTACCCACACTATTCGGCTGAGGGAGCAGCTAGGGTCGAGGTGTTTTTACGTTTCTTCATTCGGATCCATTTTCGATCCATTCCATTCTGAATAAACAAACAACTCAGTTTACATGCTTCGTCCTTGTTGCATTATTCATTAAGATAATTCTAAACAGATTTCTGTAGTTCAAACAACTCGGAATTGTAGTTGAGAACGGCAGTTATAATGGCCCACGTATTAAAAAATTGGCGGGTTTAAATCGGGCTCGTTATAATTACATTTAATGTGTCGGGCCGGGCCGGGCCGGGCCTAAGCTGTACTTACTGCTCTGTATTTTCTCAGAGAGTGATTCCTGCTGGTGACTCTGGAGGTGATGATGTGACTTATTTAACTCTCAGGAGATTTATTAACCTCACCTATTGCCAGGTATTGTTGCTTGAACTTTTGAAGATGTGGGGGCAGCGTGATCGCCTGCCCGAGCTTTTCTCTCAGCTCGCATCTGGAGACGGTCCGGCCCTCGGACAGGCTGGGCACCAGAACGGCCACCGCCAATACCACCAGCAACCCAAACTTCATGTCAACGGTTTCTGTGGGGAAAACATCATCATCAAGTTAGGTGAGTCACCCTGGGTACAGTGTACCTCAACCAAAGCAAGGGGCCAGATGTTGGAAACATTCGGAGTTGAGCCCAAAACCTAGGGAGTTTCAGGGCATGCTTATTATAGGGCAGTATTGGTACACTTCTTTTCCAAGTGATTTGCTAATAGAATGCCTGAAAATCTTTACATCATTTGGGAAAACATGATAGTCGCCATGGAAAACAATCTTCCTGTATATCAGTGATTCCCAATCATGGGTACCTGTACCCCAGGGGGTACTTCTGCAGTTGTCAGAGGGTATGTGGAACGATAGGAGAGGAGCCCTACTGATAAATGATGATCTAAATGGAAGAATAGATCAGCTGTAACACCTGAACACTACATGTTGCAGTTATCTAAGAGTGTGTAAAAATGTAGTTGGCAAGCGAGAACAGAATGTTTGCTAAAAGAAATGACTAAATGGTATAAATAAATAGCTAAAAGTGATGACTTATTGTTCAAATAATCAGCTAAAAAAACATTTAAAATAGAAAAAAGTTTAAATAATTAGCTAAAAGTAATGGATAAAAGGTTGAAACATTCAGCTTCACTCCAAGTTAGTAGGATTGCTGACCAAACCAACCTGAAGTTTGTCAGTTCAATCGTATGAAATAATTAAAAATATCCATTCACATTTGGAACATAGATTGGGAATTGATGAAGGGGTACGTGAGTTCATCTGACAGGGCTGTAGGGGAAAGTCAGACCAAAAATGTTGGGACCCACTGCTGTAGAGATACATCCTGTATCTAACTGTCTCCAACTGTCTTCATCGTTCTGAACAAGAACACAACAAATGTTGAGGATGACATTTTCACTCCTGCTACCTAAAAAGAGGCAATAGTTGTCTGATGTTTCTATTTTTAACTTACGTAACTTACGTAGAGTTGGGGTTTGGCATAAACAGCATCTTAAAACCCTTTTTTAGTCAAGTTGTTTTGTCAGTAATAGATCTTTTGCAGCACTAAGGGGAAAGTTATTTTAAAAACCTAAAAGACCAAACTAAGGAACCTATACAGGTCGTTTCCACCATTTGTGAAGTTCGTAAAGAGAAAATAAAGAGGAAGGATTAGAGGAGGGGAAGGATGAAAGAGAAGAAGGATGCCAGCAGTGTTGTAATGGATAATCAGCGCAGTCTCAACTATCAGTGAATCAGGTTTCTGTTTTTAAGGAGAGCACTGACAGCGGAGTGACATCACAAATGCTTTTCACAAAGTCTGTTTCTGCTTTAATCTGCACACCTACATTTACACCTCACACAGCAGGAACCACTTAGAGCTTTAATGCATAATCTTTTGATATTGATGAACGTCCGTTACATTCAAGCCGTTGCCAAATGAGTTGCTACAAAGCTAATTAAGACTATCAGCTCCACACAACTCTCTCTGTATTTCTCAGTAGGACTATGTTCAAAAGATTGTGGCGTCCGGCGACTTTCCCGCACAGAAACTCGAGTAAAGATAATGACCTCTTCTGAAGAGTCCATGTTTTTTTAATCCTCCGTGTCCTCCTTGGCTACTAGCAACTGTGTGGAGGAGGGGGCGATGCACGATCACTGAAGGCTTGTATCATGTGGACGCACTGACAGTTTTGTTGTCATTACTTAGAATTCCTCATGGGGGCGACGGAAACTACGCACTATAGCTTTAAGCCTGATGGTTCTGTGTTAATTCTGAGAAAACATTCGCTTAATTTGGAACCAATTTCCACTTTTGCTTCAGTGATTTACCGGTCCAGTCATAGAGACTGAGGGCAAATGACACAAAGTTGAATTTATTTTAAAAACCTAAAAGATTCAGGGCTTTTGGGAAAACATTCGGTGCATTTGGAACCAGATTCCACAGACAAACAGCAGAACTTTTTAAAGGTGTAGACTCAGCTGAGTTTACAGTAAACAGTGTTGTCTGGTGGTGAGAAGAGTTTAAAATAGCACCGAATACAGGATTCGGCAAAATATTGGGCTTTTTGATGGGGTTCAGTTTATGCAGAAACATAAAAAAATCTCTACATTTGCGCTACGCTGGTCGACGTAATGACGGCGCCGTTGATTACGGGAAGGTGTTTACGTAGGTGGAGCGTTCAATGCAGCAGGCTGTGAGGAAGTGGAAATGGAACTCGTGAGAAGAAAAAGTGTAGTTTGGCAGTACTTTCAGTCAAAAGAAGGCCGTTCAAGTCCAGCTACATGTTCAATCTGCAATGCTGATTAGTCTGGTGGTGGCGAGGACCCTAAACAATACACAACATCACCGCTGTTACAACATCTGGTATCAAACATCTGGAAGAATACGAGTTGTGATGAAGGAATCTACAGACAGCAGCCAGAATGGAGTAACTTCAGGTACGGCAAAGAAAGGACAGTCCCAGCTAAAAACTTGTGTTAACCAGACGACCATTACCAGCTTTGCTAGCCCTACACTGAACAAACAGTGGCCAAAGCCATTCATGCAGCAATTGGGAAAATGATAGCCGTTGACTTGCAGCCCTATAGCATAGTGGAAGACACTGGATTCAACGAGCTACTCCATCACTTCCCGCATACAAGCACACATTGCCGAAGCACAGGCTTTTGCATTTACATGCGACATATGGACTTGTGAGTACACTACACAGTCCTACATCAGTGTGACCTCACATTGGTTTGATGATGATTTTATAGGATTATAAATCTAAGAGGCTAATATTTTGGATATTGGTTAAGTCACCAAACATATTCTGATTTTAAAAAAAGAAAAAACGCTTTTCTTTGCATTGTTGCACTTTAATTGAAAGGTTTTGGTTTGTACTTATGGGTAGCCTACTTTATGGGATTATAAATGTAAAAGGCTAATATTCTGGATGTTGATTGGATCTTGAGATTTTTGAGATTGTCAAAATAGTTTTTCCCATTGGCATAATGTTGCCTGTTCTTTTTTTTTTTTTTTTTACAGTTAAAATAAAATAAAATAAAAAATACACTGCTGTGGACGTTGTTTACTTCATTAATGTGTTCACTGTGTTAATGGACCGAGGATGGGAGGAGGATTCAGTTTCGGATTTGGCAGAATCTTAACCAGTGGATTCGGTAAATGGGCGAAGTGAACCGAGGAAAGCAAGCATACAAACATTTAAGAAAATAAAGTCTTAAAGTCTGAATTTAAAGAAGTATGTGAACAGAAATGTAGTTTCATGTTCTTAAAATAATATTTGCAGAAGTACTCTAAAAACAATTCATATTTAGAAAACATTTTTTGAAAAGTTTTTTGTTCTCCTTTGTTCTAAAAAAATCAGATAACCAATCCACACATCATCACCAGGACGAGTGAAGTTACTACAACACACCATCTGCCAAAAGTTAAACTGGCCCTAAGTGAATATATTGCTTGATTTTAATATGTATTTATGAATAAATTAAGTTATTTTATAATCTTTCTGTGTTTTGTTCAGATTCAAAGTTAATAAGACACACCATGTGCCTTTTAATTATATCCAACATTAATACACAAACAGTCATAAAGTATAAGTTGTACCCAGAAGATACGTAGCGGGCAAAGACAAATAACTGGTCCTACAAAGTGGTGAGGTAAACAAACATGGCAACAAAACAAGTGATGAAATCTTCATCAGATATAACTTTTCATACAATATACCCAAAACAGCACTGACAATATGGCAATACAAACAATGATAACAGAAAAAAAGATGTTTCTTACGGTTCAAACGTTGTTCAAAGTAGAGTATAAACTTTCTTTGTTGATGGAAGTTTGCAGCTCTGTGTCTTCAGACAGAAAAATCAGAGTTTATATATCATGACTTCAAGTAAGAGACCGACCTGTTTTACGAGTCATCATGGCTCGTTTCCTTGAAGAGCCTATAAAATATTCAAAGTCATCGTGACTCAACACAGTTTCTGTGACCATTGTTTAAACATGAAGTACGTTTAAAACCCACAGTGACATCACAGACTGTTCACCCAACACAACTCAAATTAATGAATGAGGCTTATATTTGACAGATTATAGCCCACCCAGAACTTTGTACCTTTTGAAATACCTTTTTAAAAGGGACAATACAACCAGTAACACCATTTTCCTCAGGGAGCTTTTAACGGGCTGCACACACTCCCACAGAAAGCAATTTTCTCTTCTCTCTCTTTCTTTCAAGTATTTTGATCATTAGCTATAATGTCCAAACCATCTAAGATAGACTGACCATGAGCTAGGAGGTTGTAAAAGAAAGTTGTATTGATTTATAAATCACTGAATGGCCTATCTGTGGGACATGGTTGAGACATGAGCCTGCTTCGTCCCTCAGATCCTTAAACTCAAAGGATGTCAAACTCAATTTCACTAAGGGCCTCACACTGGAAAATGAGAATCAAATTAAGGGCCAGACGTGTAGTTTATTGACATGCTTTTATTTAAGCAAAAAAGTAAATGTTTTTGACAGTATCACTACATGTCTCATATAGCCGTTTGGTCCACATAAAGCCCTATAAAAGTTCCTTAGCCATCATAGAGTTTGGCAAATCAAAATAATTATAATTTATACTCTTTATTGATCCCCAATGGAAAAAGCAGAATCAGAAGGTTTAATTGCCACAATAAGTACCCTGGACTTTGCCTTGGTGAAGGTAAATACATAAACAAATCAAAAGCAACACACACATTTTGCAGTTGACAACTTATTCATTTTTTCAAAACTTTGCAGCTGTAGTGGAGTTTGAATGTTCTCCCCGTGTTCGTGTGGGTTTTCTCTGTGGGTCTTTTGTGCACACAAAACACGTAGCTTATAAAATAATATCTTTTAATACTTTGTATACATTAAACTAGAGAACAATATAACCACCCACAAGTCCAGCCGAAATGATTAGACCATTAAACGTAGAACTGTATCTGGATCGTTTCCAATTTTTTAAATGTGAGGATTTTTCTGCATTGAGTACATTTACTACTTTAACTACATTTTCCCGATGATTCATACTTTTACTAAAGTAACATTTTCAATGCAGTACTTTGACTTGTAACAGAGTATGTTTACAGTGTGGTATTAGTATTTTTACTGAAGTAAAGGATCTGAATACTTCTTCCACCACTGATCGAGTCACATCTTTAAAACATGATATAGTGCACATTGCTGCACTGGTTTTCTGCAGTGATGATGAACGATCAGCAACGGCTCTCAGACTGTTCAGCTGTCACATTCTGCAAACTCATGATGTTAATCATGTAAAGCACCAAACACCTGAGCTCTTTGTTCACTGTGAGGTGACCCTAGTTAGAGTCAAACAGGTGCTTTTCATGTCACAACTCAACACGTAAGCATTGTTTCTTCGCACGTACACAGCCTCCTCTTACACACCCACACAGGCAGTGGTGTAGTCTAATGTATTGTAGTGGGGTATACTGTATTGTATATGTATGTTCCTGTATATATGGGCCTTTTTTCTGTGGGCTTATCATAGTGGTGGGTCTGGGTATCCTCCCCCAGGGAAATTGTGAGCATCAAAGACTTTATTTCCTGCATTCTGATACATTTTTATGCATCATCATAATAGGACATTTTGTACATTCATCCAAGCTGATTTGAACTGAAGCTAAAATATTCCTTCAGATATAATACATGAGTAAAAAACACAAAGTATGAGTTTCCTATTTTCACTTATTAACCAGACACAAATAGCTCAGGTTATGCCACTTTGTTTTAATCGAGTCATTTTAATTCAACACTTTTCAGCAGTGGCAAACACTTTGCGGTAATGCCCACTAGGTGGCAGCTGCGCAGCGCTGGTGTCGTTCTTTCCTTAGCCTGTTACAGAGGGAGAAACATTTAGCTCTGCAAGAAAAAGAAAAAAAGGAAATAACACCCTGAAAAGGGATTTATTTTTTTTCTTTCTTTTGATGGTGGTGTCTGAAAACTTGTATCTGTTGACATAGCTGTACTGTGGGACCGTGTGGTGGACTGTGAGAGCGACAGCGCGGGTGCGACGGAGGAGCGGTCTGCTAGCCGTAACAGGAGAGAGCGTGGTGGACCGCGGACTGGACTCTGAACTTCAGGCCTGAGTTTGGATTTCCATTTCTACTATCTCACCAGTAAGGTATTTCCCTCCTGTGGATTTGGAGGATCGTGTCGGATACAATTTTTTTTTTCTTTTAGACTTAAACGGTCCCTGATATTCCCAGGTGGCATGAACTGACCATTTTTTGGAACTATTTTGCCTGTTTACTTCAGGACTCTTTTTTTCTTTTTGTCAACACTGCTCTGTCATCTCTGCGATTTGGGTCCGCCATTTCTCTAAACCTTGACAGAATGATCTGACCATTATGGAACCAGCAGAGAGGAGTTTCCCAATTCGACCAGACTGTGGCAAAACTCAAAATCAACTCAAATACAAACCATATATTGCATATATACTTGATTGGAAAAATCACAGATAGCAGAAGATGCAAAAAATATTTTTTTTTTCTCATCTTGAAATAATCACTTTAAAATAGCTTAAAGTGGTCAAACAATATCATCAAAACTACTCAAATTACACAGATACATTTATCAATTCAACTTCAAGTTCTGGTGATATTTGGGGGCAAATTCGCCCACAAAGGAACTGAAACAAAATAACTTTATTATAGAAATCTCACAGGTTGATTAAAATGAACTGTGACATGTCCCACAATGTTTGAGATGAAACCACGAGGATCAAAGGTCACGTTGAAGGTAGAAGAAATGATTGTTGGTGTGATCTTCAGCAGCAGGTGGAAAACGTGTCAGCTTCTTTTTAACATTTATTGAAGAAGTTCTTGGTGCTAATTTGGCACTCGCGAGAGACGGACTTCAAAAGCAACCTATTGTGACAAAAAAAAAGTGAAACAATTTGTTAGTACAGCAGTTATTAATTTGTCAGTAAGCAGCACATTCTTTTATCATTTTATTGTTTTATTATTATTTACTGTTTGAATTCAATTCATTTTCTTTTACAACCTCCTAGCTCATGGTCACTCTACCTTGGATGGTTTAGACATTATAGCTAATAATCAAAATCCTTAAGGACTATTCCTTCCTTATTAATTCCAAATTATTATATTAATTATTCCAAAATTATTCAATGATCGTGACATTACAAGTGAAAAGTATCGGTATCGGCGATACTAGCCCTGTATTTACTTGGTATCGGATCAATACCAAAATTCCCAGTATCGCCCACCCCTACTGTTGGTTATTTATTTAAGGGGCCACCAGAGGGGTTTTAGGATCTTTAGTCAAAATAGACCTGACCCTCCCTTCGCCAACAACAATTTTTCTATGACCCTCCAAAATAGTTGAGAAAAGTGGCATGTCCCTTTCCAACATTTTATTAATGCCTTCTGTACGGTTTGCGATTGACAAACAGAAGCCCATTGCTTTTTTTTACAGCCATGCCATATGTGACTTCACCTCTGCATTCTCATCTTACACATCACACTCCTCTGTTATGGTGTGGGGGCCATTTCAGTAGATTTACTCACTAACATTGTTGTGGAAACACAATAAGCATGGAAACTAAATACACACTTCCTGCATTACTGCATTACTAAAAATACTAAGTTAGTCCTCTAGTAAACTAGTATTCACATGAAATAAAACAATAAAATATTGAGAACATTCAGCAAAGCACACTGTGTAATAATCAATCGCCAATCACGGCACGGCTGTCTTGGCGATACACAGACGCAATACACAGACGGTGGCGGAATAATTGCTTATATATATATATATATATATATATATATATATATATATATATATATATATATATATATATATATATATATATATATATATATATATGTTGGTTACTAGGGGCGTCACTAGACCTAGAGCTGCACTGGGGCACAAGCCCCCCTAAGGAGGTCCATGGGCATGTTCCCTGTAAGAAAATGTTGTCTATTTTAACGTTTACATGCATCAATCTGGTGCACTTTGAAAAGGAATTCTCCTCTACTTTGCGACAGTAAGTCGCGTGGTTATGACACAATCGTTAGCCTAGTTTTACAAATACAACGTCTGCTACGGAGCCATAACGTGAGCTACAAGGTAATGGAGCCTTTTATACATTGTTGTGTTTCTTTAGAAATAAACAATGGACAAATAGAGTCTTTAAACACTTCAGATGTAAAGTTATTCTCTGTCAAAGTGACGTCAAAATGAATGGAAGTCAATGGAATGCTAACGTCAGGTGATGGCTATGTAGCATCAAAATGGCGCCATAGGAGGTTCAAGTTCTGAAGCGAAGCTTACCCCGTTGTGAAAACCGGGGACATTTCCGGGGACAGCTCCAGCCGGGACATCTGGTCACCCTAGTTTAGCTGGCTAACGTTAGCTTGTTATCGTGTTATAGTTGCATTTGCGAGTTTTATGATTCAATAGCAAATAATTGCAAACTATTTTGATCTGCAGGGCTTACTCGGTGCATTTTGTACCAAAGCAATAATAAATGACTATAGTCATGTGAACAACTGACCTGATGTTCACATAAATAGTCATATATAGTTTGACAAAGTGTAATAGTCATTTGAGGATTGTGCTAAAGTAATTGAGAAAAACAGTGATATAGTGCACTTTGCTGTTCCTGCAGTGATGATGAAAGATCAGCGAGGCTGTCTGACTGGTTAGCTGTCACATTCTGCAAATTCATGATGTTAATCACGTAAATCCTTGAACACCTCGTAAGGGGATCCTTGTTAGAATCAAACAGGTGCTTTTCATGTCACAACTCAACACGTCAGTATTGTTTCTTCGCACGGACACGGTCTCATCTTACACACCCACACAGGTGAAAAATAAACCATGTATTGTTGTATGACATGTATTAAAAAAAAATGTTATGGCGAAAAATATTCCCCCAAAATGATGCATATGCCTATTTTTGAAAAGTAAGTGCTGTAGTACAACTAGCAGAACACTAATTATGTGTGAGGTAAGTTTAGAGACACAACTCTATTTAATTATGAAAATATAAAATGTTTTTGGCAAAACATATTCCCCAAAATTGTGAATATGCTTCTTTTTTAAAGTAAGTGCTGTAGTACAACTAGCAGGAGACAAGTTATAATTGAGGTAAGTTTGGAGACACTACCTTATTTAAAGATTAAATTAATAAATACTTTTGTTGTATATCTTTTCGGTGTTGTAGTTTGTAGACGGTCCCTAAGGTGTTGTAGTTTGTAGACGGTCCCTAAGCACTCGTCTCTCTCTCCGCCGGCTGCTCGTAGAGACCAATGCTATTTCTCCAGGTTGGAGGATGGCTCGTTTTGATGAAAATGAGTTTGTAGCTCGTTGTTTACCTTAGTACGGTACTGAATGGAAGGGAATGCGTCGTTTGTGATTTAATAACACAAAATTGGAACTTTCGTTCCAATTTTTCGTTCCAATTTTGGGTCTGTAAGTCACAGTGAAAACCCATACACATATATAAACTGGACCAACAAATCCCATGTCTCTGGACGGAGACCAGTGAAGGATATTAGAAGCTCTTTTCCGGTGATGGCTGGGCGTTACTGCGCAGCCTCCAACTGAGAGAGACGACGTAGATGTGACGTGAGCAACCTGTCTGAAAGTTGGAAGTCTTCTGGTAGCTGGACGGAGTAATGAATGCATCACTAGGGGGAACAAGTCACTCTATTTGCAAAAATGGATCAATAGAGATATTATCTTTGTAAAAGATATTTTTGATTGTAATGGTCAATTACTTAATTATGAATCTTTTCTCAGAGAGAAAGCATTCCCAATAACGTTCAAAGAATATAATTCAGTTTTCAAATCTATACCTAATGGCATATTAGAATTAATGAAAACTTATAAAAAACTAAATGAAGTTACTGGTTTTAATTTGACTCTTTATATAAACGGTATGGATATTATGACCAGCACTTGTACTAATAAGCACATTAGAAAATGCTTTCTAAATTTAAAGAAAATAATACCTCGTGGGAAATTTTTCTGGAATTCTCATTTTACTGATGTTAAGTGGCGTAGGGCATGGCTTGTTGCCTTTAGATATTGTATCACAAACAAAGTTATGGAATTACATTTGAAAATATTACATAATATATACCCTACAAACCTATTTGTCTCGATATTCATGCCTGTTGATAATTATTGTAGTTTTTGTAAAACAGAACAAGAGTCGTTAACCCATCTTTTTATGGTTGTTCATTTTGTATTGCATTTTGGAAAAGCTTTGAAGATGAAATGGTATCTAAAACAAAACATATAACCACACTTGAAGGGAAACATATTATTATTACCTATTTTGAATGTAAAGATAGAAAGTTATGTAATATTGTAAATCTCTTTATTTCATTAGGTAAGTTCCATATTCATAAGGCAACATTTTCCAGATCAACACCGTGCTTCAAACTATTCCAGGTTGAATTTGACATGTACTTTGAGTCTCTTAAGTTGGTATCCAATAAGAAAGCTATATTAATATCTGATGTCTACTCTAATTTCTTTGTTTAAATGCTCCTGCTGTCTACATTATTAACGATTTTTGAAAGTCTGTCCCCTTTGTATCTTTATTTCCTTCTTTTTAGACTATTATTTTCATTTTTACTTTTATATTATATTATTTGTATATGTTTTTGCATTTTATTTGTTTACATATTGCAATGACTGAACTTCTGTAAACTACTTTTTTGAAATAAAGTTAAACATTTTTTTTTTTTAAAAGTGGTAGCTGTGCCAAGAGAAATCTCAATCATTCCCAATCTTGCAGAGACGGAGAGCGTAGGTATATGTAAGGAGATAACATAGGCACAGGCTAATTACTGATCACTAACATGATAGTTAACATTAGTAATTACACTTAAACAGCTAATGGAAGTCCAAACTGCCTGAGAGCTTCTCCTGTACTATACGGTAATTCCTCTACTGTGCGACAGTAAGTCTCGTGGATATGACCCAATCGTTAGCCTATTGATATAAAAACGTCTGCTACGGAGCCATAACGTGAGATACAAGGTAATGGAGCCTTTTATACATTGTCGTGTTTCTTTAGAAATAAACAACGGACAAATAGAGTCTTTAAACGCTTCAGATGTAAAGTTATTCTCTGTCAAAGTGACGTCAAAATGAATGGGAGTCAATGGGATGCTAACAGGGAGTGAGCGTTTGGTAGCATCAAAATGACATTTCCGGGGACATCTGGTCACCCTAGTTTAGCTGGCTAACGTTAGCTTGTTATCGTGTTATAGTTGCATTTGCAAGTTATATGATTCAATAGCAAATAATTGCAAACTATTTTGATCTGCAGGGCTTACTCGGTGCATTATGTACCATAGCAATAATAAATGACTATAGTCATGTGAACAACTGACCTGATGTTCATATAAATAGTCATATATAGTTTGACAAAGTGTAATAGTCATTTGAGGATTGTGCCAAAGCGATTGAGAAAAACGGTGTAATAAAACATCAGATTTTATAAACTACATGTGTTTTGTGTGCAAAAATCCTAATGTGTAAAGTAACTGAAGGTGCCCGGTTAATGTAGTGGAGTAAAAAGTACAATATTTCTGTTTGAAATACCAATAGGCCACTGGCCACCCAGGCACCCTATCTGTCGTCATTCTGTAGTGTGGAGCTGGCCATACTAGAAACTTGAAGCTGGTGAAACGCTCCACCTCAGTCCCGTTGATGAGAGTGTGTGTGTGTGTGTGTGTGTGTGTGTGTGTGTGTGTGTGTGTGTGTGTGTGTGTGTGTGTGTGTGTGTGTGTGTGTGTGTGTGCTAGCTTTAGACTTCTGAAATCCACAATGAGCTCTTTAAAAAGGAGTCTGTTCACTTAGTGTACAGGGAGAAACTGGTCTGTGCCCGATCTGTGTATGCGACTGTTTCTCCCACTCTAGTGTGTATGTTATAGATCTGAATAAAGCTGCATCTAATCTGAAGACATCTGAATCGCTCATCTGTGAAGTCTCCTCAATCCATTTCCACATATCACTGTTAAAAAGGGAATTTGAATTAAATGACTGTACCTTGTTGCTGAAATGTGCTCTATACAGTAAATAAAGTTGCCTTACCTTACTGTAAGTTATCAGAATAAGTAGTCTGATCAGAAAAGATTTAAGATCAGTCTGTGTTTTTATAAAAACTTACAAACAAAACATACATACAAACCATATATTGCAGATATACGTTTATTGGATAGCAGAAGATGCAAAAAATATTTTAATTTTTTTAGTTTTTCTCATCTTGAAATAATCACTTTAAAGTAGATTAAAGTGGTCAAACAATATCATCAAAACTATTCAAATTACTGAGATACATTTGTCAGTTCAACTTCAAGTTCTGGGGATTTTTGGGGGCAAATACGCCCACAAAGGAACTGAAACAAAATAACGTCATTAAAGAAATCTCACAGGTTGATTAAAATGAAGAAACTGTAAAATGCTCCACAATGTTTGAGCTGAAACCACGAGGATCAAAGGTCACGTTGAAGGTAGAAGAAATGATTGTTGGTGTGATCTTCAGCAGCAGGTGGAAAACGTGTCAGCTTCTTTTTAACATTTATTGAAGAAGTTCTTGGTGCTAATTTGGCACTCGCGAGAGACGGACTTCAAAAGCAACCTATTGTGACGAAAAAAAAAGTGAAACAATTTGTTAGTACAGCAGTTATTAATTTGTCAGTAAGCAGCATATTATTTTATCATTTTATTGTTTCATTGTTCTTTACTGTTTGAATTCTATTCATTTCTTTTACAACCTCCTAGCTCATGGTCACTCTACCTTGGACGGTTTAGACATTATAGCTAATAATCAAAATCCTTAAGGACAAAATTGCTTTCTGTGGGAGTGTGTGCAGCCTGTTAAAAGCTCCCTGAGGAAAATGGTGTTACTGGTTGTATTGTCCCTTTTAAAAAGGTATTTCAAAAGGTACAAAGTTCTAGGTGGGCTATAATCTGTCAAATATAAGCCTCATTCATTAATTTGAATCATTTTGAGGCAGAAACAACCTTTCCAACCAACAAGTCCTCCTAACCATACAACGCTATGAGCTGTTTAGTCTATATCCTCGATGTTCCATTTCCGGGATTGCTTCGGTGCAAGAGGAAATTCTGCCGGACGCATGTATTTTCGCCGATGTCCGTTTCCTTCCTCTTTCTTTGTGTTGGAATTTTAAACTCCGGTGGATTTCTGAGGACTATGGTTAACTGCTCCTCAGATCTCTGCAGGGTAAATCCAGACAGCTAGCTAGACTATCTGTCCAATCTGAGTTCTCTGTTGCATGACTAAAACTACTTTTGAACGTACACCCGTTCCACCAAAACAAGTTCCTTCCTTAGGCTGTTTTGCAGAGGCACCGTTGCTCCACCCGGCGCTTAGCACCACCCAAGACGATTGTAATTGGTTTAAAGAAATGCCAATAAACCAGAGCACGTTTTTCTCCCATCCCAGAATGCTGTGTGGACTAGCCAGACCCTCCTCCACAGCGCTGTAGAGGAAGGTCTGGCAATGAGAGTCTATGAGTTGATTATCCCCACCCTCTAATACGACCCACAGGAGCTTTTCATAAAATAGCGCCCCTAGCGGTGGCATGAAATAATGGCTCATATCTAAACCAGAGAACGTCAGTCGCATTTTTTGAATTTAAATTAAACATGTTTTTAACATTTTATTTTGGAACCAAAACTACTTAATTTAAGTTAAGAAAAAGATCATGTTTTGGTTTAAAGGTTTTAAGCATGTGACACCGAACATGACTTTGGTTAGGTAAAAAAAAAACTAAAAATTGTTTTTAATTATCAAACAGGCCTCGAACCTCGCTCTCCCTGGTGAAAGTCATTTTGTCACCTTACTTCCTGCTTTGCTCCCGTCATAATTACTACGGTCAATATATGGCGCTGCCACTATAAACGTTAATATGGGTCGTATGTTGCTGCTTAAACAAACGACATCTGGGAGCAAGTGGAGAAAAAAAAAGGACTTAAGGCACAGGGCGCTCCTGCAGACAGCAACTACTTTTTGTCAGACGCTCACTTTTTGGCACCCTTCCAAAAAGTCCCATTTCTAAAAAGTGTCTCTCTTTTGCTTTATTACATATACATTACTTTTACACTATCTATATGCAATATTCATTCCAACTTAAACAATTCCAATACAATAAGAGCGTCTCCAAAGGTGAATTTCAAAACTTACTTCCATTGATCAGTCTTCACAAAGCATTCAATGTCGTCCATAATGTTGTCATCAGTGAAGGCTTCAGGGGGAGAAAAAAGAACAGTTTTTAAAATGCAAAATATGTCATTTAAATATCCATCATGTCTGTATGTGTCTGGTTGAAAGACTTACCATCACAGGCTGTGTTGCACTTGTTTTTGGAGGAGCGATAACCAGAGTTACAGAAGGTCTTGTCAGACAGCTGGAAGATCCCGTAAAGGCCGAAAGATGACTGCTCGCTCTCCTCACTGGATCGGTCCTCACTGGATCTGTCCTCACTGGATCGCTTCTTACGTTCTCCACCTTCCTCAGCCTCGTCTTCATCCGCCGTCTCGTTGCGCTGGTTCAGCAGTTCCTCCAGCCTCGAGTCCATCTCTACCGAGTCAGATTCCTCGCTGCTTGCCTCGCGCTTTCTTCTGTTGTTGCCATCTCCGGTTCCATTTCTGCCTAGGGTTGAATTTGTGGCGATTGTTGGGATTGGTTCGGTGGTTGTTGGAGCAGTGGTAGTTGTTTGGGTGGTAGTCGGTTGGGTGGTAGTTGGTTGGGTGGTAGTTGTTTGGGTGGTAGTCGGTTGGGTGGTAGTTGGTTGGGTGGTTGTTGGTTGGGTGGTAGTTGTTTGGGTGGTAGTCGGTTCGGTGGTTGTTGGTTGGGTGGTTGTTTGTTGGGTGGTAGTTGTTTGAGTGGTAGTCGGTTGGGTGGTAGTTGGTTGGGTGGTTGTTGGTTGGGTGGTAGTCGTTTGGGTGGTAGTCGGTTGGGTGGTAGTTGGTTGGGTGGTTGTTGGTTGGGTGGTAGTTGTTTGGGTGGTAGTCGGTTGGGTGGAAGTTGGTTGGGTGGTTGTTGGTTGGGTGGTTGTTGGTTGGGTGGTAGTTGTTTGGGTGGTAGTCGGTTGGGTGGTAGTTGGTTGGGTGGTTGTTGGTTGGGTGGTAGTTGTTTGGGTGGTAGTCGGTTGGGTGGTTGTTGGTTGGGTGGTAGTTGTTTGGGTGGTAGTCGGTTGGGTGGTAGTCAGTTGGGTGGTTGTTGGTTGGGTGGTAGTTGTTTGGGTGGTAGTCGGTTCGGTGGTTGTTGGTTGGGTGGTTGTTGGTTGGGTGGTAGTTGTTTGGGTGGTAGTCGGTTGGGTGGTAGTTGGTTGGGTGGTAGTTGGTTGGGTGGTAGTCGGTTGGGTGGTAGTTGGTTGGGTGGTAGTTGTTTGGGTGGTTGTTGGTTGGGTGGTAGTTGGTTGGGTGGTTGTTGGTTGGGTGGTAGTTGTTTGGGTGGTAGTCGGTTGGGTGGTTGTTGGTTGGGTGGTATTTGGTTGGGTGGTTGTTGGTTGGGTGGTAGTTGTTTGGGTGGTAGTCGGTTGGGTGGTAGTTGTTTGTGTGGTAGTTGTTTGCGTGGTAGTTGGTTGGGTGGTAGTCGGTCGTGTTGTGACCGTAGTTGTTGGCTTGGCTGTGGTTGTAGTTCTGCGTTTGCCGAACACCTTGACCAGGCCGGTGTTTAGACGGGACCGCCTGTTCACCTCACAGATAACTGCAACAAACAAGGCATGCACGCAGATGGAAAGAAGCAAAGAAGGTACATTTTAAAATAAAGTTGAAGTAAAAAACAAAAAAGGTGATAGTCAATAAGTGAGTTTTTTCAATTCTATTTGTACTGTAGTTGTTTGGTGTCTATTTGTAGTTCGTTTTTCTTTTTTTATAGTCATTTTGCATGTTTGTGGTCGTTTTGTGACTTTTTATAGTCCTTTTTTATTTCTTTAGTCGTTTGGTATATCTTTGTGGTCATAATATGTTTCTCTCTATACACCAAACAACCAGTGGCGACTGGTCACCAGGGGCAGGTGGGCAGGGGTGTTGGACCCAGAGCCCTCAAGTGAGGGGGATGCAGGGAGAGGCCCATAGAGAATGCTTTTCTATAGGGCCCAGAATGTTGTGGGACACAGCCTTTGTGGTGCTGGTCTGTGAATTGGTCATGTTGCATTGGATCTATTGATAGGCATGCTGGTATATTAATGTCACTGTCATAGAATGGGTTTGACTAGATATGTATCCCTAAAAAGTTGTCTGTGGCCTTCATGGTGTTGAGCTCAATGCTATTTGTGTATGTTGGGCGCATTTGTTCTGGTTGTGTCACCTTAGATATTTCATTACCAATTTAGGTTAGTGACAGTGGTAATTTTGTGTGTGTGTGTGTGTGTGTGTGTGTGTGTGTGTGTGTGTGTGTGTGTGTGTGTGTGTGTGTGTGTGTGTGTGTGTGTGTGGTGTGTGTGTGTGTGTGTGTGGTGTTTTGTGGAGCTCTTTGCTGTTTGTTGACATGTTAACAGAGAGAGATACAGAGTATTGTAGTTTTACTGGTATCTAAACTTATCTTTTGAAATGGTTGGTGTACCACCAATTTTTTTTTACATATAAAACGCTGCTGAAAACAACTCCTGGATTAATGGAGAAAATCAGTGATGGATTAATCGTCAATAAGAACAATTGTTAGTTGCAGCTACGGCTGGGCAATATATTGATATTATATCGGCATGGATACATGAGGCTAGATGTCGTGTTACATTTTGGATATCGTAATATAAGTGTTGTCTTTTCATGGTTTTAATACAGTAAGGTGATGTAATTTTCTGAACTTACCAGACTCTTCTAACTGTTTTATTATTTGCCTTTACTCACTTAGTCAACATATAAACATTATTGATGATTATTTATCACAAATCACATTGTGTAAATGTTTTGTAAAAGCACCAAAAGTCAACCAGACAATATCGCTGCAATATTGACATCGATGTATTTGGTCAAAAATATCATGATATTTGATTTTCTCCATATCGCCCATCTCTAGTTGCAGCCCTATACTTTTATTATCTTGCATGTAATGTCACTGCTGTTGTCAATCAATTAATTAATGTGTCTTTGCATGTGGACATCTCTTTCTGCAGAGTTTGTTTTCTGTCTGTTTGCAGGAACAAACTCTCTTACTCTTATCTGTCTTCCTGCTCTGTATTTTCTCAGAGAGTGATTCCTGCTGGTGACTCTGGAGGTGATGATGTGACTTATTTAACTCTCAGGAGATTTATTAACCTCACCTATTGCCAGGTATTGTTGCTTGAACTTTTGAAGATGTGGGGGCAGCGTGATCGCCTGCCCGAGCTTTTCTCTCAGCTCACATCTGGAGACGGTCCGGCCTTCGGACAGGCTGGGCACCACAACGGCCACCGCCAATACCACCAGCAACCCAAACTTCATGTCAACGGTTTCTATGGGGAAAACATCACCAGGGTTAAAGGAGGATGATGTTAGGTGAGTCAAATTGTTTTCATTTGCAGGGGTGAAGCCATTTTGGGCTCAGCCCAAACATAAGAAAGAGTTCGGGGGCATGCTCCATTTACAGCAGCAGCCAGAGCCGGCCCGACGCATAAGTAAACTAAGCGGCTGCTTAGGGCCCCGTGGCTTCCAGGAGGCACCAATAACGTTTGAAATGTCCCACAAGAGAGCTTGAAACAGAGCCAGCCCATGTGCTCACTACCTAACAACTCAGCAAATAATAACCATAAGTAATCAGCCAACCTTGTGAACAAAGAGCTCAGGTGTTCATGATTAACTTCATGAGTTTGCAGAATGTGACAGCTAACCAGTCTGAGATTCAGATCCTTTACTTCACTAAAAGTACTAATACCACAATGTAAATATACTCCGTTACAAGTAAAAGTCCTGCATTGAAAACGTTTCTTAAGTAAAAGTATGTAGGTATCTTCAGGAAAATGTACTCAAAGTATCATAGGTAAAAGTACTCAATCATCCCTAAAAGATTCAGGGCTTTTGAGAAAAACAGTCGTTGCATTTGGAACCAGTTTCCATTGACAAATAACAGAACTTTTTAAAGGTGTAGACTCAGCTGAGTTTACAGTAAACAGGGTCGTCTGGTGGTGAGAAGAGTTTAAAACATGTTTCTGCTAAAGAAAAGTCAGGAGCACATGGTGAGACTATTGGAGATGATTCTGACTATTCATAATTATTGCAGAACACTGTGCTGAAGAATTTCATCTACTGTTGTTTTACCTGATTCCACAACAAATGACATCATCTATTCAAAAAGCAAAGTGTAGTTAAAGTCTTAGTTTAAAGAAGTATAGTTACAGAAAGATATGTTCATGTCCCTAAAAGTATATTTGCAGAAGCACTCTAAAAGTAAAAAAATTAATAAAGTTTTTATTGTCACTGGATCATTGCAAAATGACACACAAATAAGTCCTGTACTGTATGTTCATTATATCTGCCAGTAGGATGAGATTATTTTACCTGACTACAGAACAAATCAAATCATCTATTGAAAAGTCAACTATTCAAATGATATTTCAACGTTTCTTTCCGTCTTGTTTCGAGATATTTATCCTAATTTCTAGAAAATCTGTGAAACGAGGGAAATGAACCGAGGAAAACAAGCATACAAACATTATTCTTAAGGGGAAAAAGTCTTAAAGGCTGAATTTAAAGATTTATATTTACAGAAATGTATGTCCATGTTTTTGTTGTCATCCTTTTATCAGATAAACAATCTGCACAACATCACAACAAATAAAGTTAATAAGACACACCATGTGCCTTTTAATTATATCCAACATTAATACACAAACAGTCATAAAGTATAAGTTGTACCCAGAAGATACGTAGCGGGCAAAGACAAATAACTGGTCCTACAAAGTGGTGAGGTAAACAAACATGGCAACAAAACAAGTGATGAAATCTTCATCAGATATAACTTTTCATACAATATACCCAAAACAGCACTGACAATATGGCAATACAAACAATGATAACAGAAAAAAAGATGTTTCTTACGGTTCGAACGTTGTTCCAAGTAGAGTATAAACTTTCTTTGTTGACGGAAGTTTGCAGCTCTGTGTCTTCAGACAGAAAAATCAGAGTTTATATATCATGACTTCAAGCGGTGGACCGACCTGTTTTATGAGTTATAATGGCTCGTTTCCTCAAAGCAACGGGATCAATAGTCAAAGTCATCATGACTCAACACAGTGTCTGTGTCCATTGTGAAAACGTGAAGTACATTTAGAGATTAAGAAAGAACAACGAACAATGACATCAGAGACTGTTCACCCAACAGCTGACCGTGACATTAACAGCTTGTGTTGTCTTTCGTATCCCATTACAGCCACAATAAAGCATCACAGTCACAATCACACAGAGTGACCCCAGGTTGTGTACTCTCGTATGTTGAAATCTCAACATTGGTTATCTGTCACAGAATGATTTATTTTATTGGTTTATAAATCACTGAATGGCTTTGTCCCGTCCTGTCAGACATGGTTGAGAAATGGTTGCCTGCTCGGTAACTCAAGGGCCTCACACCGGAAAATGAAAATCGCATTAAGGGCCATACGTGTAGTTTACTGAAATGTTTTTATTTCATTATCATGACTCTCATTTAGCCTTCTCCCTTAGTTTGGTACACATAAAGCCATAAAAAGTTCCTTAGCCATCATAGACTTTAGCAAATCAAAAGCAGGCGAACACACAGCCGACTCTCAGCAAGCTGTTCCACAGCCTGAATAGGAAAACTTTCTGCTTCTGGTGGAATTTCTGAGTCTTAAAGTCGGCTAATTTTGCTCTGAGTGTTGTGTAATTGCAGTTCGAAAAACTTTTTGGTTTGGCGCACAACTAGGCGGGCCAAAATTAGAGTTCCTGCCAAGACACCAGTGGGTGGGTCCCTTCACTCCGAGAGCACTGATTGGTTTCTTTGCTGCCTTGCCTTCTTTTGTTTGACACCGACAACACGCCTCACATTAATCTCTGCATCCATGCACTCTCACCGATACTGACCTTAACACCTCATTGTTATAACACTGTAACTTACTTTAATACATTTCAGTTTTTTAATCACTAAGTTTGGCATGCATCTCCCACCTGTGTTGGGGCCGGTCGTAACATCTATCTGATACAAGACAAAACAAGCATTTTCATTTCAAAAAAATAAACGTACACATCAAACTTAAAATGTGAGTTTCAGTCAAGAAATAAATGAAATTAAGTACAAAAATTTTAATTTATTATGAATGTAATTATGTATTTTGTAATGAGTAGTCTGGTGCATTCTAACAGAGAGGTAGCCAAAATAACTGAATCAAGTAAACATGTCTTAGGAAAAATATAAAAAATATATTTAAGCTCCTCTGCGTCTATTTTTCAACACTTTATGCGAAGCCTGTCAGATCCGACGGAGAATATATTCAGTTACGTAGGGAAAGTATTGTCATGTTAAAAGATTCCTTTTGAAACTTGTAAACTTTGTTTGTCAGAAGTCCTTGGAAGATGTATGATGTGTGTTCACTACCCATGCATTTGTTTGAATCATGTTACAGCAAAAAAATAACCAAACTAGATGTACCGGTTAGCCTTCTCCTGCCATCTGGCTCAGCGTTGGACAAGCACTCTGACCCGGTCTGTCTGCAGGTTTTCATGCCCAACCAAATACCCCCCCTTACTGCTTTATATTCCATTATGTTTTTGATATATTTTGAATGTCATCTGTGTTTTCCTTCTCATAGGCTAAATAAAGGTATTCCCACCATAAATTGGTGCATTAAAGTGTATCAGAATGCACGATGTCATGCCAAAGGTTTTTCCCTCGTTGCATTGTAAGAGAAGATATCAGGTGTGATGTCGATGAAATGTTGTGGTCAGACAGAGAGGAGAGATTGGATGACCCTTGAGGTTGATACATTTGCAGAATATTTTCTTTTATCATACACATCTTGTATAGCAGTTCCTGATAATTTTGTTGTTATATATCTGATTGGTATGGATTTACACAATGAACATGTGAATAGTTGCATTTGAGAGTAATATGATTCAATAGCAAATAATTGCAAACTATTTTGATCAATCCATTTCCACATATCACTGTTAAAAAAGGAATTTACATTAAATGACTGTACCTTGTTGCTGAAATGTGCTCTATACAGTAAATAAAGTTGCCTTACCTTACTGTAAGTTATCAGAATAAGTAGTCTGATCAGAAAAGATTTAAGATCAGTCTGTGTTTTTATAAAAACTTACAAACAAAACATACATGCAAACCATATATTGCAGATATACGTTTATTGGATAGCAGAAGATGCAAAAAATATTTTAATTTTTTTAGTTTTTCTCATCTTGAAATAATCACTTTAAAGTAGATTAAAGTGGTCAAACAATATCATCAAAACTATTCAAATTACTGAGATACATTTGTCAGTTCAACTTCAAGTTCTGGGGATTTTTGGGGGCAAATACGCCCACAAAGGAACTGAAACAAAATAACTTTATTATAGAAATCTCACAGGTTGATTAAAATGAAGAAACTGTAAAATGCTCCACAATGTTTGAGCTGAAACCACGAGGATCAAAGGTCACGTTGAAGGTAGAAGAAATGATTGTTGGTGTGATCTTCAGCAGCAGGTGGAAAACGTGTCAGCTTCTTTTTAACATTTATTGAAGAAGTTCTTGGTGCCATATTGGCACTCGCGAGAGGCGGACTTCAAAAACAACCTATTGTGACGGAAAAAAAAAGTGAAACAATTTGTTAAAACAGCCGTTATTAATTTGTCAGTAAGCAGCATATTCTTTTATCATTGTATTGTTTCACTGTTCTTTACTGTTTGAATTCTATTCATTTCTTTTACAACCTCCTAGCTCATGGTCACTCTACCTTGGACGGTTTAGACATTATAGCTAATAATCAAAATCCTTAAGGACAAAATTGCTTTCTGTGGGAGTGTGTGCAGCCTGTTAAAAGCTCCCTGAGGAAAATGGTGTTACTGGTTGTATTGTCCCTTTTAAAAAGGTATTTCAAAAGGTACAAAGTTCTAGGTGGGCTATAATCTGTCAAATATAAGCCTCATTCATTAATTTGAATCATTTTGAGGCAGAAACAACCTGTCCAATCAACAAGTCCTCCTAACCATACAACGCTATGAGTTGTTTAGTTTATATTCCTAACGTTCCATTTCCAGGATTACTTCAGTGCCGCAGGATGCATATATTTTCGCCCATGTCCGCCACTTTCCTCTTTACATTACATGTCATTTAGCTGACGCTTTTATCCAAAGTGACTTAGAGTTGCTACATATGTCAAAAGCCACACACCTCTGGAGAAACTAGGGGTTAAGTGTCTTGCTCAGGGACACATTGCTTGATGTATCGCAGTAGGAATTGAACCCAGATCTCCCACACCAAAGGAATGTGTCATAGCCACTGCGCCATCACCATCTCTGTGTTGGCGTTCTAACCTCCGGTGGATTTCTGAGGACTATGGTTAACTGCCCCTCAGATCTCTGCAGGGTAAATCCAGACAGCTAGCTAGACTATCTGTCCAATCTGAGTTTTCTGTTGCACGACTAAAGCAACTTTTGAACGTACACATGTTCCACCTTCACAGCGCTGTAGAGGAAGGTCTGGCAATGAGAGTCTATGAGTTGATTATCCCCACCCTCTAATACGACCCACAGGAGCTTTTCGTAAAATAGCGCCCCTAGCGGTGGCAGGAAATAATGGCTCATATCTAAACCAGAGAAATTTTTAAATATAAAGGTCGCAATTTTAAACATGTTTTTAACGTCTTGTGTGTCGCTGTTTGGTTATGTTTTGGAACCAAAACTACTTAATTTAAGTTAAGAAAAAGATCATGTTTTGGGTTAAAGGCTTTACGCATTTGACACCGAACATGACTTTGGTTACGTAAAAAAAAAATAACTACAATTTTTTTTTTTTATTATCAAACAGGCCTCGAACCTCGCTCTCCCTGGTGAAAGTCATTTTGTCACCTTACTTCCTGCTTTGCTCCGGTCATAATTACTACAGTCAATAGATGGCGCCGCCACTATAAACGTTAATATTGGTCGTATGTTGCTGCTTAAACAAACGACCTCTCGGAGCAAGTGGAAACATGACTTAAGGCACAGGGCATTGCTGCAGATGGAAAATACTTTTTGTCAGACGCTCACTTTTTGGCACCTATCCAAAAAGTCATCTTTCTATTACATATACATTACGTTAACACTATCTATATGCAATATTCATTCCAACTTAAACAATTCCAATACAATAAGAGCGTCTCCAAAGGTAAATTTGTAAACTTACCTCCACTGATCAGTCTTCACAAAGCAATCAATGTCGTCCATAATGTCGTCATCAGTGAAGGCTTCAGGGGGAGAAAAAAGAACAGTTTTTAATGTGCAAAATATGTCATTTAAATATCCATCATGTCTATATGTGTCTGGTTGAAAGACTTACCATCACAGGCTGTGTTGCACTTGTTTTTGGAGGAGCGATAACCAGAGTTACAGAAGGTCTCGTCAGACAGCTGGAAGATCCCGTAAAGGCCGAAAGACGACTGCTTGGTCTCCTCACTGGATCGGTCCTCACTGGATCGGTCCTCACTGGATCGCTTCTTACGTTCCCCACCTTCCTCAGCCTCGTATTCATCTGCTGTCTCGTTGTGCCGGTTCAGCAGTTCCTCCAGCATCAAGTCCATCTCTGCCGAGTCAGACTCCTCGCTGCTTGACTCGCGCTTTCTTCTGTTGTTGCCAGCTCCGATTCTGTTTGTGGCACCTGTTAGAATTGGTTGGGTGGTCGTTGGAGCAGTGGTAGTCGGGTGGGTGGTAGTCGGTTCTGTAGTTGTTGATTGGGTGGTAGTCAGTTCTGTAGTTGTTGATTGGGTGGTAGTTAGTTTTGTAGTTGTTGGTTGGGTGGTAGTCAGTTCTGTAGTTGTTGATTGGGTGGTAGTCAGTTCTGTAGTTGTTGGTTGGGTGGTAGTCAGTTCTGTAGTTGTTGATTGGGTGGTAGTCAGTTCTGTAGTTGTTGATTGGGTGGTAGTCAGTTCTGTAGTTGTTGATTGGGTGGTAGTCAGTTCTGTAGTTGTTGATTGGGTGGTAGTCAGTTCTGTAGTTGTTGATTGGGTGGTAGTCGGTTCTGTAGTTGTTGATTGGGTGGTAGTCAGTTCTGTAGTTGTTGATTGGGTGGTAGTCGGTTCTGTAGTTGCTGATTGGTTGGTAGTCGGTTGGATGGTAGTTGGTTCTGTAGTTGCTGATTGGGTGGTAGTCGGTTGGATGGTAGTCGGTTCTGTAGTTGCTGATTGGGTGGTAGTCAGTTGAGTGGTAGTCGGTTCTGTAGTTGCTGATTGAGTGGTAGTCGGTTCTGTAGTTGCTGATTGGGTGGTAGTAGGTTGGATGGTAGTCGGTTCTGTAGTTGCTGATTGGGTGGTAGTCGGTTGGGTGGTAGTCGGTTCTGTAGTTGCTGATTGAGTGGTAGTCGGTTCTGTAGTTGCTGATTGGGTGGTAGTAGGTTGGATGGTAGTCGGTTCTGTAGTTGCTGATTGGGTGGTAGTCAGTTGGATGGTAGTCTGTTCTGTAGTTACTGATTGGGTGGTAGTCGGTTGGGTGGTAGTCGGTTCTGTAGTTGCTGATTGAGTGGTAGTCGGTTCTGTAGTTGCTGATTGGGTGGTAGTCGGTTGGGTGGTAGTCGGTCGTTTTGTGACTATAGTTGTTGGCTTGGCTGTGGTCGTAGTTCTGCGTTTGCCAAACACCTTGACCAGGCCGGTGTTCAGACGGGACCGGCTGTTCACCTCACATATAACTGCAACAAACGAGCCATGCACGCAGATGGAAAGAAGCAAAGAAGGACAAAATAGAGAAGGTACATTTTAAAATAAAGTTGAAGTAAAAAACAAAAAAAGTGATAGTTTTTTCAATTCTATTTGTACTGTAGTTGTTTTGTGCTCTATTTGTAGTTCGTTTTTCTTTCTTTATAGTCATTTTGCATGTTTGTGGTCGTTGCGTCACACCCCCCTCCTCCTCGCTCTCTCTCTCTCTCTCTCTCTCTCTCTCTCTCTCTCTCACACACACACACACACACACACACACACACACACACACACACACACACACAGATCACATCACATGCTGTTTTGTTTTTGTATTGTTGTAGTTTAAAAAAGGTATATTGGTTTTAATTGATTGAAGGATTATTGATTGGACATTGATAATTTTGAAGTTAATACATTCTACTATATTTTAAATAGCAGTTGTCTGTGATTATTTGTGTACTTATTGTAATAAGCTGGTTAAACAGGTCGTTGCTTGGATTCACCCTTCCTTTTGTTCCTTTAGAATATTCCAGATAAATGAACCAAGTTAATTCAGATCGGTATTTTAAAGGGAACACCACCAAAATGAAACGGTTTCACAGTTTGATTAATGGTCCCTGACTTCCAGGGTGGTGCCCCGTTTTGATTGTTTGTCAATTTGGTGAAGGTATTAATACGCATATTCATTACTTTATTAATATTGACAAAACATCTTTGATAATTTGCCAATAATTAAATCTGTACCTTAATGATACCCAACATAACTGTTTTATTATTTGCCTTTACTCACTTAGTCAACATTATTGATGATTATTTATCACAAATCTCATTGTGTAAATGTTTTGTCAAAGCACCAAAAGTCAACCCGACAATATCGCCGCAATATCGACATCGATGTATTTGGTCAAAAATATCATGATATTTGATTTTCTCCATATGGCCCAGCTCTAGTTGCAGCCCTATACTTTTATTATCTTGCATGTCATGTCACTGCTGTTGTCAATAAAGGTGCAGTGGGTAAGCCTTATAAAACTAACTTTTTGTTAAATTTGCTGAAACTGACCCTATGTTCGAGTAGAACTACATGAAGCAGGTAATAAATAAAAAAATCCACAGCTCTCTGTTTAGATGCACCCATCAGGGCCAGGGGGGTGTCTAACTGCGTGTCAATCACTGATCATGCACACGCATTCATTCTCCCTTGTGGGGGGAGGGGCTTAGGAGACCGTTTTGGGCTTTAGCGGAAAGAGGGGAGGGACTGAGAAGTTGTCGATGTTCAAATTTTTTGGCTAAGCCCTGGATCTTCGCAATCCTACCTACGGCACCTTTAATTTATCTTTGCATTTGGACATCTCTTTCTGCAGTGTTTGTTTACTTCCTGTTTGCAGGAACAAACTCTCTTTTTTCTCAGAGAGTGATTCCTGCTGGTGACTCTGGAGGTGATGATGTGACTTATTTAACTCTCAGGAGATTTATTAACCTCACCTATTTCCAGGTATTGTTGCTTGAACTTTTGAAGCTGTGTGGGCAGCGTGATCGCCTGCCCGAGCTTTTCTCTCAGCTCACATCTGGAGACGGTCCGGCCTTCGGACAGGCTGGGCACCACAACGGCCACCGCCAATACCACCAGCAACCCAAACTTCATGTCAACGGTTTCTGTGGGGAAAACATCACCAGGGTTAAAGGAGGATGATGTTAGGTGAGTCAAATTGTTTTCAGTTGCAGGGGTGAAGCCATTTTGGGCTCAGCCCACACCTAAGGAAGAGTTTGGGGGCATGCTCCATTTACAGCAGCAGCCAGAGCCGGCCCGACGCATAAGTAAACTAAGCGGCTGCTTAGGGCCCAGTGGCTTCCAGGAGGCCCCAATAACGTTTGAAATGTCCCACAAGAGAGCTTGAAACAGCGCCAGTCGGCCCATACACTCACTACCCAACAACTCAGAAAATAATAACCATAAGTAATCAGCCAACCTTGTGAACAAAGAGCTCAGGTGTTCATGATTAGCATCATGAGTTTGCAGAATGTGACAGGTAACCAGTCTGATAGCCGTCGCTGATTGTTCATCATCACTGCAGGAACAGCAACGTGCACTTTATTATCCGCTTATTGTTTTAAAGATGTGACCTGCTCAGTGGTGGAAGAAGTATTCAGATCCAATCAGATCTGATGTATTGAGGGAGTTGCAAAATCTGGACCCATACAAATCAGCTGGGCTAGACAACCTGGACCCCAATTTCCTAAAATTATCTGCAAATATCATCGCTTTCCCCATTACCAACCTGTTTAACCTGTCTCTTGCAGCTTCAGAAATTCCCAGAGATTGGAAATCTGCCGCAGTCACCCCTCTCTTCAAAGGGGAGACACCCTTGACCCAAACTGCTATAGACCCATATCTATCTTACCCTGTCTTTTGAAAGTCTTCAAAAGCTTGGTCAATAAACAGATTACCAACCACCTTGAATTACACCGTATCCTTTCCGCTACACAATCTGGCTTCCGTGCCGGTCTTGGTTGTACCACAGCTACCCTCAAGGTCATAAACAATATCACATCTGCCATTGACAAAAAGCATTACTGTGCAGCCATCTACATTGATCTATCCAAGGCCTTTGACTCTGTTAACCATTGTATTCTTATTGACAGACTATACAACATTGGGTTCTCTCACGACTGCCTCGCGTGGTTCAAAAATTACTTTTCCAATTGGGTCCAGTGAGCAAATCTGCGGGCCTGTTGTCTGGACCTATGGATGTCTCTATGGGGGTGCCACAAGGTTCGATTCTCGGGCCGACTCTTTTCTCCATATACATTAATGATGTGGCTCTTGCTGTTGGGAATTCTCAAACCCACCTTTATGCAGATGATACCATCCTGTACACACCCGGCCCCTCATTGGATACTGTGCTATCAAACCTCCAGGAGAGCTTCAATGCCATTCAGCACTCCTTCTGAAACCTCCAATTATTATTAAACTCTAGCAAAACCAAGTTCATGCTTTTCAATCGATCGCTGCTCACCCCTGCCTATCCAATTAGCATTACCACTCTCCATGGGTTGGAACTAGAAAATGTGGCGGTGTACAAATACTTAGGTGTCTGGTTAGACAGTTCCCTCTCCTTCCAGCAACACATATACCACCTTCAATCTAAAGTTAAGTCTAGGATTGGTTTCCTATTCCGCAACTGGGCCTCCTTCACTCACGCTGCCAAACTCGTTTCAGTGAAAATGACAATTTTACCAATTATAGATTTCAGTGATGTCTCATACAGAACTGCCTCAAACTCTCTCCTGAAAAAACTGGATGTTCTCTATCACAGTGCCATACATTTTGTGACCAGGGCCCCTTATAACACCCACCATTGCAACCTCTATGCATTAGTTGGTTGGCCCTCGTTACATACCCGACGCCTAACTCACTGGTATCAACTCATTTACAAATCCTTGCTAGGCAAAGCCCCGCTGTACCTACGCTCACTGGTCACTATAGCTTTATCCACCCGCAAGCCTTCGCTTAAGCAGTTACATCACCTTGGTCACCCCAAAAGCCCACACCTCCTTTGGCCGCCACTCCTTCCAGTTTTCAGCTGTAAATGATTGGAATGAACTACAAAAAACCCTGAAACTCAAAACCCTTATCCCACTAACTGCCTTCAAAGCACGTCTGTCTGTGCTCCTTTCCGATCACTGTACGTGCTAACTGATCCCCGTCTTTCATCCACTGTTTTTGCATACCCTTACTCCATTATCTCTGTCATGCACAATTGCATAGTTGCACAGATGCACATCTTCACCTGCATTGCACTTTCATATCTATTTACGCTAATTTGCACTATTCACCTGCCATTGTATGCTCAACCGTTATTTCTTCCCACCTTTGTTGTCACACAATTTTTGCACGTCTATTAACCTACTTCCCTATCTAGACCGCAATCTGCACTAACTGCATATTGACTATATTGACTCTTTACTACATTTCAGCATTTGTATAGTCTGTCTATTATTGTATAGATGTGTTATCACTGATCTTCATCACCACCTAGACCACACTTTGCACTAATTGTACATTGACTCTTTACTACATCTCAGCATTCATACAGACTGTCTATTCTTGCATATTGTATTATTACTGATATACTTCACTACCTAGACCACCATTTGCACTAATTGTATATTGTCTCTTCTCTACATTCAGCATTTATATAGACTGATTACTGCTTAATGTGTTATTACTGATCTACATCACTTAACAGACTACAACTTGCACTAACTGTAGATTGACTCTTCACCACACCTCAGCATTTATCTAGACTGTCTATTCATATACATTGTCTTATAACTGATCTACTTCACTAACTAGACCTCTAGACTAACTGTTTATTGACTCTTTACACCATCGACTCTTTACACCATCTCAGCAGAGATATAGACTCTATGTTTATGCATATTGCACATCCATCTACTTACTTGCACCTCACTACGTGCCGGCATTTGTAATTGCCCACTTATTCTGCTTTTTATGTAGCATATTGTATTCTGTGTTCTTGTACTGTATTGAATGTGAAACTATTTGTTGTCTTGCACGCCTACGCTTTTCTTGGCCAGGTCGCCGTTGCAAATGAGAACCTGTTCCCAACGGCCTACCTGGTTAAATAAAGGTTAAATAAATTAAATAAATAAAAAATAAAATCCTTTACTTCAGTAAAAGTACTAATACCACAATGTAAAGATACTGCGTTACAAGTAAAAGTCCTGCCTTGAAAATGTTACTAAAGTAAAAGTATGTAGGTATCTTCAGGAAAACGTACTCAACATATTAAAGGTAAAAGTACTCAATGCAGAAATATTGTCACACTTTAGAAACTGGAAACGATCCAAACAGTTCTGTCATCATCCCTAAAAGATTCAGGGCTTTTGAGAAAAACAGTCGTTGCATTTGGAACCAGTTTCCATTGACAAATAACAGAACTTTTTAAAGGTGTAGACTCAGCTGAGTTTACAGTAAACAGGGTCGTCTGGTGGTGAGAAGAGTTTAAAACATGTTTCTGCTAAAGAAAAGTTGATGGAGATGATTCTGACTATTCATAATTATTGCAGAACACTGTGCTGAAGAATTTCATCTACTGTTGTTTTACCTGATTCCACAACAAATGAGATCATCTATTCAAAAAGCAAAGTGTAGTTAAAGTCTTAGTTTAAAGAAGTATAGTTACAGAAAGACATGTTCATGTCCCTAAAAGTATATTTGCAGAAGCACTCTAAAAACAATTCATACTTAAAATAAAGTTTTAATGGGCGCCCGGTTGGCTCAGGTGGTAGAGCGGGCGCCCATATATACAGTATTCAATGTAATATGGTGTTGTTGTAAAAGTTGTCAGATGGATAAACGTAGGCTAGATAGGGAACAATACAATTTCCTCACAATTTAGAGCAGGGTGATAGTTACCCTATGGAATATTGTCCAGTTGCTAACATTGTATATTGAGGCAGCTGAAGAGTATTGATGTCAGCCATGGCACACACAATATACTTGTTCAATGTATGTACACACCAGCCAACCACAAATACACAAAGGAAGCTTGTACATAAAAAAGATATATACAACAGCAACATAATCAGGAACTGCTGTACAAGATGTGCAAAAGAAAAGAAAATATTCTGCAAAAGTATCAACCTCAAGGGTCATCCAATCTCTCCTGTCTCTCTGTCTGACCACCACATTTCATCAACATCACACCTGATATCCTCTCTTACAATGCAACGAGGGAAAAACCTTTGGCATGACACGGCCCCCCCTACAACAATCTGCTGTGATATCCTCACCCGTCACCTGGTTGCTCTAAATTTTAAGGAAACTGTATTGTTCCCATCTAGCCTACGTCTATCCATCTGACAACTTTTACAACCACACCACATTACTATTATGTATCTAATATATATGTGACAGGTTATTGAGTGTTGGTTGCTCTATTTTGCATGGTATGGATTTACACAATGAACATGTGTATAGTTGCATTTCAGAGTTATATGATCCAATAGCAAATAAATGCAAACTATTTTGATCTGCAGGGCTTACTCGGCTTACTTCGGCATTTTGTACCAAAGCAATAATAAATGACTATAATCATGTGAACAACTGGCCTATTGTTTTTAGTTGTTTAAATAGTCATACATAGTTTGACAAAGTGTAATAGTCATTTGAGGATTGTGCTAAAGTGATTGAGAAAAACAGTGATATAGTGCACGTTACTGTTCCTGCAGTGATGATGAAAGATCAGCGAGGCTGTCTGACTGGTTAGCTGTCACATTCTGCAAACTCATGAGATTAATCACATAAGGCCTTGAACACCTCATAAGGGGATCCTTGTTAGAATCAAACAGGTGCTTTTCATGTCACAACTCAACACGTCAGTATAGTTTCTTCGCACGGACACGGTCTCATCTTACACACTCACACAGGTTAGTTTGTTTTTTCATCTTTTTTCCCTTGACTTTTTTGGACTTAAGTCGGTCTTGACTACAGCCCTGCCTTGAAATCAAAAGTTATAACTATGAATTGTGAAAACTTTCTGCTTCTGGGGAAATTTCTTAAGTCGGCAAATTCTGCCGACTTAAGAGTGTCTGAGTGTCTGAGTGTCTGAGTGTCATGTAATTGCAGTTTGAAAAACAGTTTCTGGTCTTTTTGGTTTGGCGCACAACTAGGCGGGCCAAAATGTATTGTAAACCTAAATTGATATACGGACCAGATTCAAATTTGGCATTGGCCTGCGGGCCTTAAGTTTGACACCTGTGCTCTTTCTCCAACCTCCTGATTGTTCCTGAGGTCATATCAAAGTGGGGGGTCTGGGTGTCCTCCCCCAGGGTTATTTTGAGCGTCAAAGACTTCATTTCCTGCATTCTGATACACTTTAATGCACCAATTTATGATGGGAATACCTTTATTTAGCCTATGAGAAGGAAAACACAGATGACATTCAAAATATATCAAAAATATAATGGAATATAAATCAGTAAGGGGGGGTATTTGGTTGGGCATGAAAACCTGCAGACAGACCGGGTCAGAGTGCTTGTCCAACGCTGAGCCAGATGGCAGGAGAAGGCTAACCGGTACATCTAGTTTGGTTATTTTTTTGCTGTAACATGATTCAAACAAATGCATGGGTAGTGAACACACATCATACATCTTCCCATGAGGGCTGACGCACAAAAGTCACAATGAAAATGGTCTCAAGTTTCAAAAGGAATCTTTTAACATGACAATACTTTCCCCACGTAACTGAGTAAATTCTCCAAAGGGGGCGGATCTGACAGGCTTCGCATAAAGTGTTGAAAAGCAGACGCAGAGGGGCTAAACCCTCATGTTGTCCTCGGGTCAAATTTGACCGGTTCTCAAAACTTCTATATCAGAAATATGAGTTTCTTTTTAACCAAATTACTCAAAAAATTAAGTACAATTGCAAGTACTCAATTACTACGTTCATTGAATTGTGGGTATTCAATTTTATAGCATTTGAAAAAATTGAAATGGTTTCAAAACCTGACTAAACATTGACATCTACACGTCTGTGATTCTCCACCAACATACTGTACGTTTCTCTAATATTAGTCAAAATCATGTATCATTTCAAAATTAGGTATAATCTCCTATATATGACATTTATTGACCATGAATTCCAAAAACACGTGTAAAACTATTGGTAGTAAGTTGGTGTTAGTGAAAATAGCATCGAAAACGTGGAAAAAAAGTGACGAAAAAAAGTGACAAAAACACTGAAAAAAGTGACCAAAAAAAGTGGCAAAAACGTCAGAAAATGTGTCAAAAATATTTTACAAAAATACTAATTTTGACCCAGTAGGACAATAAGTGCATGGTCGACCAGAAGACAACACAGTATATTTTTTATATTTTTCCTAAGACATGTTTACTTGATTCAGTTATTTTGGCTACCTCTCTGTTAGAATGCACCAGACTATTCATTACAAAATATATGATTACATTCATAATAAATAAAAAATGTTGTACTTAATTTCATTTATTTCTTGACTGAAACTCACATTTTAAGTTGTATGTGTACGTTTATTTTTTTGAAATGAAAATACTTGTTTTGTCTTGTATCAGATAGATGTTACGACCGGCCCCAACACAGGTGGGAGATGCATGCCAAACTTAGTGATTAAAAAACTGAAATGTATTAAAGCAAGTTACAGTGTTATAACAATGAGGTGTTAAGGTCAGTATCGGTGAGAGTGCATGGATGCAGAGATTAATGTGAGGCGTGTTGTCGGTGTCAAACAAAAGAAGGCAAGGCAGCAAAGAAACCAATCAGTGCTCTCGGAGTGAAGGGACCCACCCACTGGTGTCTCGGCAGGAACTCAGGTACACTGTCCAGCTGTTCCTAAAGAAGTTATGCTGTCCTGTGAGAACCACGTATCTCTAAAAAGTTTTTAAACTTTTCATGGTGTCAGAAAAACAGCCCTGTTTTCAGCTTTGTGACGATGCATTTTCCAGCTGATCCGAGAGGCTTTTTAAAGACTTTATTTAGCTTAAGAAGGAGGAACATAAAGGAACCCTTCATCCTTCAGTTTATCACAAACGTTCAACATCAACACATTGGTTGACCGGTCTTGACATAAAATCCAGAGTCTTCTTTATCTGAGATGGAGACGAGATTTCGAGACCGAGACTTTCAAAAAGTGGTCTGGAGACCAAGACGGATCTCAAGTACTACAACACTGGCATCTTTTACCAGCTGGTGTCAAACAACAACCACATGCATTAGGTCCAGTGCTGTAACGTTACTAAGTACATCCACTCCAGTACTGTACTAAAGCACAAATGTTGAGGTACTTGTACTTTACTTGAGCCTTTCGTTTCATGCCACTTTCTACTTTTACTCCGCTAGATTTCAGAGAGAAGTATTGTACTGGGTGCTCAGATAGCTCAGTTGGTAGAGCAAGCGCCCATATAGAGAGGTTTACTCCTCGACGCAGCCGCCGTGGGTTTGACTCCGACCTGCAGCCTTTTGCTGCATATCACTCCCCCTCTTTCCCCCTTTCAAGTCTTCATCTGTTCTGTCAAAAATAAAGGCTGAAAATGCCCCAAAAAAGAAATATTGTACTTTTTACTCCACTACATTAACCGGGCACCTTCAGTTTCTTTACACATTAGGATTTTTGCACACAAAACACATGTAGTTTATAAAATCTGATGTTTTATTACACCGTTTTTCTCAATCGCTTTGGCACAATCCTCAAATGACTATTACACTTTGTCAAACTATATATGACTATTTATATGAACATCAGGTCAGTTGTTCACATGACTATAGTCATTTATTATTGCTTTGGTACAAAATGCACCGAGTAAGCCCTGCAGATCAAAATAGTTTGCAATTATTTGCTATTGAATCATATAACTTGCAAATGCAACTATAACACGATAACAAGCTAATGTTAGCCAGCTAAACTAGGGTGACCAGATGTCCCGGCTGGAGATGTCCCCGGAAATGTCATTTTGATGCTACCAAACGCTCACCCCCTGTTAGCATCTCATTGACTCCCATTCATTTTGACGTCACTTTGACAGCGAATAACTTTACATCTGAAGCGTTTAAAGACTCTATTTGTCCGTTGTTTATTTCTAAAGAAACACGACAATGTATAAAAGGCTCCATTACCTTGTAGCTCACGTTATGGCTCCGTAGCAGACGTTGTTATAAAAATAGGCTAACGATTGGGTCATAACCACGAGACTTACTGTCTCATAGTAGAGGAATTACCGTATAGTACAGGAGAAGCTCTCAGGCAGTTTGGACTTCCATTAGCTGTTTAAGTGTAATTACTAATGTTAACTATCATGTTAGTGATCAGTAATTAGCCTGTGCCTATGTTATCTCCTTACATATACCTACGCTCTCCGTCTCTGCAAGATTGGGAATGATTGAGATTTCTCTTGGCACAGCTACCACTTTTAAAAAAAAAAAATGTTTAACTTTATTTCAAAAAAGTAGTTTACAGAAGTTCAGTCATTGCAATATGTAAACAAATAAAATGCAAAAACATATACAAATAATATAATATAAAAGTAAAAATGAAAATAATAGTCTAAAAAGAAGGAAATAAAGATACAAAGGGGACAGACTTTCAAAAATCGTTAATAATGTAGACAGCAGGAGCATTTAAACAAAGAAATTAGAGTAGACATCAGATATTAATATAGCTTTCTTATTGGATACCAACTTAAGAGACTCAAAGTACATGTCAAATTCAACCTGGAATAGTTTGAAGCACGGTGTTGATCTGGAAAATGTTGCCTTATGAATATGGAACTTACCTAATGAAATAAAGAGATTTACAATATTACATAACTTTCTATCTTTACATTCAAAATAGGTAATAATAATATGTTTCCCTTCAAGTGTGGTTATATGTTTTGTTTTAGATACCATTTCATCTTCAAAGCTTTTCCAAAATGCAATACAAAATGAACAACCATAAAAAGATGGGTTAACGACTCTTGTTCTGTTTTACAAAAACTACAATAATTATCAACAGGCATGAATATCGAGACAAATAGGTTTGTAGGGTATATATTATGTAATATTTTCAAATGTAATTCCATAACTTTGTTTGTGATACAATATCTAAAGGCAACAAGCCATGCCCTACGCCACTTAACATCAGTAAAATGAGAATTCCAGAAAAATTTCCCACGAGGTATTATTTTCTTTAAATTTAGAAAGCATTTTCTAATGTGCTTATTAGTACAAGTGCTGCTCATAATATCCATACCGTTTATATAAAGAGTCAAATTAAAACCAGTAACTTCATTTAGTTTTTTATAAGTTTTCATTAATTCTAATATGCCATTAGGTATAGATTTGAAAACTGAATTATATTCTTTGAACGTTATTGGGAATGCTTTCTCTCTGAGAAAAGATTCATAATTAAGTAATTGAACATTACAATCAAAAAGATCTTTTACAAAGATAATATCTCTATTGATCCATTTTTGCAAATAGAGTGACTTGTTCCCCCTAGTGATGCATTCATTACTCCGTCCAGCTACCAGAAGACTTCCAACTTTCAGACAGGTTGCTCACGTCACATCTACGTCGTCTCTCTCAGTTGGAGGCTGCTCAGTAACACTCAGCCATCACCGGAAAAGAGCTTCTAATATCCTTCACTGGTCTCCGTCCAGAGACACGGGACCTGTTGGTCCAGTTTATATATGTGTATGGGTTTTCACTGTGACTAACAGACCCAAAATTGGAACGAAAAATTGGAACGAAAGTTCCAATTTTGTGTTATTAAATCACAAACGACGCATTCCCTTCCATTCAGTACCGTACTAAGGTAAACAACGAGCTACAAACTCATTTTCATCAAAACGAGCCGTCCTCCAACCTGGAGAAATAGCATTGGTCTCTACGAGCAGCCGGCGGAGAGAGACGAGTGCTTAGGGACCGTCTACAAACTACAACACCTTAGGGACCGTCTACAAACTACAACACCGAAAAGATATACAACAAAAGTATTTATTAATTTAATCATTAAATAAGGTAGTGTCTCCAAACTTACCTCAATTATAACTTGTCTCCTGCTAGTTGTACTACAGCACTTACTTTAAAAAAGAAGCATATTCACAATTTTGGGGAATATTTTTTGCCAAAAACATTTTATATTTTCATAATTAAATAGAGTTGTGTCTCTAAACTTACCTCACATATAATTAGTCTTCTGTTGGTTATACTAGAGCACTTACTTTTCAAAAAATAGGCATATGCCTAATTTTGGGGAATATTTTTTTAATAATATTTAATACATGTCATAATTACAGAGAGTCATGTCTCCAAAACTATTCCACACATAGAAGCCCAGCTGCTGATTGTACTACAGCACTTACCTTTCAAAAATAAGCATAATCATAATTTTGGGGAATATTCTTTGCCAAAAACATTTAATATTTTAATAATTCTATAGAGTTGTGTCTCTAAACTTACCTCACACATAATTAGTGTTCTGCTAGTTGTACTACAGCACTTACTTTTCAAAAATAGGCATATGCATCATTTTGGGGGAATATTTTTCGCCATAACATTTTTTTTTAATACATGTCATACAACAATACATGGTTTATTTTTCACCTGTGTGGGTGTGTAAGATGAGACCGTGTCTGTGCGAAGAAACTATACTGACGTGTTGAGTTGTGACATGAAAAGCACCTGTTTGATTCTAACAAGGATCCCCTTACGAGGTGTTCAAGGATTTACGTGATTAACATCATGAATTTGCAGAATGTGACAGCTAACCAGTCAGACAGCCTCGCTGATCTTTCATCATCACTGCAGGAACAGCAACGTGCACTATATCACTGTTTTTCTCAATTACTTTAGCACAATCCTCAAATGACTATTACACTTTGTCAAACTATATATGACTATTTATGTGAACATCAGGTCAGTTGTTCACATGACTATAGTCATTTATTATTGCTTTGGTACAAAATGCACCGAGTAAGCCCTGCAGATCAAAATAGTTTGCAATTATTTGCTATTGAATCATATAACTCGCAAATGCAACTATAACACGATAACAAGCTAACGTTAGCCAGCTAAACTAGGGTGACCAGATGTCCCGGCTGGAGCTGTCCCCGGAAATGTCCCCGGTTTTCACAACGGGGTAAGCTTCGCTTCAGAACTTGAACCTCCTATGGCGCCATTTTGATGCTACATAGCCATCACCTGACGTTAGCATTCCATTGACTTCCATTCATTTTGACGTCACTTTGACAGAGAATAACTTTACATCTGAAGTGTTTAAAGACTCTATTTGTCCATTGTTTATTTCTAAAGAAACACAACAATGTATAAAAGGCTCCATTACCTTGTAGCTCACGTTATGGCTCCGTAGCAGACGTTGTATTTGTAAAAATAGGCTAACGATTGGGTCATAACCACGAGACTTACTGTCGCAAAGTAGAGGAGAATTCCTTTTCAAAGTGCACCAGATTGATGCATGTAAACGTTAAAATAGACAACATTTTCTTACAGGGTTGCATGCCCATGGACCTCCCTAGGGGGGCTTGTGCCCCAGTGCAGCTCTAGGTCTAGTGACGCCTTTGGGGCAGTGTCCCCATTTTAAGTTTTACAAAGATAAAAACATTACCTGTTTAGGAGGTATTTACACTTCTGAGCTGAAAATGTCCCCGGATTTTGTCTCAGAAATCTGGTCACCTTAGGCTAAACTGCTCAATTAATGTTACGTTTTCAATATCCAAACACTGACTTAAGCTGACAAACAAACGGGGACATGAGAATGTTAAACCCTCATATAAACATACTCACGTGGCTCCACATCCACAAATTCCCACTTCAAAATGGCTTATGAGTTCCCAAACCGTCCTCTCCTCAAAAGTTGCCGTCCTCGTCCTGACCATGGATTATTAAGAGAACAGTCCTGACCGGTCCTGACCTGTTGGTGTGTCACGTGAAGTAATTAACGAGCGCCAAATCTCCTCTGACGTCAGCAACGGAGCTTGCCAAGCTTGCTCCCAGTTGCAAGTTAATTTGACTTGGCAGGTAATACATTCAACACAATAGTTAAGTAAATATTACTTGGTATTTTAGTTCAAATTTACATATAAAAATGACGATACAAAATTATTAATAAATACCAAGTAACACATTAAATAAAGCTAACATTTTTAAGTAAAACCACTGAAATGATAATTTCTAGTAGAATTTAATGGTGTAATAAATATTTACAGCAATATTTACAAGGCCAAAGAATAATTTCTTTTCAGTGTGTGCACATGTTCATTGTGTAAATACATACATGCAAAATAGAGCAACAAACACTCAAGAACCTGTCACATATATATTAGATACATAATAGTAATGTGGTGTTGTTGTAAAAGTTGTCAGATGGATAGACGTACCACATTACTATTATGTTTCTAATATATATGTGACAGGTTATTGTGGGTGTAGGTTGCTCTATTTTGCATGTATAGATTTACACAATGAATATGTGTATAGTTGCATTTGCGAGTTATATGATTCAATAGCAAATAATTGCAAACTATTTTGATCTGCAGGGCTTACTCGGTGCATTTTGTACCAAAGCAATAATAAATGACTATAGTCATGTGAACAACTGACCTGATGTTCATATAAATAGTCATATATAGTTTGACAAAGTGTAATAGTCATTTGAGGATTGTGCTAAAGTAATTGAGAAAAACAGTGATATAGTGCACGTTGCTGTTCCTGCAGTGATGATGAAAGATCAGCGAGGCTGTCTGACTGGTTAGCTGTCACATTAATTAACAGTTAATCACGTAATTCCTTGAACACCTCATAAGGGGATCCTTGTTAGAATCAAACAGGTGCTTTTCATGTCACAACTCAACACGTCAGTATTGTTTCTTTGCACGGACACGGTCTCATCTTACACACTCACACACGTTAGTTTGTTTTTTCACCTTTTTTCCTTTGACTTTTTTGGACTTGATTAAGTTGGTCTTGACTACAGCCCTGCCTTGAAATCAAACGTTATAACCAAAGACTCTATAAGCGTTGCCTGAGATCAGTGCAGTCATTACCCATTGTGCACTGCAGTTTTGCAGTCACTGGAGAGAAATTGGTTCTGTAAACTGCCGATGATCTCGATGATGATGTCATTGGTGATTACAGTAAGGGAGTGATGTCACAGCGGATCTGGCAATGTGTAGTGATCATCATGTATTGATCTATACTCTGACAATATTTTTATACATATTAGTGTTATGTATAGTTAGTTATGTAGTTTAGTTAAGATAACATGCTGTATATCATACAACTATTTATTATTTTTGGAAATTTAGTATTCATAAGAAAAAATGGTCGAGAAGAATTTCAGCAAAATATATCCAGCTTATCTAATGTTAAAAACAACTTTCCGGAGCGCCCTGGTGGCTTGCCTGGTGAGGCATCCACCCCATGTGCTGGGGCTTAGTCCTTACCGCAGAGGCCCGGGTTCGGGTCCAACCCGCGGCCCTTTGCTGCGTGTCATCCCCCTTCTCTCTACTCCCTTTCCTGTCTTCATCTGCCCTATCAAAATAAAAGGCCAAAAAGCCCCAAAAATGACTTCTGAACTCGGAAACTCAGACTATTTAATAACAGGGTTAAACTTTGGATACATATTTCACTGTATATACACAAGCATGTTCTGGATGGATGTAGACAACTTTCTTTTTTTTAAAGATTATTTTTTGGGCATTTGTTTTTATAGGACAGCTGAAGACATGAGAGGGGGAAACGACATGCAGCAAAGGGCCGCAGGTCGGAGTTGAACCCGCTACGTTGAGGAGTGAACATCTATATATGGGCGCACACTCTACCAGGTGAGCTACCCAGGCGCCCAGAAAACTTTCTTAAAAATAAAAAAGTAACTTAAGATAAAGGTTGAAATAAATGTTTAATGCTATATTTTAGTCAAGATAACATGCTGTATTTCAAACAACTATTCATTATTTTTATTTATAAGAACAAATGGTCAAGAAGCCAACTTTAATAATGAATTTTAGCAATATATGACCATGGCCATGTTCAGCCCCGACAAGCGTAGCAACACGTTTTTCTAAACTGAAAAACTGTTGTGTGCGCAAGAGCTCTGTCTTTTTATTACCACGAGTTTACAGACACGTCTCTGCTGATTGGGTATCACCTGTGACACGGCCAATAAACGAGAGGCACACCCACCAAACGAGAGAAAACTAAACTCAAAGCTGTTTCACGCCGAGGAAACATGTCGTTCACCAGGAAACCGTAGCAAAACGGTGCCCACCTTTTTGAGATTGAACATGCCACCGTACTGACGAATAACTTTGCCGTGTTCCGATTGAGAGCATGTGAACACACCAAACTTGAAAACTCGGACTGTCCGAGAGGAGCACATGAATGCGCCGTTACCACAAATATTTCATATTTTAAGTAAGTTACTGGTTTCTCACTGTTTTACAAATGGTGATGACTGGCAATTTAAAGTGCTCATATTCTGCTCATTTTCAGGTTCATAATTGTATTTAGAGGTTGTATCAGAATAGGTTTACATGGTTTACTTTTAAAAAAACACCATATTTTTGTTGCACTGCACATTGCTGCAGCTCCTCTTTTCACCCTGTGTGTTGAGTTTTAGCTACAGAGTGAGACCTTTCACTGCTGTAACATCTTTGTTGGGAGTCGCACATGCTCAGTAGCTAGGTAAGGACTACTAGCCAGTCAGAAGCAGAGTATGAGAGCGTGCCCTGACAGTACCTAGGTAAGGACTACTAGCCAGTCAGAAGCAGAGTATGAGGGCGTGCCCTGACAGTAGCTAGGTAAGGACTACTAGCCAGTCAGAAGCAGAGTATGAGGGCTTGCCCGGACAGTACCTAGGTAAGGACTACTAGCTAGAAGCTAGCGCTGCTAGCAGTTAGCGGTTGGCCACCTCATTCTCAATGGCAAAACACTGCTACAATACACACTAGTTCACCCTAATCTACAAAATACATTGTATAGAACTACTAACATGTCCCTGTTCTGCAGGTATTCCACACAAAGTTGGAAGTGCGCCCTCGTTTAGAAGAAGTCTCCCGGCTAATCCTGCCTTGTACTGACCAAAGTTGGAGAAACAGCTAGCTGATGTGGTATTAGCTAAAGTGGTTAGCACACACCAAATGTTTCAGCCAATGCCATAGACAGCCCTGCTGATTTGGACCAGCTCACCCGGAGACTGAAGGCAGGACACATTCAGAAACCGGATCTCACTCTAAACAGCATGGATGGTTGTTTTTTCAAAGTTTGTATGTGTGTGGAAGCACCAGAGACACAAAATAACTCCCCAAATCCCAGAAAAAGTGATTTTTTTTTCATAATATGGGCACTTTAAAAGCTCAAAGTGATTGTTTTGATCTTTTTTTGATTGTATACTGTCAGGGTTTGAGAGTTCAAAAGGGAGGACAGTCAGTAGACTCATTGATAGAACACAAAGCCAGCTTTAATAACAAAAAGCTGAATCCAAAAAAAGACAACAAAAAAACCACCAGGCAATACAAACACACTGGAGCCAGACAGATGCAGACAATCAGACACTGAAACACGAGAACACCAGACTAAAATAAAGAGGTAGAGGAAGAACAGGTGAGACAGGGCCGGGCACATGATCACAAAGGAGGCAACAGGAAGTAAAACAAGACATGACACATGAGAACCCTTTTTTGAGCTTGAACCTCCTCTGAACTGTCTTTATTTCTTTTAAAAATGTTATTTTTAGCTAGCCTGGTTGATCCCAGATCCTTCTCAGTTGTAACTGAGAAGGATCTGGGGAATGCTCATTCACAGCTCATTTCCAAAGAGACGTCACCAACAGATGCCGCTAAAATGCCTCTGGGCGCTATTGGATAGTCCTTCAACCAATCAGAGCGATCGTCATCGTGTCAAGCCTCAGCGGTTGTGATTGGTGGCTCGATTTGGAAAAATTGGAAATGGGCTTGAATGGGCTCCTGGCCAGATGGACTTGCAGAGCAAATCTCAAACTTGTTGGCAGTTGGAAGGGTTTTCCCAGGCTAGTTTTTAGCTACACTGTACAGGTTTTACACACCAAATAGTTTTTTGATTTGTTTTCTGTAAAACCTGATCATTTTATAACTAAAAGTGCTCCGAATCATACAACAATATAGGTTGTTTATCCCTACCGTCTAGTACAGGGGTCTTTAATGTTTTCTTAGTCTCGCTTTGCCAGACCTTCCTCCACAGCGCTGAGGAGGAGGAGGAGGGTCCCTCCCCCCCCCCGCCCCACCTCCAACCTGGATCCTACCTTACTTTCAACTTTTCTCCCGTCATAATTACTACAGCGCCGACACTATAAATGTAAAAAAGAGCTGAATTGCTGCTTGAACAAATGACTTGGGGGAGGTCAGTCTCATTTATTTAGCTTTTTTTGTGAAGCACTTTGTAACGTAGATTTTGAATCGTGCTCCATAAATCAAAGACTGCCTCATATTATTATATTAACGTTACTACTGGACTCAGATCTTCAAATTATAAAGCTTTGTTTCATCAGACATTTAGAACAAAGTTGTAAACAAGAGTGCAGGTTGTTTAAAACATGTTGTACACGTGTTCTTACAAAGGAAAACATTCTCGTACATTCGGTACATTCTCATATACCGGATTACATGAGACATTAGGGAAACCTGTGTTATTACTAGTTGTACTTTATTAAAAGTTCTGAATACTTCTTCCACCACTGAACATTAGAAACATCAGAGTATGTCTTCTGTGTTGCGTGTGTGTGAAGAATATTTCCATCCTCATCTGTCATTGAAAGCACATTGTGCTGAACTACTGCAGAAAGAGAGGAGACTGAAAGTGCTCCTGGTAGGCCGTCTGAGGGGGGCGCTGTTCCGGGACAGCCGGGCACTGACGGAGGACAGACAGCGCTCTCAGGGTGCGGACGTCAAAACTCTGCTGGTAGTTTCCACACGGAGGGTCAGGGGACTCGCGGAGGGACTGAGAGCGTCCACCGGGAACACTGGAGCTGCAGCATGTTGAGAGGCAAAGTGGAGTATTTTATTGTGATTGTTATTCAAATTACATGTAGACATGTTTTTATACTTCTTCTGTCTGTCCAGTACAAGATAGAGTATTTAAACAACTGCTGGCCAGATAACCAGAACATTTATTCTGGCTATTTCAATTAAATAGAAATTAGCAGCCATAATGCATCGCATTCTCATGAACAGGTTCGTATGATATCGTTTGAAAACTTATGCACAACAATTCCAACCCATTCTCGTTCTGAACTCGTAAAATACGGACACTTGGGGCAGTGTCTGTCAGCGTCAGATACGACCCAAAAAACACCCTTCAGCGTGTGTGTAGAACGCACCGGGCAGAGCAGCAGCTACACGGCGCTTGAAGATGATGTAGTATTAAGAGCGACAACAGTAGCGAGTAGTATGAAAGACCGAAATTCCACGTAAGGAGGTTGGCTGTGGTGGTGGATAGGTTGTCCCGTTCTTCTTTTCCTAAACCCAACTGTCCCGTTCTTGTCCTGCGTGTCATGGAAACGTACCTTTTATAAGCCCACCCACAATCTTTTCCTTAACCTAACCTGCGTCAAAAGTGATGCCAATAGTCCCGACCCAGCGCGCTTAGATAAAGCAATTTAGATGTGACGCTAAAGGAGACTTATAGCGTCAATAACAACACCAAAGGCACCTGACCAAGCATCCGTATTTTACGAGATGGGAGTGAGAATGTGTTGACGATTCATATCCTACAAAATTACGACGACTGTCAGTCACATACAAAGTAAATTAAGCGGTCTTTACAGTTAAATTGAGCCAAGAAAAGGTGACTGTGAGCCGGGTACAGGGCACCGGGTACAGGGCACCGGGTACAGGGCACCGGGAGGTGACGGTTGATTCAGTTAAGTTTAGCCGACAACAGATGACCGTCATGCGGCGACGACAGTTAAGTTTAGACACCAAAATGACTAGTAAAGATTAGAAAAAAGATTGTGGTTTGAGTTAAAACACTGGTTGCCTTAAGTAGTACTCCTGGCTTGAGAGCCCTGTGTTTTAGGACCCAAACATCCACCCTTACCTCCTCCCTATGCCAAACTTTTTCTCAGTTTGATACACCAGCAGTCAATGGGGTGTATACATTGGTACATATGTTGAATAAATACAAATTACAGTGCATTACTTTTCACAGCTATACAGTATGTACAGTACGACTGGTTCATGACAAACAGGCTGCATGATGCGTTGCAGCTTTCTCAAACACATTCATCATCATCATTTAAACTGTTTTTCCAATTTTCTGTTTTTATTCAGAGGATCAGAAATTTAGAAAATTACAAAATTGCGTCTGGGCTCCAATTATTCAATACTGCGATGGTATTCTCTCCCTCGTTCCCCCCCCCCCCCCCCCCCCCCCACACACACACACACTCGAAACCATCAGTTGCAAGCACCTCTGACCCCAAAGTCTATCAGTTTTGTTTGTTTTTTTTGGTCCATATGCGGAATAGATAGATGGATAGAGGAAGAGAATACCATCGCATTATTGAATAATTGGAGCCCAGACGCAATTTTTTAATTTTCTCAATTTCTGATCCTTTGAATAAAAACAGAAAATTGGAGTTTAACAGTTTAAAGATCAAATTTTTAATTTGTCAAGGTGGAAAAAAATTTAAAATTGGATATTTTAACCCATTTTTCTGTTTTTCCAAATGTCCGTTTGTGCTTAGAAAATTGAACTGATAAGTGTTACACTGACCCCAGAGGTTTAACCCTTCAAATTTTGGACAGTTGGCCTTTTCTCTTTAAAGCTATAGTGCGTAGTCTCTGTCGCCCCCATGAGGAATTCTAAGTAATGACAACAAAACTGTCGGCGCGTCCACATGATACAAGCCTTCCGTGATAGAAATTTTACTTAAGATTTATACATTTGTAAGTAAGAGTATGAAAGTATAAGATTGTTTTTGGCAGACTGAGCAGAGATTCGCACACAGCCTTACCCACAGTCCTTTGAGTGGACAATATGGACTCTACCCAGCTGTCCTGGATATAATCCACGTACATCTCTCCCCAGACGAGACGATCTGTAACAGAAAGGAATACAAAAAATGTAAATGTACAAAGTCCCCATCATACAGAATACACGCATCACACGCCCCTTTTATAACAGAAGTCAAAGGACTAAGTTAGTTATTTACTACATTAATACTCTTAAATGAATCACCAACTATTTTGATAATCAATGAATCAGCTTGAGTCATTTTTTATAAAAATGTAGAATAGAAAAGATCTTAATTGTCATTGTTTTCAACAACGAAACACAGTTTAGCAGCTCTCAATATGACCGTTAAATCACAGACAAACGGAAATATAAAATTTGAATGGTAAAATAGAAGAAAATAACAACAAAATATAACAATAAAGTAAAATATAACAATCAAGATAAATAAATACGATGAGGTGGCACTATTTATATGTTATTGCACTTTTTGGTTTATTGCACACAAGTCTTTATAGAGGAAGGAGGTGGAGAGGAAGGTTTGTGCCTTTGACTGCCTGGGGAAACAATGTAAATATCTTCTAGTCTCTTCTCTCCTCTGGGACAGTAATCTGAATATCTTCTAGTTTCTTCTCTCCTCTGTGACAGTAATCTGAATATCTTCTAGTTTCTTCTCTCCTCTGGGACAGTAATCTGAATATCTTCTAGTCTCTTCTCTCCTCTGGGACAGTAATCTGAATATCTTCTAGTTTCTTCTCTCCTCTGTGACAGTAATCTGAATATCTTCTAGTCTCTTCTCTCCTCTGGGACAGTAATCTGAATATCTTCTAGTCTCTTCTCTCCTCTGTGACAGTAATCTGAATATCTTCTAGTCTCTTCTCTCCTCTGGGACAGTAATCTGAATATCTTCTAGTTTCTTCTCTCCTCTGTGACAGTAATCTGAATATCTTCTAGTCTCTTCTCTCCTCTGGGACAGTAATCTGAATATCTTCTAGTCTCTTCTCTCCTCTGTGACAGTAATCTGAATATCTTCTAGTCTCTTCTCTCCTCTGGGACAGTAATCTGAATATCTTCTAGTCTCTTCTCTGACAGTAATCTGAATATCTTCTAGTATCTTCTCTCCTCTGTGACAGTAATCTGAATATCTTCTAGTCTCTTCTCTGACAGTAATCTGAATATCTTCTAGTATCTTCTCTCCTCTGTGACAGTAATCTGAATATCTTCTAGTCTCTTCTCTGACAGTAATCTGAATATCTTCTAGTCTCTTCTCTCCTCTGTGACAGTAATCTGAATATCTTCTAGTCTCTTCTCTCCTCTGGGACAGTAATCTGAATATCTTCTAGTCTCTTCTCTCCTCTGTGACAGTAATCTGAATATCTTCTAGTCTCTTCTCTCCTCTGGGACAGTAATCTGAATATCTTCTAGTCTCTTCTCTCCTCTGGGACAGTAATCTGAATATCTTCTAGTCTCTTCTCTCCTCTGGGACAGTAATCTGAATATCTTCTAGTCTCTTCTCTCCTCTGGGACAGTAATCTGAATATCTTCTAGTCTCTTCTCTCCTCTGGGACAGTAATCTGAATATCTTTGAGTTGTGGTCAAAACAAGACATTTGAGGACGTCTTCTTGGGATTTGGGAAACACTGATCCATATTTTTTTCACCATTTTCTGCCATTTTATAGAACAAACAATTCATCCATTCATCTTGAAAATAATTGTTTATGATTATTCGACAATTAAAGTACAGTAATTGTTAGTTTCAGCCCTAGACACAATATATATATTTTTTTTTAAGAAAGTTTGGATTGCTGACTACTCACTTTGGTGTTAAGGTGCTCATATTATGCTAATTTTCAGGTTCATAATTGTATTTAGAGGTTATACGTACTGACGAATAACTTTGCCGTGTTCCGATTGAGAGCATGTGAACACACCAAACTCGAAAACTCGGACTGTCCGAGAGGAGCACATGAATGCGCCGTTACCACAAATGAATTTCATATTTTAAGTAAGTTTCTTGTTTCTCACTGTTTTACAAATGGTGATGACTGGCAATTTAAAGTGCTCATATTCTGCTCATTTTCAGGTTCATAATTGTATTTAGAGGTTATATCAGAATAGGTTTACATGGTTTAATTTTCAAAAAACACCATATTTTTGTTGTACTGCACATTGCTGCAGCTCCTCTTTTCACCCTGTGTGTTGAGCTCTCTGTTTTAGCTACAGAGTGAGACCTCTCACTTCTGTTCCATCTTTGTTGGGAGTCGCACATGCTCAGTAGCTAGGTAAGGACTACTAGCCAGTCAGAAGCAGAGTATGAGGGCGTGCCCTGACAGTACCTAGGTAAGGACTACTAGCCAGTCAGAAGCAGAGTATGAGGGCGTGCCCTGACAGTAGCTAGGTAAGGACTACTAGCCAGTCAGAAGCAGAGTATGAGGGCCCTGACAGTACCTAGGTAAGGACTACTAGCCAGTCAGAAGCAGAGTATGAGGGTGTGCCCTGACAGTAGCTAGGTAAGGACTACTAGCCAATCAGAAGCAGAGTATGAGGGTGTGCCCTGACAGTACCTAGGTAAGGACTACTAGCCAGTCAGAAGCAGAGTATGAGGGCGTGCCCTGCTAGCAGCTAGGCAAGCATTATAACGTGTGTTCCAAAGTGACCACGTTTGTCTCTGAAGTAAAGGCTGGACTACAATAGAGCTGTTTGGAGCAGTTTGTGAACAGTGTTTTCTGTTGGAGATGGTAAGTCCCTTTGGGGGGGACTTTGGGCTTTTTCACTTTGTAATCATATAACATGCACAAAAAAGATATATAACACGATAAAGGAAAGGGAAAAAGCCCAAAAGCAGAACATGAGCACTTTAAGTCATCTGGCTGTCTGCAGTCCTCAAGCTCTCTGAATTCATGCAGCCGCAGAGCAACACCAGATCCTGCCATCGCTGACGAGGCACGCCAACACCAAGACCTGGTCCGAAGAGGGTTTAGGGGGGGAGTCCAGAGACAGAGACCACACACAGCAGCTCAGGTATAGCAGGATTCCCTGGAGGTGATATTGTGATGGGGGGGAAAAATCAACACAGCATAGTATTCAAATATTTTCTGTGGCAATACTGTATCGATATACAGATGCCAAGTATCAGTCTTTTATTAAATACATGTGTTGGTCTGCTTGACAATTCCATTTTGCAGCAAAAATGTGAGATGAGCAAACTTTTTAGATAAAGCAGATTTTTGAGAAAGTTTTCCTTTGGGGACATTATTAGCATTTGGAAAAAGAGATAATAAGTATATTGCAATATGTTTAAAATAACAATAATGTTGTATTGTTCGTGACATTAGAGTCATGGGGTCTCTTATGATTCCCATAGAACATACAGTAGATATAGCTCTGTACTAAACCTTTAATATCTTCCTGATCAATACATAAAATTTCACAGGGGGAATTGTTTTAGGGACATTTCTTAACGCCAACTTCAGGACAACCATTGCATTTTTAGCTGTACTCATTTTTTTCTGCTACTCTTTCACATGTTGCTGTGTATTTGAGGATGGTGGCCACCAGAGGCTGCTAGTGAGATTTTTAAATGTTTAGTCATGTTGTGTTATGTTCGACATGCAGAAAATGTTAAATGGCAGGTAAAAGGAACAAGAAAAGTCCACGATAAACAGAGCTAATACTGAGATGAGTTCAACTGAAGAAAACCAGTTACACAACCTACAGTCAGGGTTTTTTCTCTTGAATATTTTTTTGAAAAGAATTTCAACTTTGTGTGATTTCCCCTCTCTGGCTTAACTGGCAAATCAGTGGAGCAAAAAGTTCCATTGGGGAAATATCGCCATTCATTCTGTCTCTAAAAACTCTATTCCAGCATAGTGTAACAAAAATAGGTTTCAAGATTAGGAATGCACCAAACAATTACGTGACTTGTAAATAGCAACATCAAGTTTTTAATCTCTTTAGGGAGCAGGAGTGAAAAATGAAGTTTGGTTTGGCTTTTAGAATGATGAAGACAGTTGGAGAACAATTAGATACCAAACAGGATGTAGGCTCTACAGGATGATTTGTTGCAACAGACATACATATTTTTTACGCATTTTATTATCAAATGGCTTGAAAAATAGTAGCTGCTGTAAATGGGGCATGCCCTTGTCTTGGACCTTTCTAGGTTTTGGCTGAGCCCTGAATGTTTACCACGTCTGTCTCCGTCCCTGCTTTGCTGCTACAGAAAAAAAAAAATAAAATAAAATAAAATAAATATATATATATATATATATATATATATATATATATATATATATATATATATATATATATATATATATATATATATATAGGTTCACATACATGAGTCACAGCACAGACGAAGGTATCAGCACCAGACGGATACATATCAAGTTAGAATCAACATGACATGTAATGAGACTTTAAAACCAAGAGACACAACATTTAAGCCTCAGTATTTTTACTGTTAACTTGACAAAAAAACTTTTTCTAGAATCTGGGATAATTTGCTATTTCTGCTCTTAAAAATGTCTCATAAATCCCACCATCCTGTGTTAGCTGGAAGGACCTGCAGAACAGCTGTCTCACCTGCAGATGAGAGAGACGTCCCCTCCTGACGGCTGAGCTGGAGTCAGTTGGAATCTTTTCTAAAGAATGTAACTGGATCAGTCACCCGCACTTAAATCTACAAAATTGTCCCGTCCTCTCCTTTCTTTATTTTTAAATTAAGTTTGTCTTCTCTTCTCTTCAGATGTTATCGCTGCAGGAGATCCAGGACAGAGATACCCAATACTGCCGTCTGACAACAGAGCAAACTGACCCTGGTAACCATGATCTCACACACACACACACACACACACACACACACACACACACACACACACACACACACACACACATACTTCCCTCACTCCACACACACACACACACACACCTCCCTCACTCCACACACACCTCCCTCACTCCTCTACACACACACACACACACACACACGCGCACACACACACACACACACACACACACACACCTCCCTCACTCCTCTACACACACACACACACACACACACACACACACACATCTCCCTCACTCCTCTACACACACACACACACACACACACACACATGTTTGTTTCACTATCTTTGTGGGGACCCGTCATTGACATAATGCATTCCCTAGCCCCTTACCCTAACCTTAACCATCACAACTAAATGCCTAACCTTAACCCTCACCCTAACCATAACCTAATTCTAACCCTAATCCTAAAACCAAGTCTTAACCCTCAAACAGCCCTTACACCTTGTGGGGTCCAGCATTTTGGCCCCACAAGTATACTGGACTCCCCGGTTTTTGGACCCCACGAATATAGTTAAACAAGAACGAACGAACACACACACACACACACACACACACACACACACACACACACACACACACACACACACACACACACACACTTGTGATTGGTCCAGATTGGTTCCCACATGATAGTAGGGTAATACATGTTGTCTTTTCCTTTTTACAGTTTTTTCCAAAACTCTACACACAATTCCCAAAACTGCACACATAAAATGCAAAACGCCTCACAT